>JAQFVV010000020.1:7028610-7628610 GCA_028023455.1 Epiperipatus broadwayi | reverse complement strand
TTAAAGTCTCCCATAACAATTTTAAAATGTTGTTTACTCTGATCAAAAGCCTTTTGTACATCCACATAAAAATCTTCTACTACTTCATCACTATGAGAACTTGTTGGGGCGTAAACCTGAATTATCTGCATTTGGTATCTGCTATTAAGTTGTATAACTAATCTTGCCACTCTGTCTGATATGCCATCAATCTCCACAATATTGTTCTTCCACTTTTTATTTATAATGAATCCTACTCCACTTGTATTTCCAATATTTGTGCCTTAATAATAAAATATATGTCCACTTTTTAAATCAATTGTCTCTTCACCTTTTCTTCTAACTTCACAAAGTCCAATAATATCCCATTTAATATAAGACAGTTCTTCTAATTCTTGCAATCTTCCTTCACTTGAAAGTGATCTGCAGTTGTAAGTACCTAAATAAAAAGTTGTCATCAAATGGCAGCCTGAGTCCACAATCAGGGGATTCTTAGCACCCTCCGCCTTCGGCCACCAACTGCTGCCTTGGTTGGTGACTTTACAGCCTCCTGGGAATAAGGACCATGCTTTATGTTTGTCTGTCATAATTGTATATATGTATTGGAAAACTATTTATCATTTACACAAACATTCATTCTGCCTTATCAAGCACTGAGAAGAAAGACCATGGTGTTTCTTGATCTTAAACTCAGAGGTAAAAAGCCAATAAACTCATATAAGTACTAAAAGTAAGTTAATATAAAATCTAAATACATAAAATTATCTAAATTAAATTATAGCTTGATTGAGATCTATAAATATAACTGACTTGTTGCAAATGAAAGTTTAAAAGTTTTTCAACTAGTTCATAAAATGAATAGGTTACCTTTATATTCAAGATTCAGTTGGGCAGATATTATTTTTCTATAAAAGTGGAACTATGTTTTCATATGGATATTTTTGAAAAGAGCTGTTTGATGGTTTATTCATATGTCTTTCCATTTACAGTTTTAAAATCATAGTCATCATCAAGATTGTGTTTTGGTATTGAATCTTCAATGTAGAGTAGATATATTTTTTACTGTTGAAAAGTCTGTGTGTTTGACTGCGTAAGTGAAGATAGTTAGCACAGTGCTGGATCAAACTCAGTAAGCAGTGCTTTGATATTTTAATAATTATGGGGATCACATGGGAGTGATGTTCTCTCATAGCTTATTAGCCAACACATACTGGTTAGTTCAACTATCTGGTGAGGTTCCTGGTAATTTATGATGAGCAAGCCAAAAGCAATGACCAAAAGACAAAATTATTTTCTGACCTGGCTTTTTTATATTATTACCAGTTATGCAAAATCTTTAACAAGCCAGTAAGTATTTTAATTACCCCTGTTCATAATATTCTTTAATTAAACAAGCCAACATGTTTATAGGTGACACTTAGCAATCTTAATCCCTAAAATATGTTCAATTGAAACCTGAAACAATGCTGAAAAGAAATTACTTTTCTTATTTTAATTAATAATAATACAAAACAATTGAGCAAAATTTTATGGTTTAATATTTATTTATTCCTTTAATATAACTTTTAAACAGATTTAGTTGAAATAAATATGGTTAAAATAAATTAGTTTCTTTATCTTGTTAAAATTAAATTTAAATTGACACATTTTTATTCTAAGAGTAAACCTTTTTTGATATATGTGTGCTTATATATTACAAATGTATCTTTATCTATAAAATAAACCAACTTATGAAACATGCACTTGATTTACAAATGCAACTGTTATATTTTTAAAATTAATTTAAGATTGAAATATCAATATATTAAAACAAGAGCAGCTCTGTACTTTATCAGAATATTTTGAATACTTGAATAAGCTATTGCTTATTAGATGGTAAATCATTTTAATCTGTATTTCCATACTAGTTTCTGGATTTGCCTCTATAGTAAGAAATTTATTCAAGCTCACAATAGATGGCACTAAAATAGAATAATAGAAAGTTAAATAAGTATAGACCGATAGTGGTAACATCAGTTTTATATAAAGTTTTCTCATATATGGTGGCTAGAAGAGTTGTAAAATGGATGATAGGGAATAATGTAGTGGGGGAAATGCAAAGAAGTTTTAGATTAGATAGGCATACACAACTTATGGATATGAGTAGGAATTTAGGTAAACAGTTATATATGAGTTTTATAGATATAGAGAAGGTATATGATAGAGTAAATAAAAATAAATTATGGATAAGTTTAGCAAATTTGGGAATGGATGCAGTTTTAGTGGATATTATTAAGAAATTATATAAAAATAATTACCATACGTATCAATTAGGAGATATAGAATCAGTTAAAGTTAAAAATGGGGTGGGACTAAGGCAATGATGCCCTATGTCACCTATTTTGTTTGTGCTGCATTTGAGTGAAATGGAAAGAGCAATAGAAAGATTAGGAAGACGGATAGAGATACCGTTAATAGGTAGTAAGGGAGTATATATTTTGTCAGGTCTTCTATTTGCAGATGATATATTTTTGTGTGCAGAAAGAAGAGAACATATGGAAGTTATGCTGAGGAAATGTGCATGAGATGGGGATTAAATTTAGTGAAGAAAAATCAATTATAATGATGGTTAATACTGGGGAAAGATAAGATAATAGGTAGTAAGAGAGTATATATTTTGTCAGGTCTTTTTTTGCAGATGATATATTTTTGTGTGCAGAAAGAAGAGAAGATATGGAAGTTATGTTGAGGACATGTGCAAGAAATGGGGATTAAATTTAGTGAAGAAAAATTAAATATAATGAAGGTTAATACTGGGGAAAGAGAAGATGTAGAATTTTTATTGGGAGACATTAAGTTAGGTGTGGTGAATAGATATAGTTATTTGGGAATTATTTTAAGCAATCCGAAAAATTATTTGGATAAATGGAAAAAAAAATTGATAAATGAAGCAAAGAAAGAAAGGGATAGATAAGAAATTAACAGTGTTTTTATATAATAAATATGATGTAGCTAGAATTATATGGAAGGGGGTTGCAGTAGCAGGGTTAACATATGGTAATGATGCATTATGTGTTAGTAAAGGGGTATTAAATTACTTAGAAAAAGTTCAAAGGGAAGTAGGAAGACACACATTGTATAAAGATGTATGGACAGCAAGGAAGGCAATTCAAGGAGAAATAGGATGATCAAGTTTTCATATGAGAGATGCAAAAAGTAAAATGAAAATGCTTGGCAGATTGCAGTTTATGGACAATAAAAAATAGCCAAAATAATATTTAATTGGGTTATGAGTAAAGGGCAGGTAACAAGATGGGTGAGAAAGGTAATGCAGTATGCAAAAGATTTGGATAAAAAATTTATATCAGTATATTTGTACAAAAGATGGGATGCTTGTGTTAGGAGGATTATTGAGTGTTATAGTGGTAAGGAATGAGTTAAAAGAATAGATTTATTAATAGAGAATAGGGAGTTAGAGAGATGGAGAACTAGTATTGAGAGTAAAAAGAGTTTAAATATATATAGAAATAAACAGAATATTAGGCGTGAGTTAATATACGATAATAGTAAGGAAAGTAGTTTATTGTTTAAGGCTCAAACAGGATCTTTAGCAACAAAAGAATATACATGTAAGTGGAAAAATATGGGTGATTTAGTCTGTAAATTATGTAATGAGGGAATATAAAATATTAGACATCTGTTAATTGAATATAAGTGCTTGAAAACAGAAAGGGCACATATAATGAAGTTATGGAAGAATGAATATGAAAAAAGTGATTATACAAAAAGTGGATTATTGGTTTTTATGCTGGGTTTGTAAAAAAAATAAGGGGGATTTAGATATAAAGGCCATAGAGTTGACAAAGATTATGTTGTGGAAATGGAATGGAGCAGAATATGGGAAAACTTAGACTGGGGAATGGAAAATAAAGTGGATAACAGGTTTCTCTGGGCATAATTGTTGAGAGATTCTTGACTCCATTTAAGAAGAAGATACAGTACATCACATCACATATATATTCTGATAAACAAAATTACAAGCATGTTGATATGCTGGAAAGAGAAGCTATAATAAATATTCATATGAATCCATAAAATAATTAACAGCTGAGTGCTTTCCAGGTATGTTGCCTCATATTCATAGCCATAAAAAGTGAAAAGTTCAATTAATTGTGTTATTAATATTGTGATGATACATAAAAAGGTAATATGGGTAGATGGAAATTATCATCATTCCCAAATATCATATTCAATTGATATAAAAGGAACATGAAAGAATCAACATAAAGTAAAATAAGTAGTTTTGCTAATAATGTTACATCACTAGCATAAACATGACCAATGAACAGTCATATTTTGTAACTGGATCTAAAAAAGATTCAATATCAAAAGGTAGGCTAATTATCTAGCCATTCCCCAACTTAGAGGACATTACAAAAACAAACATGTGCAGGTACATACTTGAATGCTAAAGTATCTATTTTAATAAACAAACAGTGCTGGAATCCTAATGCATGCTGATCATCATCAATGCTCTGGCCATATGATCCCATGAATGAACAGACCATCTATAAATTAATTTATAATTTGTATAAATGAAATATTCTGAATGAACTTCAAAAGTGATCTTGATTTTAGCACCACCAAGGGAACAATCCAGATGTCTAAACACAAACAAACCTTACATATACATATATAAATTATACCATTATTGCTTTAGTCTAGAGTTAGCTCAAGATCTCAAGAATCCTAGAAATTTGATTGTGAATAAAAGAAAATATAAATGTATAAACTTAATCTATCTTAATTGAAATAGTTTTATTGAAATAAGTTACAAATTCTTTAAAGCATTATGCTGTAATGAAATTAAGACACGTAGTCAATTTGTAGACCAGATAGCTAGAAGTATAAAGACATTAATTGTTATTTTTTAAACATTTATTTAATGAAAATAGCCAATAAATTAATAAATTCAGAAAAGATACAACAATTTCAAATCTAACACATGTTCTATTAAAAATAATTTCATATAAAAATAAGAGTAACCAATTGACTCTTACTACTAAATTAATTAACTTTTACTTTCTGATTTATTCCCCATTTTTTAATAATTAAATCTGAAAACAACATTTCACAATAAGAGATTAAAAATGTAAGATTAGCTAAAACCTTCTCTTTCTTTATAAAAATGAAAAGTTCTGATGTTCTTTAAATTTTTGGGAGGAAAGTAAAATATAAAAAAACATTTCAACAAAAAAAACTTACATCAAAATTATTCATTATTATCAGTTATTAAGTTATTACTTATATCATAAAAGTATTTGCAAATGTAGATTGCACACTACAATACCTTATTATCATGGATTTCATTCTTTTAGCTTTTATTTAGTTATAATAGTGCCTTTTCAGATCAATTTGCACCTTGTTTCTTCAAATGTTTAGTTCAGTTTTAAATTATAATAATTTCCAGGGTAGATTAGAATAGTTGAAGTATCCATTATATGATAATAATTTTTCTATGCATAGAGATTCCCAGTTGGATTTCCATAAGTTAAATTTATCCATTTTATAATATAGTTTGAAATTAGGTTAAAACAGGCTGAAGCAGTCATGTTTTTGGATAAACATGCAATATTTGTTGCAGACTTTTCTCAGAGATATTTTTTTTGTATAAGATTTTAGTAATCAGGATACATATTGATTTTGGTGATGGCCAGCTTTTAGCTAAAACTTAGCACAGTTTTTTCAATTCCATTTCAAAAAATGTCATTTAAGTGAGCAGTGACATTAATCTTATTTCAGACCACAATATTACCTTTTTGCATTTTCTCAAGGGCTTCATCTCATGTTTTTATCAACAACTGAATCAAGAATGACTGCTACTCACTCAACACTGAGATTTAATGATTTAATCTGCCCCATATCTTAATTTTTTTAAACAAATCCTGTTATCCATGCAATCACAATATCTCAAAAATGACAGCACTAAACCCTACTTATTTGATTCTATTTTTACAAAAAGGGGTTCTTCCCTTTTTCTTTTAAGTAATTAAAAATTCCAAAAACTACTAATTAATGAAAACTTTCTCTGTAGTTCTTTTTTTTTTCTTAATTATTAAAAATGATAAACATTACATTTTGTTTTAGAGAGAGAAATAAAGAGTAAACAATCATACATGATTAATTAAAACACCATTTTTTTAACAAATATGTCAAATCCTTTTTTAAACTGATAAACATTACTTAAAATTTTACTTATTTATCACTCATTATTTTTTTAACAGATCAATAAAATTACTGAAAAGAGAGAGAGGGAAAGAATATTAATATTTATTTTAGGTTTTTATTTTTTAATAGTTTTCTAACTACCCTCAACAAATATTAACTATTTATATTCTTATTTGAAATATTTGGTGCTTATCATATTATCATTTGATGAGTGTAACTTTAATAAGCTTAATAATGGCTTCTGAGAAAAAACAAAAAAGAACTTAGGATGATTCTTCCCATTTCCCCCATGTAAATAAAAATAAAATGATTAATGCAAATGAAAAATATTTCAACTTAATTTTATACATATTATTAATAGTGATTTTCTTTTGGATAAAATCTCATATGCTAGATGCCATGTATTTCTTCACACTGTTTTCATTTTCTAACATAATGGTATTATATCTTTGCTCATGTACAACGCTATGGAGATATTTATGTAATTCTCCAGTCATAAATAATGACATTGATCTTCACAGTACATGAATTTTTTCATTCACTTAAGAGCTGAAATGAGATGGTGGTGAACACATGTTCAGATTGTCTCCTTTGTTAATCCTATGGAATAATCTTTCTTTTTTTCTAAGCTTCCTCTCATGGATTATGTCTTCTATTTCTTTTAACATTCCTATTCTTTATATTGTCACTATCTCTAATTATCTGTAACTTTATTCTGAAAGTGGAAAAAGTCAAAATACCTTTTTTCTAATCCTCATTGGGTGTGTTGACACAGTAATTCTGTTATCTGTTCAATAGTTATTTTGTCATGTGATAGATTATACCTATTAATTTTTATTATTTGACCATTTAACAATGGATCAGCAGTCAATAGTTTTGAGATATATGGTATTGAAAAATTTAAGTACAGGTCTCTCTGGTACCCACTCTATGTATCTCTTATGTTACACAATTCTACACTTTTCCTTTATTTTTAATCATAATAGTCTACCTTCTCCATTATTTGGGTTATATTTTGGTCACCATCCTAAACACATTGGGTAATTTTTTTGTCTTTTTCTCTTTTCTGATTAATTTTCTCAATTTTGATCAGCACATTTTTATTATCTTTTTGTAATTTCTCATCATGATCTTTATCTTCACTATTTTCATTAGCATTTTCTGATATTTTAATTTTTTCCATTTTATCTAACATTTTTTGATTGCCTTTTATTTTTTGGTCTTGCTCTTTCTTATCCTGCTCCATTATTTGGGTTGTATTATGATTAAATTCCTGAACACTTTCTTGTATTTCCATTTTGTTGATTCTTTCAATGTTGTTTCACAGTTTTTTTCAGCAATTTGATTAATTTTCTTTATTCTCCTTAGCAGCTTTTCATGTGCTCTATCCTGATTGTCTACAGGCATTTTCAATATCTGGACTAATGCCATGTTTTTCTATTTTCTTTGTTCTTTCAATTGATTGCTGATATCTTTTTTGATCACACTTTTTCTCCATTTCTTTTGATTTGCTCATTAGCATATGAATGTCTATTAGATTGCTTTTAATCTTAAAGAGAAACTATACTGAATTAGCTGTATTTTTATATTGGACTATTTCCATCATCTAATATGTGTGTTGAATGTCTTTAGAAAAGTTTAATTTTTTAGTTAAATATTCCAAATGCATTCAACTGTTAGTAATATCACAGCAAACAGGTTAGTATATGCACCAACTGTTAGTAATATCACAGCAAACAAATGTTAATAATATCACAGCAAACAGGTTAGTATATGCACTAACTGTTAGTAATATCACAGCAAACAGGTTAGTATACGCACAACATTTCGAGAGGTATTTTTCTCCCCTCTTCTTCAGGTGTTGCTGGCCTGACCAGTGACAGTACTAGCATGGGATTCAAACCTGGGTCCTTAGATTCTTGATTATTGAAATTTAAGTAATGCTCTAACCAACTGAGTTATCCTGCCAAAGGCAACAGTATGTAGTAATTTCATATACTTATCTATGAGGTTCCTCCTGATTTCTCCACTTTTTTCTCAAAGCAAAGTTGATTAGTGATTTCCATACATTATGTATAGTCACACTAGGTTGGCTTATGGGATTTTTTGCCATTGTCATGTGAGCAGCTTCTTTAAATTTTCTTCTTTGTACCTTTTCTTCTTTATCCAATATTTTTGTATTTTCCCAATTGAACGTATGTTCATTGGTCCATACATGGTCTGCTACCTTAGACACATCTGTTTTCTCTCTTCTAATCATCAGTTTATGTTCTTGCAAGCGCTTTTGAATGGGACGGCTGGTCTCACCAATATATGTTCTTCCACATTCACATGGTATTTCATAGATGCAGTTTTTTCTTTGCAGCATTTCAAGTTTAGGCTTTGTAGATGTTAGAATTCCTCGTAGTGTGGTATGGCTCTGAAAAGCTGTTCTGATGTTATACTGATTGCAGATTTTCCTTAATTTGTCTGCTATTTTTGGAATGTATGGATACACTACAGTACCAATAATTGTCTTTTCTCTTGATGGTTCTTTTTGTTGTCTGTTTAATGTTTTCTTAATAACAGCTGATGGATAACCATTTTTCTTAAGAGTTTGTTCTATATAGATCTTTTCTTTTTCCAAATCACCAGTTTCTGAACAAACTTCTTTTGCTCTGTTCCACAGTGATAGTATAACTCCATGTTTTGTGTTTCTGATGTGATTAGATGTATAGGCTATGTATTTTCCTGTATGTGTAGGTTTTTGGTAAACTGTAGTTTTGATTTTGCCATGAGGGAGTCTTGTCACAAGAACATCTAAGAATGCCAATTTTTGTTCTTGTTCTGGTTCTATTGTAAATTTAATTGAAGGGGATATGTTGTTGATGTGTGTCCAGAAAGTTTGTAGCAATGCTTCACCATGTGGCCATACAACAAATGTATCATCCACATAGTGAAGCCAAACTTTAGGTGGATAAGGAGTAGTTTTTATGGCTGTGGTTTCAAGTTCTTCCATGTAAATATTGCTAATCAGGGGAGACAATGGTGAGCCCATAGCCATTCCTTGATTGTAAACTAATATCCTTTTAATCTTCAAAGAATAATAATGTAAACATTTAAAAATGATTTTCACAAAAGCATCCCATCACTCCTCCTTCACACAACCTTTCATTATTACCTAATACTATCCCTGATCTGCCCTTCTTTGAATCTATCTGTCTCAATACCTGACTTTACTTGCCTATTCTAAGTTAATATTATATCCTTGTTGCTCATGTATGCGTGACTGATTTCTTTATTCAATTATGCATATATAAAATGAAGTTCATATAACAAACCATTTGTTCAAAATCTTTTCCCAGAGTTGTTACCAACATCTGTCAGCTAACAAAGGAATAGAGACATGCAATCCTGCAATAGATACAGAAATTCCACTGACAGATTATAATTACACAATGTAGCATCAACACCAGGAGAGCTTTCTTGATTTAAACATGATAAAATGCTTACAAACTTAAATATGAAATAAAAGTGCAAAAATCTTTGCAAAGTGTTCCTCCTTTGAGTCTTAGAGGCTGGTAAATGCAAACCTTTAAAATTATGCCATGCTTCTTTTCTTTATCTTAGAGGCTGATATTCATGACACAGGATTATTTTAACTTTCCATGATAAACAATTGGAAATATACAAAATTTAAAAGTGGCTTAGTATAGTGGTGATATAGATCCCTCCATGGAGTTGCATAAAAACATTGCATTCTCTAGCTAATGACAAAACACACCAACCATCACTGGTACTGAAAATATGGCTAAACAAACATCAATAGTCAAAAGCTCAGTCCTATCTCCAAAAATCATTTTTTGTTCTAATTTACTTGATACATTAACACCACTGTTTTTATAATTTAATCATTAAATCATCTATACTTTAAAAAAAAAAAAAAAAAAAAATTTTTATTAGACAAAAAAATTTTTACAATTTTTTTTTTTTGCAAACTTGGAAAATATGATTTGAAATTCAACTGAATATTTTAAAATTTGTCATAAAAGAATATACAAATACAATGGTGTACAAATTACAAAAGGTACATTATGTAGACACATAGAAAAACCGAAATTTATCTATTTATAATGGAGTTGAAAGAAAGACCGAGTTTCATGTAGCATCAACAATGTCTGGAGAAGCAGATGCCAGTCTCTATTATTAATTTTTGAAAATTTTATTGTTAAATAGTGATTATAATTTCCTAGATATAGGATTGAAGGAAAAATGGCATTTTAGTAACCAAAGGATAAACTTTAAGAAAATAGTACTCCTAATTAAAGGGGAAAGATTCTTTTTCATGCTATTAATGAGAGTAGGCATATTGGAAGTATGCAATTTAGTAATTGATTTAATTGCATTTTTATAGGCAAGAATAGCAGAAGACTGAAACAGAAAATGATGTATTGTTTCTCTGGACTTATGATAAAGAAAACAAAACATATCAATGGTAGCATTCACCATCTTCTGTGATAAGAAATGACTAGTAAGGTATTTTAGATCCAGATACCATAATTTGAATTTTTGTTTATTATTTTATTGATGATTTAATAAGATGGGGTAGTTGACCAGCACATTGAATCATATTGTAGGCCTACCAAAAGTATATTTTTTTAGAGAATGCGTGATTATTATAATCAGTATAAGCAGCAATGGATTTTGATTGAGGACTGAAAAAAAAAATTACTGGGTGGGGGCATATGAATAGTGATGATTAGAACAAATTTCATGTATTAGGTAAGCAGAGACAAATTTGACTAGTATTAAATGACCTGAAAATAAATGATAGAGATTGAGTGAAGGAAGAGGCACAGCTCTTTTATTCCAAATCAGTCTGAAGAAAAGTGAATAAAGTTTCTTCTTGAAAGCATTAATATCAATATTTTTTGAAAATATTGGGAGATTGATAAGTAAGATTTTTACAAGAAATTGTAAGGTACATTTTAGGCAAAGATTTAGTTATATTTTCAACAGATGTGAGATTAGAGTTTTGAATATATATCCTCATAGCATTCCTAAATTTATAAATAGGAATTCAAAAAAATTATGAGGGGAACAGTGGAAAGAGAGAAAATACTATTACTAGAGTGTATATTCCATGTGGATGACTTATTAAGATTAAGCTAAACTTTATAGGGTGCCATATAATTTTCCAGAATAGATGTAAATGAAAGAAGAAATTTCCTAGATGGGAGACAAACAAAATCATTCATAAATGATATATGCTTTATCAATCAGTAGAATATATATACCAGAAAATTTCCTCTATTTCCAGAAGTAACAAATTTATATAAGTAATAAAACAAAGCACACACAGGTAAACACTGCAATGTAGAGTTATGGGGTTTGAATCCTGGTGTTACTTTGCCATTAGAAGTGATAACAAGAAAGTTATGTCATTGTAATAGTTCAATGAGAGTGATACTTGGAACAGAATCAGAAACTGATAAAATATCTAGTTGTATTATTGCTAGATCAACTATCTAGCAACTCTAACTTGATCAATAATTTTAAACATAGCAATGGCATAAGAAATGGAAGCACCCTGTTTAGCAAATTGTTTGAGATGGAAGACATAATAATAGATTATATCATTCTTTAATGATTGATTCAATGATTTTGTTAAGTAAAGGTGACATAGAGGTAGAAAAAAGGTTATTAAGAGGAGAGGGAAGAGTATTGTGTGTGAGAAATGGAACTAAGAAACAAGATGCAGGCTATTGATATGATAAATTTGCCTAGAAAAAAAGTCAAGTAAGCTCATAATAATTGGTGCCATTAAAAATCTAATATGCAAGAGAAGGTGCTTAGGAATTGCATGAATAGTATCAGGTAGCATTTCAGCTTAAATATAATGTAGACTTTGTAATATCACGAACTTGATAACTTTCAGCAAAAACAAATACAGGGAATTCAAGGCAGCTGAAAATTTGAAACATAGATTTAAAATAATAAATATAAGAAATAGCCCAGCAGATGTATGCTTTGGACCAGTTATGAGGTTAAGCCAAGTAGATTTTGGCCTTTGTAGTAGAAAGGTATTCATCCAAAGTAGATTGAGTATGCTTTTATTGCTGCTAAAGAGACATAATTGCAGGAGAAGAAGCAGGGTCACAAGAAGTGGCTTTCAGTTTGAAATTAAAAGCTCCAAGTCTCTTAACTAAAACTGTAGATGATTTATTTTTGATAGTGCAATGTCTAATGGACAAATGGATGACATTGATAAAAGAGAACCAAGCTATAGTAGGTTGTACAAAAAGTATATCAATCTTCCTAAAATAAATGTAAATTTATTACCATCTTTTGAGATGTAGCCTTAAGCAAAATTAATGAATCATTATAGTTAAGAACATATTGTGTAGAAAGATCATCGTAAAGAATGCGAAGTGATCAGAATAAACAACTGTTTTCAAATTTGGATTAACTATAAAATGTAGATCAGCTGAATAAGGTAAAATGTCAATGAGAATTGAATGCTTTAAAATGGAAGAGAAGGCATTACTTAGGGGGGGGAGCCTTCACCACTTACCAGTTTGCAATTAATAAGGTGAAAATATTTAATTACAAAATCAGTATAAGGCATACTAAAGTCACCAAAATGGAAAGTAGAAAAAAGATTTAGTTGAAAGAATACGATTAATATGGCATATATGTTGATGTATAAGAGTGGGTCTGTCATATAAATAGATTAATTATGTTCACTATAAAGGCAGCACAATGAAAGTGAATGATGATCATGTTTGGGTCAAGATGAATAATGTTAAATGAATCAAATGGTACTTTATGATGGATTAGACACCTACTCCTACCAATGAAGGATTGGAGGTGGAGAACTGTAAAAACTAAAATATCTCAAGATATCAATAACATTGATATCAGAACATGCATTATGTTTAGTCTCGAAGAAGAAAATAATATGAGATGAGAGATCCAATTACTGATAAAAACAGCTATTTTAGAGAGCTTATACCCCTCATATTGGTACTACTAAGATGTACAGTTATCCCAAGGGCACATAGAGGTAATGTATAGAAAGGCAACACAATTTGAGTAGCAAATGTACCAATACTCTAGAGGCACATAGAGGTATAGGAATGCATAAGAACTAAAACCTGGTATAAAAAATAAGATATCACCCATATCAATAATAAAGTAAACATAAAGGATATATATAAAACACAGACAAAAACAATATCAAATATACAATAAAGCAAAAAGTCATGATTTTATTGTACCCTGGGAGACACACTCAAAGAAAGGCAGTTCACAGTCCATGAACAACTTGACATCAGCAGTCACAGATAAATCAGAAGAACCACGAGTCATCTTTTATATCCAGAGGTATACTTAATAGTGGTCACTTCATCAAAGAATAACTTCTTTTTTTGGTGATAAGAACACCACTGTAAATAATGTCTGACTAATCCAAGGATGATGTCTAACATACTTGATTTCAGGAAGGCTCACTTTTAACCAATTCTGTAATAGAAAACCTGGAAATTGATATTTACAGTTTTCAAATTAGATTTAAACTCAGAGGTGACTTTGGCATCAGAACTTTGATTAATCTTTATTGTCTTCTTTTTCTTCCTCAGTTTCCTCTTAGATATTCAAACAGGTGTGAATTCATCAAAAGATGAGACATCATTCTCTAAGGAAAAGGTCTAAACTATCTCAGAGTCAGTTTCAGCACCAGTAGATATGGATTCTTCTGTGAGAAAACCAGCAACCGTTTTTGAAGAAAGTGATATTTCACAGAAATGTAAAAATTTCTATGAATATGAATGAGTAATTGATGAGTAATAGACAGTGGTAAATTTTTGGAACACTGATGATTTTTGGACATTTCATTCCATATTGTTATCAAAATCTTGAAGGGCAATGATTCTTGCTTTGCAAAAGACATATTGAGGTAAAACTTTTCTAAAATTTATTATCAAAGCAGGAGAATCAGTGGGTTAAAGAGTTGGGATGTCAATTAGCAAAATTTCTTTCTTTAATGTTATGCTAAATGGCCATGTTAGTGAAAACTGGAACACTAACTCTTTTCTCTACCAGATATTTGGAAGTTTGATGTAGATTGAAACTTATTAAGTAGAAGCTGGAGACCCATATTACTGACGTCAATATAACAGTTCTTAATTTAAGTCATAGAGGCCTATCAATATCAACATAATGCAACAATTTATTGGTTAAAGAAATAATGTTTTTCTAATAAATCTTTTTGAGTAGCATTATGGAATTCTACCCAGATCCATCTGCTGTTAGGCTGCAGCAAAGCTTTGTCAATAATGTTCCCTATAAAGCAGGGGCACCATTAAATAAAATTTGTTTGTATATTCATGATTGTTTATCAAATTAAACATATCATTTTCATCGACTCATCAACCCTCAATATTTACCTGAGGCTTTCAAATCATGAATTTGCAATGCATTCACATAACTATTTTTTTCACCTTCATTTTGAATCCTTATAAAAAATTTAGCATTTGCAAGACAGTCCCACTATTTTTCCACTTATTTAACATATAATTATATTTAGCAATTGATTTGCAAAGACTGTGATCAGATTTGGGAGAATTATCAGTTTATAATGCTTCTTTTAATTGGTATTTTGCTTATTTACATTGTAACTTCTATCATTTATATCTATAAAATGTGTGAAAAGTCTTATATATATACACACATACAGATAAAGCAGTCACTACTTAGACAATACCAATAACAATGACAATCTCAATCTGTTGTCCAGGCAACCTTCTTTTAATAATGAAGGTGGAAAGCTACCTTTATCTCTGATTGAATATGTTTATATAGATATTCCATTTTTATGTCAGACAGTGAATCCCTAAATAGGACTGCCTAAAAATACAATTTTTGTGATTTGGAAGTCCTGTTTTAAATTTTGTTTCAAACAGACCTATTAGTGATTGTATTACCTTGAGAAAAGGTCGCAAGCACCAGTCTACTATATCTGTCACCATCATATAATTTTTTAATTCTTAAGGATTGAATTAAAATAATTTTGAAGAGGGAATTGCAAGGCTGATACGCTGTGCATGTAGTAGAAGGATGGAAATGTCATTGCACAAACACACAGTTTCATTGTCAACGTTAGTTTGGGAAAAATGGTATGAGTGGTTCACTATGTTTGGCCCCTAAACTAACTTAAATAATTGAAGAACAAATAAGAGACAGAAAAACCTGTTTGTATTAGAAACAGTATCTTGCCCTTGATAAACCTAACATCCTATATTACAGGCAAATCGCGATGTTCCTTGTAAGACTGTTTTTTTGTTATTCACAGTTTATTTTATATCTGAAAATCATTCCACTAACCATCGACTGCAGAGCCTATTAATATTCTGGGCACAACACACAACATGTTGGATAGCACTATATACATAATACAAATTCTCAAAGAAAATATACCTTTAATAGTATATTTACAGAGATATCCAAAAGCCTTGGAAAAACATCGATTTTACATATTTGATTTGGTTATTATATACATCTCTCAGTTATATAGCTTTGAAATACCACTAGTAAATTTCCAGTGGCAATAAATTATACGCAGCAGAAATGGGGAAAAGAAGATCAATTTATAATAGTAAACAAAGCTATAGACAGAGATTGTTTATATTGACTTAGGATTTCTGGGCATATATCTAACAAAGAATTTTTTTACTTCGTCTAAGATGAAGTCATATTTATGTCGTAGCAGATATTCTCATAGATATAAAATATTAGATAGGATTTAAAAAAATAAAAAATACCGTAAAGAAATTTAATTTATTTAATAAAATACTGTAGAAGACTAATTTATTCTTGAAACCATTTAACTGAAGACATGGAAGAGAAAATTAGTTGTAATCATCAAAGAACAATAGCGATGCAAGACTGGAGAAATTTTAATAAAAGTTGATACAATCATTGATTGAGTTCTTTCTTTATTTTTTACTTAAGCTTTTTCATTAATGTACTTTTTTAATTGAACTGAGGAGGAAGATTGAAAGAACAACTAGATTAAAAAGTACAAGGCGATCAATCAAAAAGTTACTGGCTTTAAAAATGAGGAATGTTATCAAGCCACAAAATTTTTTTTAAAAAATTCTTTGATGTTTCTTTTTATTTAAAATAATTTAAAATGTTAAATGCCATGTTAAAAAGTCAGACGTATTTTTGCATATACAGTATAGTATTAATTAACAAAAGAGAAAAAAAAAATAAAGATGGTGGTGGAGATTTTTTACAAACATTTCAATATGAATAGAAAATGATATTTATTAATAGTGAATGAAGCTGAAAATATACAAATAAATATTTAAAAATTTGTAAAAATTCATGGAATTGTAACAATGGAGATTGTTTAATACAGATCAATGAGATGAGAAAGCGTCTGTTAAAGTTTGAAAATTTGCTATTTTAATATAAACCGAGCACTGATTTTATATATATGTGGGTGAGGAGATGATAATCTGGACTAACTGGTGAGTGCTAGTTCAGCACAGAATATATATGTTGGAGATCATTTATCTATTTTACATTTTTCTACTCTTCCTTTTCATATGTATTGATTTCTACTTTAACATATACCATTTACACCTTTCTTAAGCACTTTATCATTACTTTCATTTACATCAAACTAACAGTTTCGACTGTCCTGCAGTCATAATCAGAACTCTTCACATGTATGTGGCCATGTGGATAGGTTATATAAGATGGAGTGGATAGCTGAAGGGAGTTGGATAGTCTGTGTGCAAATCCTCTCTAATTACATTCAAAATCCAGTATATACAATAAACTTGTATTCAAATATATTTATTTGTTAAAAGAGGCAAAACCAGTGCCACTCAGTGCAAGCCAGAGATATGGTAATCATGTGATGTTATATTTATTTGTGTAAGCTTTGACTTCATTTATTATTACATATTGAATTTCAGAATGAAAGAATTATGGTGTCATTAGTTTTACTTACATTGATATAAACGGTCTGATTTTACACATTTATTTGCAGTTTGAATAATAAATTAATTTCTTCACATATATACAAACAAAATTAAACAAAAAAACATTCAGTAAATAACTATAAATGAATAACCTAATAAAAGTGATCTGCTTTTTAGCAGAGTTTGGAATTATAATGAGAGAATAACAAATCTACAGTTAAAAACTAAAAAAATCACAAATAATGATGAATCCAGAATCCAAGAATTTAAAATAAATTATATTTTACTTGGATTTAAGTGGATTTATTTTTTATATGTCAAAGTGTTAACCAGGAACTGAACCCAGGCTGGTTACTTGGAAGGCAGCTATGCTAACCGCTAGACCACCAACAATCATATACAATATATAGAAAATACTATTTATAATTTATGATATATGTACAAGAGGATTATATATATATTTTAATGAAATTACACATTCCTAATTTAAATATTATATGTTACTTTATATATATATTGAGTGATGCTGTTTATTTTTAAGACCAACAAAATGAATTTTTAGCTAATGTACTTCCACATTTTTTGAAGCTTAATTATTCAGATTATATTGAAACTAAGACAAATCCGATAGCAGCTTAAATTAATTATATTACAAAGCTGCATGGAAAAAGACATTTAATAAAGAATTTATAAAAAATGAGAAATAAATATATAAACTGCTTAAAAAATTAAAAGAAAAGTTAGTTTATGCATTTGATCATATTATTAAATATTTTATAAAGTTACTTTGTAATGTGTAAAAAACAATAAAATGATAAATTGCAATGTAAAGGAAGACAGAAAAGTAGTTTCTATATATGCAAGAAATTTGAATTGTATAGTTATAAAAATCTAAAGCATTTTGTTCCTTTTCACATTTGCTTTTTTCCAAATGGATTTTAATTAAACAACTTGTCAATTTCTGTAGTAAATTTTATGGCAAATATGCATATGATATTAAAATTTTGGAGTTAATGATATTTAAAAGTTAGTTACAATTTTTTCTTTCTTTCTGTTGCTAATTAATGTAAATAAAGAGAGAAAAACTTTTTTTCTTCTTTTATGTATCAAATCATGTTATAATATCTGTAAATTTGTTTTCACAACATGTTATGAAGAAAATAAAAAATGTTTTTTAAAAAACAAGTTGTAAAAAAACAGAGGTCAAATCTTGTAATTAGATGGTGACAAATACATTGTTTGGAAAATATGTTGTTGAACATCAGTGAATAGGGTATAAATAGGGTGGAAATAAGTAAGTGTAGTTATTAGTGCAACCCTAGTCTGGTGCAGTCAGACAATCTAGTCTACTATTTGAAGATTCAACTCAAAAAGCAATGTTGCAGTGATGCAATACTGAGGAAACTGTTGGTTAAAACTATTTTTCACTATAACTTGAATAGCCATATTCTTCTGACTGCTTTATAGGATTTTTCAATACTCCAGTTGTAACAGAAAGTATTATGACTTCACCTAATATATGTGGCTAGATAACAAAGAACCATACCAGCCAAAATGCTTGGAAATGCAATCAGATTCACAAGCTAATGCTGAAGTTTGCCAAAATCAGTCATTAGTGCTTCAATAATGCTGGGAAAAAAGAAGTGGACAGTTTAATAACCCAAGATCTAAATGATACTATATCCTAACTAACATCACCAATGCTTCTATATTTTCTATTTAATATCACCAGTGTACCAGGATGATAACTACCATCTTTGGAGGAACTAATGAAGTCATCTGGAAATATATTAAAAAAATAATATCTGCACAAACTATATGGTAAGATTTTAACTCTATAGATATCATAAGATCTTAAATTTAAAAAAGGTATTATTATTATTATTTAATATTTTGTATATGTCAGCGTATATATATTCATTGTTAATAAATTGTTAAGTTATTTTGTATTAATCCATTTAATTTGTGTTTATAAATTTATTAAACGCACATTGATTACATAAGTAATATTTACTGAGGCTATAACCTCGATAATATGCGTATAAAATGCGATATTAACGCATATTATCAAGGTTATAGCCTCAGTAAATATTACTTAGTTTGTGTTTGTGTATCTAACTTAATTCAAACCATTGTGCTTTTAATATACTAAATGCTAATAATATCCAACCCTGAAAAATCATGCGATCTACTGGGAATCATGATTATCTATTAATAAGTTTTTCAAAGGTAAACTTTCTAATTAGAAATTTGGTGCCTGGAGAGTTTCATTTTTTATTGAAACTGAAAAAAAAATACTTTGGGAAAAACTTGTATTTAGTTTAAACCTTCAGTGCTAGGTTTTAAATCATTCTCTTATACTTTGGTTAATATTATATGTTTGGCAATGAATCATTTTTATTTGAATTTTATTGACCATTCAACTTTCATATAATATATTTCTTTGGAATCAAAAATGTATTGTTAAACATTTGCATATCTTGATTCAAACATGAAACAATATATATATATCATCCCAAGTTCACTCATGTATGATTCTTATTGCTATTTATTGTACTGATATTTTGGCTGAGTTGCACTAGCCATGTAATAAATGTTATCATAAAAAACATAATAGAGGTGCTAGAAGCATTAATTTATAATAAAATTAAAGATTCCCCTAATAGAAAATAAGAAGAGAAAAAATTCAAAATATAAAAGTGGAGGAGGAATGATAATAAAAAGGAAAACAAAATAAAAACCAACTGCGCTATTGAGAGTAATCGGTTAAAAAACGATTCATTTAAAAGATAACTTCCACTTATCATCATGTTTGTTGATACAATTTCATGTCATGAGGTTCTTAATGATTTTTCTGTTTTTTGTTGTTGTTATTTGGGTTATCTTTATAGGATGCTGGATATTTGAAAAATCTACATTATAACCAGTATCTATTTTTGATTTACCTACTGATTATCTAATACTTTACTTTATGTAAGCTAATATTAATTATATAGCTTTTAGTTCAGTATTTAAATTTTACATTTTTCAAATAAAATTACTTTGATTATTACAAACATTTTTTTTTAGTTGATTTATGTTACAATTCTTTTGATTAATACTGAAAATTTACAACATTGTCGCTTATTTCTGTTTCTACTATATTTTAAAGTTTTTATAAATAATTAATTATAATTTTTTTCTACAAAATTATGAATATTATTTTGTTTACTACAAAATATTATTCAAATTTCAATAGTTAACATTGAGATTAGTAAAATAACTTGATGGATTCTCATTTTACTTCTAAATTATAATGCTTATTTATTGCCCTTTTCTTTTATTTAATTATTTTATTAACTCTGTATAGTACATCATTAAGTAACCTTTATTCTTATTTTATTTCCAGGTTTTTGAAAAGAAATGCCTGTCTGTTACTAGAAAGTTTTGGTTGTCATATATTTAAATTAAATATGTGATTGTCAAGCATTGGTGGTTGAGAGGTCAGCGACAACTGCTTTACAAGCAGTTGTCCCCGGGTTAGCAGGTTCGCTTCCTGGCTGATGCTATGACACGATAGGAAAAAAATGTGATATGCATTATCTCTATCATCACAATATATATAATTATAGATTGTATAAGACCCAGAAGGAGACCACATGTGAGATGGCTGGATGAAATAAGAAAGTGTGCAGGGGTGATGTGGAGAAGAGAAGCTAAAGATTGGAGAAAATGGATTAAACTTAGAGACCTTCCTCCTGCAGTGGATCGCTAATGATGATGAATTCAAATAAAAATATCCATTATAGATTAATTATTATAATAACAATAAAACAATAAAATATTAATTGTGTTAATAAATCTTGCTAGTAACTATTCTAAAATACACAAATACTTTTAGTTATTTTGAAAACCATTTTCAATTGGCAACTTTAAACTTTCGTGTAAGTTTACTGAATTTAAAATATTACTGTTAAAAATAGTTATGAAAATAAGTTTTACTTCCACCAAATTTCAATGATTTTAGTTGAAAATGGTTATGAAAATAACGAAAAATATTTTTGCATTTTATAATAATTATTTGCAAAATTTGTTAACAATGTTAATATTTTATTGTTATATATATATATTAGCAAAAAAATGTGTGATATACATTGTACCCTAATTGGATGATAACCCACCCACCAACTACTATGGTGATGTATGGTAGATGTAAATAGCAAACTTCTAGCTCAATCTAATCAAATTTCTTCTTTTTTATATATATACAATTCCAATAATGCAAATGTTACTCATTTCATGTCTAATATATTATATCAATATTAATAAATTATTTAATAATAAAATAACAATCATAAGACTTGTTATCTAATTAACCAGTAAGGTATCCCTTTTTAACATTGAGTATATACCAAAAGCATATCCTCACTATTCTACTAAAATATCAATGATATTCCCATGTTTCACAATAAATAAGAAATTTATATCTAATATTAAAATTTCCTATGCTCAATTTAATTATCCTACAATATAATATTCATCTATTTATTAAAATTATTTTATATCACTCCTTTACTAACATTCCTCAACTCATTCAACATCTCAGGTAATTATCGTTTCTTAAAATGAATAAATTAATTTACATAACCAAATGTAGAGAGGCATTTTACTTATTCAGCTACATTAAAAATAATTAAGAAATAAATATACTAATCAATTCCTCACTTTTAAAATAATTAACTAATTTTCTTATAAATTGACTGAAAAACTATATTAAAATTATTAATCCACACTTAGCACTATTAATTAGGATAAACAAATTTAAAATAAATTCTTATCACCATGTATTATAATCTTTTTTTTTTATACTGGCATGTAAGATATCACTCTTCATCATGATCTCTGAGAATAATAAAATAAATAAATAATATTTAAATATGGCATTAAATGTCTTAAACAATGATAATATTTTTTCTATTTATTATCTTATTTTAGATTATGCCCAATAATCCAAAATGTATTTAATTATTAGAATATATGTGTGGTAAGGATGATGAATTATGATTTGGAAACAAGAAAAGAACTCTCAATACTTTATTAATTTAAAAATGAACATAAGAAAGAATTTACATGTATCTTATATTTAACGCAGAGGCAAAACTCTCCATACAGTAGCACCATTCCATGCAAAACAGAGTAATCAATGAATGCAAGAAGGTTTGTGCATAAAATCCCTATCTAGGGCCTACTCATCCAATATCCCAGACTAGTTTCTAGCTTGTGGCTTTCATCAGTGAGGAGCCTTGGATCTGAAAGCACTGCACCTAGATCTTAGGATCTAATGCAACCCTCCAGCAGCCACCTTTTACTTTTTTAGCTAACTATAAAGCTTTTAGTCCAAAATGAAAACCCAATGTTTTCAAGCTAAGCTCGTCACTGAGTGGCGCTAGTGTATGGAGAGTTTTGCCTCTGTGAAAAACAATTTGTGTAAGCCTATAGGAAGATGATCATGTGATGTTTGATGGTTTAATCTTATATTTAAGGAACAATACTTAATATATTATACAAATCTTTATAAACTAACATTAACAAAATATTCAAAACAAACTAAAATAATTCATATTTCACTTTAAAATTATTTACAAACATGATATAGTATATTCCATAATTTACTCCATTAAGATAATTTTTTAATATTTTTGTATTAAAATATATATAAATCAAATATACAATTTGTATTTTTATCACATTATAAATATTTCACAAACACACTCTTTTATATTATCATTCATTCACCTTTAATGTTCCTATAATACTATTATCCAATTACAATTCTATAACTTATTTTACTCCTTCTATTTTTATTATTTTGTTATAAAATAAATATTTAATTATTTAAAATGTTAATTAAGATATGGCACTTCATTATATTACTTACAATAATATGAATAATTATTAGATATTATTTTCAATATCATATCTCTTATACTTCATACTTTCATTCTATATTTTGATCTTTAATATCCAATAAAAACATCATAAAATATTTCTTCACACATTCTTTTAACAACCTATTTGTTTTGTGTTTCATCATTCTTGCAATACATGGAATTACCTTATAATCATTTGAAAGTTTAGCTATTACTGTTACTTAAATCTTCAATTTTCTTATATGACATTTATATACCAGTGCAATTTTTCGTGATAACAAGTGTGGGATGAATATCTTATAAAAATTACAATAAAAGATACAATGGACTAAATGTAACTTAAGGCTACATATTATCTTGTGTCTACCTTAATTTTCTATCTCTTCTACTATTTTAAGCTCTTACCAATTTCAAAAAAATGTCACTATTCATTATATCATAAATACTCTGACATATTTTATACTGTATCATATGTAATCTTAAACAACACATCCTCAATACTACAGGATTTCCAATGAATCTGCTTTCTCATACGACTACTTAAAATCTGACTCTCCATATAAAATACTTGGTATCACATAAAATATTATTCATCACTTCTCTAATAACATCTAAATTTATCGTAAACAACTTAATACTTTTGAACATACCAAGAAGACTAAAAAACAAACAGTTTGATATTATTTATCATAAATATAATAAATCAGTTATCTTTAACTTATAAAGAGATCAATCATACATATTCTTATAACACTCATATTAATATTATAATAAATATATTCAATCCATTATCATATACTTTCATTTAAATACACATTATCAATATCACACATATTTAGTTTTTCCTGATTCCATGTTTAAAATTCAATATCAATATCTTAGATTTTATTAAAAATAATATTTTATGATTATCATTGATGATATCATTTCATTCACATTATAGCATGATAATAAAAAAAAAATTTTTTTATATTTTTCTTTTTTTTAACCCAAGAAATTCTAAAATACTTAAATCTAAAAAATAACATGAAACAAATAATTCTTAGTGCTTAATGCTATCTTAATATTATAATCAATACCATTAAAATAATATAAACAAAAAGTTTTCTTCAACTCCTTGAAAAAAAATCACAAAACTTCAAGGGAGTAAATGGTTATTATGTTAACAATGCAGACACTGTTGTTTGAAAAAAGGATAGTTTTCTTACCTACCCTTCTTTTCCCTTCATGCTTTTCACCATTATTTGTAGCAAAATAAAAAGATGAATAAAAATCTAAATAAAAGTTATTTATTAATAACAATAGGAAGTTCTTGTATCAAAAATTTATCTTTCTCTATATTACTGATAAAATTCCTTCACATTTTAGTAAATATGTATTTTACTATTTAATAAAGACATGTATTATATTTTTAAATTTTTCATTTTTTTACATACTCTTAAAATATATACTTATAGAATTATAAAGTTCTAAGATTTCTTCTTCAAATAATCTATATTTTATATGTTAATAATTACTAATAATGATATTAAAGTTAGTAATTATAAACTTTTAATAAAAAAATAGTTTGCATTATATCTTCTCCTAGGTTATTATTATCAGAATAAAGTCATTAATAAATTTATATCTTGAAAAACCAATAGTCTAAATGAATAAAAGTAATTATCTCTAACATTACTAAAAGTAATATTTTGTAGAAAATGTTTTATATCATTATGCATATATAAATTAGTGAAAAATAAATTCCTTACATCTCCTTTTCATTTTCTGTAGGAAAAACAGTTAATAATCTGCACTTTTTTATTTAAGTACATTTTCATCTATTTGAATGAAGTTTTTATTCTTTACATTGTCACAAATTTATAGTAAATCCATGTAGAATACCAATGAGGATAGTTTTGCTTCTTATTCCATGATGAAGTTAATGAATACACTTTTTAAAATATAATCCATGTTTTTTAAAATTATTATTATTACTTTTAAGATTAAAACAATAATATTTCAATAAATTTGTACTTAAAATTTTTAAGACAAAAAAATACAGTTTCTCCTTTAATGATTTCTTGATTTGTCTCCCCCTATCACTTGCTTATCTTATATTTATATGAAAATTTTTACAATGCCTTATTGGTTAATTACTTCCAGATGTCTGGAAAAAATGAATATTAATTATTCTGTCTACAATTTAAAATGAATTATAACTAATAATATGAAATCAATATTTCTTAATTTTAATAAAGTAAAATTTAACTTATCTCTTAATAATAAAACACCCTTTATTTAAAATTAGATTTTAACATTTACATTTTATAATATACACTATTATTATAACTATTGATTTTAGAAACTTTTTAATGAAATTGATATGATTTAATAAATAACATTTACTATTCATAATTAACCATTTAAATATTATACCAGGAAGTGAATTTCATTTATTATTAAATGAATGGATGTGTTCAGACCTATTAACACCTATCTCACCTTTTATTTATTTTGTCATTAATTAAATAATTTTAAAATATTAAATAAATAGCAACTTACAATTTGATTAATAATTATAAAAAATATTAATTTTTAATCATTATAATTTATGTTAAAACTATCTTTGATTTTAACTATTATTTACTTTTTTTATTTAAAATAAATAGCACAATTTATATTTCAAACTATAACTTATACAGATTATATTTATTAAAAAAAAAAATTCAAATTCAATACTAAAGAAGCAATATATTTTAAATTCTTCTACAAGTTAAATAATAAGTTTTACTAGTTATTATATAAAATTTATTTATTTTTACCAAAATTGACCACCAACTATAACCATACAATGATGTGCTAAATACAAAGGCTACATTATATATATTGTGAAGGACAGCTATAAATGCTAGAACAAAGATTGATTTTAGACTAGATTTAACATATTTTTTCAAAATTATGATGCAACTGAGATCAAATACTTTCTGATTTACAATTTTATTAAGTACATATTTTTGATACATCCATAAATAAGCTTTATTGTCAATTACAATGTTATTTCATAAACTGTTTATCAGATTAACAAAATTTCTAATATAATTATAATATTTATGCAGGCCATTTTTACAAATAAACTTAATGATAAGCCAAGTTCATTTAACAAATAGTTACCATGATGTATGGAGATCCTCATAATCCATATAGAAAAGTTGTCTTATATTTTTAGAAGCATATATGAACATCAGTGCTTAGCTATAATCACTGAAATGTGTGGCCACACATCCTACATTCATGCCAGCTGTGTCTAATCCTAATGAAATATGCTCTTCCAGACCTCCCAGAGGGTTGTCTCCAGATTTTGAAACTACATTTGTCTTTTAAGTTGCACCTGATTGAATATAAAATATCGACTTGCAAAATATCGACATGAAATGGTGAAAGTTTAATAAAATTTCAATTATTAAAAATGGGATTTAGCCTCAAAACTACAAGAAAAAGTTGTCAATGTAAGGACAATACTCATTAGAAAATAAGAACTGGAAAGAATTTGAATCATTAGAAACCTTGTTTCAATATAAATCAAAAAGTTCGCTATAGTGTCTAAGATAAATTGAAATTTAAACCATAAAAAAGCAAAGTGAAAACATTTATATTTAAACATCATATGATCACTATTTCCCATCTTTGCTCATAACTGTTGTTAAAATAGACAAAACTCTCTCCATACAGTAATGCCACTCAAAGCAAGACAGAGTAATCAATGGTTGCCAGAAGTCTTGTGCATAAAATCCCTATCAAGTGCCTTCTCATCCAATATCCCCAAACTAGTTTCTGGCTTGTGCCTTCATCGGTGAGGAGCCTTGAATCTGAGAGCAATGCACCTAGATCTTAGGATCTAATGCAACCCTCTAGCAGCCACCTTTTATCTCTACATAACTACAAAACTATGAGAATAAAATTTTCAATCTAAACTCAATAGCTTATATAAGCTATTGAGCTTAGATTGAAAATATTTGTGTGTTTTCAATTTTTATTCTCATAGTTTTATAGTTATGTAGAAATAAAAGATGGGTGCTGGAGGATTGCATTAGATCCTAAGATCTAGGTGCAGTGCTCTCAGATTCAAGGCTCCTCACTGACAAATGCCACAAGCCAGAAACTAGTCTGGGGATATTGGTTGAGTAGGCACTAGATGGGGATTTTATGCACAAGCCTTCTGGCATCCATTGATTACTCTGTCTTTTTTTTTTTTGAGTTGCACTACTATATGGAGAGAGTTTTGCCTATTTTAACAACAGATATATTTATTTGGTTTAATGAAGTTTTATAATTTCTCTATTATTAATTCTAGCTATATTTAAGTGTGTATTATTATATTGTCTATTTAAGTATTCAATATTTAATATTTCATGAATATTTAAAATATTGCAATAGTTTTTTATCTTTTCTCATAATACTTGTTCATATCTGATAGAAATAAGGGCATACAATTTAATTTTAAGGGAGAATGGAAAAGAAACTTTAATTATCTTTATTCCTTTTGGTGTTTATCAGCATATAAAATATATAGTTTACTATAAAGTGTTCTTGTGATAAAATATACAACTTTTTCTATGTAAATATTTATATTAAGAGGACACATATCAAATTAATAATATTTTTGTTTCAAAATTAATATTTTAAATATGAATATTTTCATGTCACAACAGATTTATTATTTAACCTAGAGAATGTCGATATTCTCTTTAACTATATATTTTTTTTTATTAAAGTATAAAACTTTTTGCATTTTCTTATTTTCAATTTTATGTGCTATCTGAAGTATCACATGATCACCATTACTTATGCTTGCTCATAACTGTTATTAAAACAGGAAAAACTCTCCACTATCTGAAGTCTGCCATGTTAGTTAAGATGTTTGATAATAAGACTGAAGTTCTAAGTTTAGCTTATGGTAATTGATTGTTATAGTTAATAAAAATAGTATTATAGGGTATAATAATATGAGTATAGTTGGTATAGATTAGTTACAGGATAACTGTAATCTTAAAATTAAAGTTATAAGTGGCATTCATATGATATGATCAATGATAAATTCAAGCTATCATTATTACATTACCCTAAAGACGATCCATAGGGAGATAATTTAATAATTTAATCTTTCATAGCTGTAAATTGGAGAATCAAAAACACATAGAAAGTATAAAGACTCTGAATATATGATCATCATCATTTATTCAGCCTACAATATTTAACTTCTTTAGCATGGTAGCTTGTTGAATTGGTAGCCATATGCAGCACAGATTTTGATTCTGATTCATTTTGGATATAGCAGAATTTTTTATTTATTTGGTTCTCTATAATTCTGGAATAAATTCTATAATATTCAAAACTCTAATATAATAAAATACATAATAGCTGTAACAACTGACAGAATAACTGCCCTGCTGTAGACTGATTATAACAATTATTTATTTTTATATAATGGTGTTTTGAATAGTTTAGAACTTATTCCAAAGTTTTTTGCTTATTATATATTATTTTATCTTATTATATATACATATTGTAATAACAATAAATATAACAGTAATAAACTTATTATCATTATATTTATTTTTATTGTTATTACAACAGTTTTTTACTTAATGGACATTTTATTTGTATTATATATCTATATATTATAATGGTCAGATAGAATGGAGTCTTACCGTATCTGCACAACAGGGCACTACTAGGCCACTTGAACCTAGAAAATTAATATAGTAGGCAGATACGTAAGTTAAGATTCAAATTTTACATATGTATTTTATTCCGACCGTCAGCCCAATGCCACTAGCTCAATGAGATGCAGAGATTTATAAAATATAAATTCTTATTTTAAAATATTTCCAATATTAAAAAAATTAAAAAAACTAGATCACTGTCAGTACTAATAACACAAACATTTATTAACGCACATATAAATAAAATTGAGGAATGAGATTTCTTTAGATTTTAATATTAATTTTTAAATTTAAATTATTTTAAACAGTTCGCACAGATGGACATTTTAATAAATTTTACTTTAGAATGTTGAGTATAGATAGGGTACATAGATGCCGCATTGACACCAATAACTTAAAAGACACTCGAATAAATACATTTTTAGATACTCAACATGAGATATCATATTTACGAATATCTATATATTTTAATCAAATATTATAATAAAAACATAATTAAACGTTAACGAATCTATGCAGTCATCCACACCAAACTTAAATTTAATGCATTTAAATAATTTAGTCAATAAATATAAAAACAAAAAAAAATGGAAATGATTAAGTCAGCAAACTCAAAAGTATAAAAATTAAACATTAATAATTGATTTAAAAAGTCAGATTAAAGTTCATTTTAAAAAATTTAGGTTTAGCTTGTCAAATCTTGAAAGTTCTTAATTATTTTTTTTAAAAATTTTCAGTTATATCTCTTACAGTAGAAGAGTCCTGGTTCCTGGTATCAATTCCCATGAAGTCTTTATTTGAAGAGTGGTCTATCAGAAGGTGGCCTTAGCTGGTTCAATCCTGGTATTATTTTATTCGGGTCTGCAACAGTACCATTCATAATTCAATAGTCATTTCATTTGAAATAAGTGAGAGAGGGCGACAAGTGTGTCTTATCACCCTTTTCACAAAATCAAGCTGGAACTGTCCTTAATTTCAATATTTTTCTTTTTATACACATTGTCTGCATTCACTGAACAATCAATCATTTTCATTAGGGTCTGAGCACTGGTTTTCTGCTTCTATTGGACATTCTGCTTCAGAGCGGGAAACAATCTTTAATTTTTATCTATATCTTTCATCTGACTTTTTAATTATATAAGATCCCCCAAGGGCTAGTTTGCTTTTCGATAATTAATAACACAATCATTTCCATTTTGAGATTTCAGGAATTAATTAATACCTGTTTTCTATTTTTACTTACGTTACTTTTTCCTAAAATATTTTATATTTAGATCTTTTATCTTTTTTTATAAAAAAGTACATTCAAATACTTTTTTTTTATTTAAAAAAGAAATACTTTTAAAGTTTTGCATTTGTGCGAATATATATACATACATTGAACAACTCTTTTTAATTTTAGCTTTTAGTTTTTTATTTACGAACTTAAAAATTTTTTTATTCTAATTTTAAATTAATGTAATGGCATATTATATACCATTACAATATATATATATATACACTATAATAGACAAAATAAAAGATCTTTGTTAAATTTGTTAATCCAAGCCAAGCATATCTCATAAATGCTGAATACATGACTCTTAATGATGTACTCACTAAATTATAATGACCTTCTTTGACTTAACTGGTGATACTTTATTATGATAAAATGTCTGAAGTATCATATAATATGGAATTTTACTCATGTTTTAACATTATTAACTGACTCATTTAATTATGTTAATAATTTTGGACTCTAATTTGTCAACTTTATTTTGAGCACTTTCCTGTTTCTTATATACTTTGTTATAATTTAACCCATGTTTACTTTGCATTATTTGATAATTATATTTACATATGAATATATATGCAAAATATTTTTAAATAACATAATTCAATAAGTATTATAAGATATATAAATTAAGTACACTCCTCTATGTTGGTTTTGAATTATCCACTTCTCTCAAGCACAACTCCCAATATTTGGTTTAATTTTACTTTCATACAACACATTTAATATTCTTAAAGCCAGATCAGCTGAAGATAAGATTTCCTTTTATTGCCATTACTTTAATATTTATTTTTCTCTAAAAGATAGTTTTACAATTAAAATTAACTTCTATAAAAATATTTTTATTAGTTCTGAAACTACAACTTAATGTCAACCCCAAGTCATAATTCGAAATATAATGTACAATAAATGGACACTCTTCAAACGTTTTCTATGATTTTTTTTTTATAGATCTATATATCAATTTTATTTTATAAAGACATGTTATACATAGGATATATGAACACAGACTTTCACATGACCCACCACTCTCCACTCTATCTCATAACACTGAGACCCTTGAACACATATATGTCAAAAAGATAAATAATCACCATTATAGATATTTCATGCTAAACTAGCAATCATCAGTTAGTTCCAGATTATCATCTCTATACATATGTGCAATGAACGCTCAGAAATATATTAAGATGGCCAATCTTCATACTTTAATGGACATGCTTCAATCCACTTCATACTCCAATTCTTCAACCATCCATCCAATTGAAAATCTGATGATGGAATGCTCAAAGGCCACTCTGAGGGCAAGATTCTTGTCACACCCATGTTGACTTAAAATCAGTCTGACCTCTCATGTACAGGATATGATCCATTTAATAAAGACATGTTATGTGATATTTGGGTTTCTTAATTGCTACATTAATAACATATTTGCAAAACAACTCATTTAACATCTTTTTTATTGATTCTATTATTCTTTCATATAATCTGGCATTTACAGTCGAATGAACATGGTGAAGAGTACAATTTCAAATAAATAAATTTCACAATGTGATCAATTTGATATTATGTAAATAAAATATGATAAAAAAGATTAGAAAACTTTATATTATCATAACCACCAATAAAATTTCTAAGAATGAGTCTCTACTTATTAAACCAGACACTGTTTGACATATGCTACCAACTTTAATTTTTTTCTTTCTTCATATGTATGAATAATAAGTGGATATCTCATAACATATTAATTTTTAGAGCCTAATACATTTTACACAAAGTTTTATACATATTTCTACTTTTAAATAACTATCCTTGATTTTTAAATTCAAACCAGGCTTTTCTTGGCAGATTCTTTTTTTAACTTAGTGAACACTAATTTTATTACAGAGAAAAATGCTTTTCTGCCAATGAAGCTCTCATATAACTTATAAACTAAAGAAATTGATCTTTTGGAAATATTATTTTTTAAAAATACCATAATTCTTAAATTCTATCTCAAAATAATTATTATAAATATTTTCCTTCCAGTTTATTCATCATCATCAATGATGATGATGAGCAAACAATTATTAACAAGAGTAAATAATGCATGAATATCAGACATGCCAAAATAACCAAATAAGTAAAAGATCATTTATTAATCAATGCTTATGAAAACAATAACTTAACATCACATGATCACCATTTAATACGTATAGCGAGTTTTGCCTGTTTTAACAATTACTTAAATAAAATGTGCTCATATAATTATCTATCATGGAAAATATAATTAAATCATTGATTGTCATATTGCCAACTTAAATAAGTTAAAAATTAGCCATTCACATAATGCAATATGGGATTTACACACACATGTACACACACACACACCAATCAAAATATTTATTATATTGGCTTCTACTCTTCCCTAATTTACGTCATAAATGTAAGCTTCTTTCATTAAATTATTTCAAACAAAATTCATTTATTAAATTATTTTAAACTGTCTTTTATTTTATCTTATATATATTGATTTGAAGTGGATTAAGCTTAAATCAGGGAATTCCAATTTTCATTCAAATTCAGTTAATGTTATTAATTTTTTTATATACTTTAATTATTAATATTTTCATTTAGTCTTAATTATTACAGTTTTAAAACTACTTATTTGTTTTAAATTATCTCATAATATTTCAACGTAGTATAAACTTAAATATGAATTAAAGATCAAAATTAAATCCCTTTACGTAAAAGTGAATAATTTTATTTTACTAAAAAATCGTTTCTATAAAAAAAAAAAGTTTAAAACTATACTTTCTTTTTATGGGCAGGTAGAATAAAAGCAATGTTTTTTCTAGGAATTGTGCATGATGCTTTCACAACATTGAATTATTTTTGTACCGTATGGATTTATTTACATGAGCAGCAAGAAACTTTAAAATGATAATTAGATTTATTGTTTCTTTTCAGTCAGTTATTTCTACCACGATTAAATTTTACGTAGTAGGTTTGACTATCCGAAATACTTTTAAATAGTAATTTTAGCTCGTGATTTTTATATTTGATTCAGATTACACTTTATAATTTTAATTTAGATTTAATACCACATCACGTAAATCTGCAGTCATTTTCAAAAATCCTAGACACAGTGACAACTAACCAGAAAAAAAAACTCATGGGGGAACTCTAGTCACAATTTGTTCAATAAACCACTAAACATCACATGATCTCAATGTCTTAATTTGCTCATAACTGTTATTAAAACAGGCAAAATTCTCCATACGGTAGTGCCATTCTGTGCAAGCTAGAATAATCAATGGATGATGCATAGGCACTAGATAGGAATTTATGCACAAGCTTTCTGGCATTCATTGATTATTCTGGCTTGCACTGAGTGGCACTACTGTAAGTAAAGTTTAGCCTGTTTTAATTTGTTAAATACCAATTTGGTAGTTTTACATAGCTATTTTTTTTTAAGTGTCATAGCATCGGCCGGGACGCGAACCCGCAACCCGGGCAACTGCCTGCAAGTGCAAGGCAGTCGCGCTGACCTCTCGACCACCAATGCAAGACTTGATGGGTGTTACATTTTGATATGACTTTAACTGACTCACTATCTCACACTTCTCACTTTTCTCCTTTTATAATGACATACCAAAAGTATTATCATGCCAACAGAAACTTATTGGCCTAAAAGTTTTTTTTTTTTTTAATATTTGTTTTGATGGATTTGGACATTATTCATAAAGAAAATAAATAAATTAAAAATACGAAGTTCTATTTTCAAGTGATTTCTTTTACTTTTAATCCACCTGAAATAAAACTTGAATTTTTAAAAAGATTTAATAATATGTAGCTTTTTATAAGTGAATACATTTTATTAAAAGTTAAATTATTTATTTTGAACTAAAATTTTTGTTTTTCAAATATTTAATAAATATTTATAACTGAATAAATTCTATTAGAATTTAAAATATTTATTTTGAATTAAATGAAATATTATAAATGTTTTCATTATTTTTGCAAATTATTTCATACACACATACTTGACTTCACTCATAAATCCTTTATTTTAATGTTAATTATATATTTCTAAAATTACTGGTCTAATTTATCTAATTATAATATTTTTTATAAATTTCCACTACTATAAATTTTATAATTAAATGAATATTACTAATTATAATTAAATTTTTAATTTGATTCTTTTTCCTCTCCCCCCCCCCCTTTTATAAAAAATACTACGTCATAAACTCTACTATGAAATGGAAAGGAGAGTATTTTATAATTATTTTTTAAAAGGAGAGTATTCATTATAAATAGCATTTCATCTCTAAAGCGCATGCGCCGTGGTGTAAGCTACGTTATTATTATATGAAATAATGAAAATTAATTTTGTGCTTTTTTTTATAAAGATTTTTTACCATGACAAACTATTAGTTTTTCATCTATACTAGAATCTATATATTTATATTTGAAGAATCAAAGTTCTTACTTTACATAATCACAATTTTCATTGTGTTTAAAGCGAATAATGTAAGATTAGATGCATTATGAAGGTCAAAATACTGAAGCATTAAATTCTTGTTTTAATCAAACTCACATCTTAATTGCATGAATTTTTTTTTCAATACTGAAGTAAATAGTAACATTTATTCTTTATTTATACTTGCCTTGTTCAAATTTATGCTTCAACTAAGTGGATTGTTGTTGTTTTGCAGTATAAAGTAATTTATAATATTTGTAATAATTTACAAGCAGAATTTTTATATCATATAGCAATTCATTACAGCTATAGTTAGAACAGATTATCTAGGAAACATCCAAGGAAATGCATTTTTAATGTATAGAATAAAAAGAGATAGGACAAAACTCTCTATAAACATGGTCATGTGATGTTTGATTGTTTAACAAGTGATAAGGTTATCATTGTGAATTCATTTCATTTTTATTTTGCATCCTATCATTTGGATAAAATTTTAACAAATTACTCTTATAAATCTTATATAATATCATCCTTTTGCATCACATGATCACCACTACTGTATGAAAAATTTTGCCTGTTTTAATCATCCTTTTCAACTATTATCAATCCACTGTAGAATGAAAATCTCTTCAAATTTAATCCAGTTACTCCAATCTATAATTTCTCTTTTTCACATTACTCTAATAAACGTCCTTATTTCACTTATCCAGCTCATATTTAATCTCTTTATGGGTTTCAACAATCTCTTTGAATCCAGTTTAAGGTTTAGTTTTAAAAAAATTTTCAATGATGACAGTTTCATATCTATTTCATTAAAATTCCTTCTTCAAAGAAACAAATTTCATCAAGAGTAGCTGCATTAATTTTAACTATAAATACTACTCTCTATTCAGTTGAAATTTTAAACTGGATTCCAAGAGATTGTAAAAGACCCAGAAAGAGACCACATGTGAGATGGATGGATGAAATAAGAAAGTGTGCAGGGGTGATGTGGAGAAGAGAAGCTAAAGATCAGAGAAGATGGATTAAAGTTGGAGACCTTCATCCTGCAGTGGATTGATAATGGTTGATGATGATGATGATTAAGTTCTTGTAAAGTTTACATTCAAAAAGCTCCATCATTATATGTACATATATTTAAAAAAATATTAGCATTACTTCTTGCTTTATCAACATTACATTATTTTTAACTGATTCTACAAAATATTTTTACCACTTTGATGAACAATTTATTGGTAGGGGAGTATAACAGATTGAGTGAGATAGACAATTTTTAAACAGCTTTTCTAGATTTTTCCAATTTCATAATAGCAGAGCAATTTCTAAATAAGAATGTCAAAATATGACAGCACTTGGTGCAAGGATTTTATATTTATGGATGTCAAATGCATTCAGCCCATCAGATTTTGTGTAGCTCCCAAAATGTGAGCTTTATTGATATATAACATTCACTTGATTTTGAGAATTTTTCTAATTGCTACATATCATATAGCAATAGAATATATTAATGAAATTCAAGCTTATATTTATCCTATAATTTTGCAACACTGTTGTCATGACAACTTTACATAGTTTCCATTTGGAAGTAGTATTTCTGGTGATATTTCTGGGAATTTAAAATTGTGAGCATTGCCATTGAATATGGATTGTTGCCATCAATGAAGTGAATATTGCTCAAGTAAATATCAGCACAAAAATCGTTAGTTAATTCTTTGTAGTTTATAACTGAAAGATTAGTTATAAAATGTTATTTATATTTTACACACAATTAATAGTAACAATGGGCAAATATAACCTCATTTTCATTGTATTGCAGTATGTTCTTTTGTACGCAATTTCAACCAAATATTTTTGAAATTTTTATTTGATTTATGTCACATTACATTCACCCTCGAAGTGCAGCATTTTATTAATATTACTTTTTTATAAAAATTTATAAAATCTTCATCTTTATTAAAAAAAATATAATTTCGTTTATTAACATCTCAAAAAAAAAAAAGACTCCAAATGCTTTGTCTTCAAAAAATTTCATCTTTCAACATCGCACCTGCACCACATGTAAAGAAACAGTTTCAGTATTAAATGAATATATAACACTATTATATATCAAGACATTCTTTTACTTACAAAGCTTTTCAAAAAAAGATACAAGAACTTACTCAGAATTTCAAAAAGCTGCAACAACATTTGAAATGTTTCACAAATCATAATTTTAATATAAATTCTAAGCATTCCAAATTTATTGTTGAAGAAGAGAGGATATTTACTAATAATGAATTTATTTTAATAATCTCCATACTTCCACTTTTTAGATTAATTGTCTCTTCACCTTTTCTTCTAATTTTACAAAGTCCAATAATGTCCCATTTAATATGAGATAGTTCTTCCAATTTTTGCTATCTTCTTTTACTTGAAAGTAATCTGCAGTTGTAAATACCTAAATAAAAAGTCATCATTCAATGCCTGTCTGCAATTAGGGGATTCTTAGCACCCTCCACTTTCAGTCACCAGCCTCCTAGGAATAAGGGATATGATTTATTTTTATCTGTCATGATTGTACATATCTATTAGAAAAAAAATTTCATTCACACACACACATTCATTCTGCCTTGTCAGGTAACTGGGAAGAAAGACCATGGTGTTTTATCTTAAACTCAAATGTAAAAATCCAATAAACTCACCACACTGGTTAATATATGTTGGTAAGCATCCCATACATGTTTGTATACTATATGAATAATCACATAATAATAACAGCTGCAACAACAAGAATGCACAGAGTGAACTATTAGGGATTTAACTCTACTTAGTTCTCTTTATATATATATATTTTACAAAGATATTGATTTATATATCATCATCATCAACCATTATCAATCCACTGCAGGATGGTCTCTCCAAGTTCAATCCATCTTCTCCAATCTTTAGCTTCTCTTCTCCATATCATCCCTGAACATTTTATTATTTCATCAATCCATCTTACAATCTCTTGGAATCCAGTTTAAGATTTTAATTGTCTATCTATTATCATCTCTACTAGCAAGTCTTATGTCCTCTCTCATTTCTATTACCATAACCAAAATTACCTACAACACTTTCAACTTTCATTTGTTTGCCAATTCTAGCATTAAAGTCTCCCATAAAAATTTTAAAATGTTATTTACATTGATCAAAAGCCTTTTGTACATCCATATAAAAATCTTCTACTACTTCATCACTATGAGAACTTGTTGGGACATAAACCTGAATTATCTGCATTTGGTATCTGCTTAATTTAAGTTGTATAACTAATCTAGCCACTCTGTCCAATACACCATCAATCTCCCCAATGTTGTTCTTCCATTTTTTATATATATAATGAATTCTCCACTTGTATTTCCAATTTATAGCAGAGTACATGTCCACTTTTTAAACCGATTGTCTCTTCACCTTTTCTTCTACCTTCACAAAGTCCAATAATGTCCCATTTAATATGAGACAGTTCTTCTTCTAATTCTTGCAATCTTCCTTTACTTGAAAATGATCTGCAGTTGTAAGTACGTAAATAAAAAGTTGTTAACAAATGGCAGCCTGGGTCCACAATCAGGAAATTCTTAGCACCCTGCACCCTTGGCCTCCAACTGCTGCCTTGGTTGGTGACTTTACAGCCTCCTGGGAATAAGGGCCATGTTTTATTTTTGTCTGTCATAATTGTATAATTATTAGAAAATATTTATCATTTACACATACATTCATTCTGCCTTATCAGGCAACTGAGAAAAAAGACCATTGTGTTTCTTGATCTTAAACTCAGATGTAAAAAGCCAATAAACTCACCACACTGGCTAATGCATGTTGGTGAGCAGCCCATCCATGTTTGTATACTATATGAATAATCTCATAGTAATAACAGCTGCAATGACAAGAACATATGGAGTGGAGCACCAATTCTTTTTTTTTTCCCTTTTTTATTATTTCTATATAATAATGAAGAAGAATAATTTCATCAGCAAAATTTATGTCCCAAATGTTTTTAATTCTATTCTTCATTAATATAACACTCCTGAATATCCAAGTTAGCAATTTTAGCATTATTGAACTTTAAAACTTGTTCATAGATTCTTCTAATGAAAGAACATCAATTTTCTTGTATAAATGATTGGAATATTTATATTTTAATCTTGAAGCTTACTAATTTGTAGACTGCCCAGCAATATGTGGTTTTAAGTGCTCCATATTATGACTTATTTTTGTATTCTGACAATTATAATGTAATCTTTTTTTTTGTTTTTAGTGTAAATGTATTCACGTTCTATTATAGCAGGTTTTCTGCCTAAACAAAATGTTCGTGATAGCTAACCAATGCATTGTGCATAAATTTAGTAATAAACTATTTAAATTTGTAGCATTAACACCATTATTTCTAATAATATTTGGCAAAAGTCTATTATCTGTACCAACATGTGTATTAAAGTCTCCAAAAAGAAAAACTTGACCTTTAAATGTTATTGTTGTAATAATGCAATACAACAAGGAATAAAGGCTTTCCTGTTCAAAATACTCTGAATCCATAAGTGAGTATAGACATGAATAAACCTTTTATTGATACAATGAAGAATTTTAACAAGAGATAATACAAATTAAACTTTACAGCAAATTCAACAGGATGCATTCTTTTTTCACTGACTCACCTACCTTTTCACAAAAAAACAAACTTACATCCACACATCTATTCTACTTAATTCTGGAGATAAGTTTTACTAAGAGTAACTATATCAATATTAAATCTTGGCAGCTTCTTGGTCACCAATGTAGTCTTCCATTCTGTTCTTGAAGAGTTTATCTTAGATAAACTCCATATATATTATGTATCTATTGTAATGGTATGAACATAGAGTGTTTGCTGGTTGTTGAGAAAACATCATTTTCTAAATAAATCAAATGAATAAGAACAGAGAATCATCATTGAAATTAAAGAAATAATTATATTAGTGATATATACCATATATAATCTCTACCATTAATCAAATTACTATACAAGAATGAATATTCAACTTTTGTGATTGGATTTTAAAAAGATACATTATAAAGCAGACTAATTATCTTCTAGCCAATGCTAAACTTATGACATAATATAAAAACAATTATCAACAACTATAAAATTAATTCTACATCAAAAATGTGGGGGATCATTCTAGAAATGCTGAGCATCATCATTGCTTAGGGCCATCAAATACAATGATTGAGCATAGTGGCTATCATAAAACAATAATTATCATAAAATAGGTGGACATTAAAGATGATTTATTACCTTTGTCCCATCCACCAATTTTAACATAAAAACTATGTAAATTTCCATACACAAATGCATATATATATATATTGTAAATGGTTATTGCTCAAAATTAGCTTGGTATGCAAAGATTGTATGGATTGTGACCATGAACAAGAGAAAATACAAATATGTAAATCTATTTTAGTATTAAATAACTTCATAACTTCACTGGAATAATTTAAAACAATGAGGGATACATTTATTAATTAGAAACAATAACAATAAAAATGAAATTCATGATCTGTTAGTACTCTGTAATATAAATACATTATTCAGATTTTGATTTATAAATATTTGAAATCTCTTCCATAGATTGAAAACATAACATTATAATATACAGATCTACCAACATACATTTACAGGGCACATATAATATACATATAGTAACACACAGATGTGCTTATATAATAATGTAAACTTAACATATTCTAGCTATTAATAAACTAATAAGGTTCATTCTATTTTAACAAGATATACATAATGATTTGCATGTTCTGTATGGGAATGTATATTTGTGGTTCACAGATTGGATTGTATAATCAATACAAAATTTATTTTTAGTGTTGTTTCTCTCTTTTCTTTTTTCTTTTTTGGAATTGAAATGGCCATATTCTTTTTTAAGTGGCTGTTTATTGTTACATAACTAATTTTACTTGTACACATTAAAATGTGTGCGCACACGGGCATTTGTATCCCAATAATATTTCATTTGTCAATAATAAATTTATTAAATCCATATATCAGCATCATTATATTTTCACAAGACATCATAATTCACTGGTATAAAACAAACACACATAGGTTAGTATTACAATATAAAATATTTGGTACAAATTTTAAATATTTTCACCTTACAAATCAGGTTACTATACTTGAAATACAAATATAATGTATACCCCAACTGAGGGGATTGAACACAGACTTTCAAACTCTCTTCATCTATCTACTTCGTCTTATATAATCAGTACACATGACCATACACATGTGAAAAAGATAAATGATCTCCAATATATATTGTGCTGAACCAGCACTTATCAGTTGGTTCAGATTATCATTTCCTACACATACTTATAATCAGTGCTCATTTTATATTAAGATAGAAAATCTTCAAACTTTAATGGACAGGCTTCATTCTTCTCCATCTTCCAACTCTTCAGCCATCCAATAATGTCAATATTGTTATGATATCCATGTTAAATTTTAAACCACTCTGATTTCTCAGATATAGAACCTCAATATGTTCATTTAAATACACAGAAGAGGGATGGGCAGAATTAAGGCTTAATTTGTAATATTTGAATACAAGTATAATGTAGATACTGAACTTCAGATATAATTAGAGAGAATTTAAACACATACTTTCAAGATCCCATGATCTATACAACAATATTGACATCAACAAGGGTTTTAAGCATTCCATCATCACATTTTCAATAATATGGATGGCTGAAGAATTGAAGGGAGAAGAAAAATGAAGTCTATCCATTAAAGTCTGAAGTTTTGCTATCTTAATATAAACTGAACCTTGATTATATGTAAGTGTGGGAGATGATGATCTCGATCAATTGATGAATGCTGTTTCAGCACAAAATATGTTTATCAGAGATCATTTATCTTTTTCACATATGTGATCAAGTGTTTCAGTTAGATAAGATGGAGTGGATAGATGAAGAAAGTTTAAAATTCTGTGTTCAAACCTCCTCTTATTGCATCTAAAGTACAATATATACATTATATTTGTATTCAAATATTACAGATTCAGCTTGAATTCCATATATCTCTCTTCTGTGTGTTTAAATGGACATATTAAAGACCTATATATGAGAGTCAGAGTGATTTAAAGTCAATATGGGTATGACAATAATACTGGCATCAACAAGGGCTTTGAGTGCTCCAACTAAATTTTCCAATGATATGGACGGCTAAAAATTTGGAGGTTGGAGAAGATTGAAACCTGTCTATCAAAGTTCGAAGATTTGCTATCATAATATAAACTGTGCACTGATTATATATATATGAGAGATGGGGATCTGGATCAATTGATGAGTGCTGGTTCAGGAAGTACATATATTGGAGATCATTTAACTTTTTCACATATATATGGTCTTATGTCATCAACTATCATCAATCCATTACTGGATGAAGGTCTCTCCAAGTTCAATCCATCTTCTCTGATCTTTAGCTTCTCTTCTCCATCACCTTGCACACTTTCTTACTTCATTCATCCATCTCACATGTAGTCTCTTTCTGGATCTTATACAATCTCTTGGAATCCAGCTTAAGATTTCAATTGTACATCTATTATTATCTCTTCTAGCAATATGCCCAGTCCACTCAGTCTTTTAATTTTTTCAATGAGGTCAGTAACAACTATTTGTTCTCTTACCCGTATATTGCATTTTCGATCTCTTCTTGTTACTCCCAACATGCATCTCTCCATACTTCTTTGAGTGGTCTGAAGTCTCTGTATTGCTCTTCTATTAAGTGTCCAAGTCTCAGATCCATAAGTAAAAACTGGTAAAGCACATTTATTAAACTTCCTTTTTAAACACATAGGCATATTTTCTTTTAGTACCAAGTTATTTCTACCTAAAGCGCTCCAATCAAGTTTAATTATAGGATTAATTTCATCCATTATGTTTCCATTTGTATTAAAAATCTGACCAAGGTATTTGCAGCTGTTAACTTCTTCTAACTCATCATAATCAATCTTTATTTTCATATTTTGAGAAAATCCATTAAACATTATTTTAGTCTTTTTAATATTTATCTTTAGTCCTACTTTTCTATTTTCATCTGATAATTCCTGCAACATTTCCTGCAGCTCTAAATCATTATTTGCCAAAATGACTACAACATCTGAAAAATCTAAAAGACTTTAATAATCTCTATTTACTTCCACTCCTTTAGCTTCCCCTTTTAATCCACAAAATACTTTTTGCAGCACTGCTGTAAAAAGTTTTGGAGATATTAAGTCACCCTGTCTTACACCCTTCTAAATGTTGACTTTCCTAGTATTATTATGTAATCTAATTACTGTTGTTGCATTCTTATAAATATTCTTTAAAATATGACAATATCCTAGATCTATACCTTGATGATCCAATGCTTTAATCACTGAAGAAATGTGTATAGAATCAAATGCCTTTTCATAATCTATAAATCCAAAGCATAATGGTGACACATATAATAAATATGAGTGGTCATGTGTATCATCTGTTATATAAGGTGGAATGGATAGATAAAGGAAACTTTAAAGTCTGTGTTCAAACCCCCTCTAATTAAATCGGGTTATTACTAAATTACTCTTACTAATAGTAAATAAGTTTTTAAAAGAAAACATTATCTTTAACAGTCCAGTTTAAAAGTTGTTTTAAAGCTCTGTTTCCCCATTTACATTCTTGTAAGAAAGATTTTTGAATTTATTTTTTTCTAATTTCAAAACAAAATCTTTTATGAATGATAACTCGAAGAAATTCTCTGGAGACAAACTGGTCATCTACTTTTATTTTCTTCTTATATTTTCTTTTTAGTTGGATAATTTAGTCAACAGTTATTAAGTTTTAAAACGTATAAGTTAAATATATTTAAGTGCAAAGTTAAGTATTTGAAAAAATGTCATGTTTGATATCTGTTCCTGAAATAGATCTTCTGTATGCACAGCATATATGTGCTTCTCATACATATATGAATCGGCATATATAAATAAAACACAGCACTGGCTTCTCCAAGTATGCCTATTTCTTAAAATATGGTGTGTCTGTGATATAGATAATTATAATATTCAGGCTATCATCAACATTAAAGATTTAATAATTTGTTGAACTGCCGCTAGGCAAGTTGTCTTCTTGCATATTGGACTGTGAATTCACAGCGAAGGTATCCATACCTCTATGGAAATTAAAACTTGACCGACATGGAGATTGGCAATTGTTCTTCAGAGTTGGCTTTGATACTCAATACCACTGCATTCTCTATACTTTAATAACTTACTAACTAACTCTTACCAAATTCACCACTTCCTTTATTTTGCTGCAATATATAAATGCAATTCATTCATTCTACTTTGAACACTTTTTAGCAAAACCTTTTATTGTATATATCTGCATATCCAAATTTTATGCTTCAACTTGTAGTGAAGTCTTCTTCAGAGCTATGATATAATAAACAAAATAAAATACATAACTATATAAATAATAAATGTAAATAATCAAATTAATAACAAACAACATAAAATATAACAAAACATAATAAAACTGAAATAAATATAATCAAACCCAAATAAAATAATCCAGTTAATATATAAATTAGTTGTTCATGAATATATATATAGTCAGGAATACATATATATAATTTATATGTATTTTATATTTATATTGCATAGTTTATTTTATATTAACTGGATTATTTTATTTTGGTTTAATTATATTTATTTCAGTTTTATTATGTTTTGTTGTAGTGATATTAGCTATTAAGCCAATGCACATGCACATCTGCATTGGCTTAATCACTAATATCACTATTATAGTATAAAAACATAGCACTATATAAAATAATATTTCATTATATATGTTTAATTTCAACTAAAGAATGACATGTCATAAATTGTAAAGATTTTGCAGGCATCATTCATTCAAACATAACAGATATAATTTAAAGTGATTGCTTAACACCATCATGCTCTTATTTCCATATGCTTAAGATTTGCCCCTATTGGGTCAAAAGGATGGGTGATTCATTCCATCCTTTCTAAAATACTATATCTTGTGTCAGGAAAAGTGAGAGTATTCATTTATAATTTGTCTTTAAAGTGCATGTGCATTGGTTTAATTGCTAATTTCACTTTTACAGTATAAAAACATAGCACTATATAAAATAATATCTCATTATATATGTTTAATTTCAACTAAAGAATGATGTCAAAATTGTAAAGATTTCACAAGCGTCATTTGTTCAAACATAACAAATGTAATTTCAAGTGATTGCTTAACACCTTCACACTCTCATTTCCATACACTTAAAATTTGCCCATACATAAATGTTTGGGTTGACAGGATGGATGATTCATTCCATCCTTTCTAAAATACTTTATCTTGTGTTGTGAAAAGTGAGAGTATTCATTTATAATTTATCTTTAAAGTGCACGTGCATTGGCTTAATCACTAATATCACTATTTCAGTATAAAAACATAGCACTATATAAAATAATATCTCATTGTATATGTTTTGTTATATTTTATGTTTTTTCTTAATTTGATTGTAATAAATTGAGATTAGAATACTAAATCTCGAAAGCGCTAAGCAGGCATATTAAACATTATAGTATAATTACAGCTTCACTAACGCATGCGAAAAAATCGCATATGTATAATTATAATTAATTTGATTATTTACATTTTTTATGGTATTATTTATATAATTATGTATTTTATTTTGTTCATTATATCATAATTCTGAAGAAGACTTCAGGGCAGTTGAAATATAAGAGTGTGTATGCAGATATGTACAATAAAAGGTTTTGCTAAAAAGTGTTCAAATTAGAGTGGATGAATTGAACTTACTAACTAATCTTAAATTAGAACCCACTATTTATAGAAAACATTAGAATTTGAAGACATGATAATAAAATAATTTTTCCATCTTGATTTTAAAAAAAGACACAATAATTCTTCAATTTATATTAATCAAAACCAGTTTTAGTCTTAAAAATTTCTTAATTCTCCAAACAAAAACTGATCATAGAATTAAGTACATTTATTAAAACTAATTATCTTTAATTAAGAAAAAGTTTCTTACTTAAGTTAAGTAAAAATAATTAATATAATTTTATAATTAATATCTATCACAAAATAAAAATAAGCTCTTTTTAGATTTTTTAAAATCAGAATCAGAATTAAATAAACATTAGATAGACCTTTATAATAAATACTTTTAAATATCAAAATTATTATTTAACCATTAATTTATATTTTATATATTTTAAATAAGTATCTGCAATAAATTTTGATGGTGTTTATTTCTATTTTCCCTTTCAAACTTTATATCATATTGTGTGCCATGAGACATTTCCATTTCATATTCCTCCTTTTGGAAAAAAGGAATAGAAAAGCATTCTTGACAATATTTTGAATAGTATATATACATGATTAAAACAAAGTTCATATATCAAACTATATACTCATATCCCAGAGATTTGACCATCATTTGCCAATTAACAGACCGAATAGTGAGCTAGAATCCTGATAGATAAAAGCCATTTGGATTATAAACAATACTGCATGAATACCAGAAGGGCTACTTCACTTTAAACCCCATAAGCTATCTACATTCCTATATTCAAAATTACTAGTACAATCCTTGTAATCAGTCTTAGAGACTGAGGATTCATGACACAGAACTAAGTTATCTGACCATAAAAATAACTGAAAATATGCTTTGTCCATTTTGACATTTATAGGCTGGTAAATATAAACGTGAAAATGGATTGGAGCACTATTTGAGATTGAACACTCTATGGACTTGTATAAAATACTGTATTCTCAAACCAATGACAAAATCCTCCATCCATCACTAGTACTGAAAGTACAGCTAAGCAAAAAAAAACTCAATCCAATTTCAAAAAAATTTTACTTTGCTTTTTTGTTCTACATTAAATATGAACCCCTATTATATATACATTAACAACATTATTTTATAATATATAAATCAATTATTATTTTATAAAGAAATATTCATATATCTCTTGCCACATAATTCACAGTAATTTTTTATTTTTTTATTAATTGGGTATAAAAATGTAGACTTTTCTTTTCAGATGTAGTTTTATTCAATTTCCAAATCATGTGTTCATTTTGTAGTACTGACCACCAGAATGTGATCTTCATCAGCCCACAGTTGAATTGCCATTTTTAATATACAGAAATTGGGTGGCCATGGAGTGATAGTGATCTATGTGATTAGGATAACCCAAATAGCTACATGATATGGTATATTAAAATTGTTATTTAAAATTAGTAATATATGAAAAGTTATAATATAAAATTTGATGGTCAATGAAACACTATTACAAATATAGTAATAATTTTATGCATTAAGATATTATAATGCAGGCTTAAAAATGGTTAAAGAAATTATGCATCTAGATTGATGTATTTGGTATCATGGGTCAGATTATATGATGATAATTGAATCAGATTGTCCCATAAAGTATAAACAAAGAAATAAATAATGAGGTAGGTAAATAAATAAATAAACATGCACTTTTAATCAAATGGGCAACCAACACATAAGTGTTTTATGCATGGTGACTATATTGATCCATTTCCCCTCTTGTTATTAGTTACAATCCATTACCCTATATTTAGAGAAAATTGATTTATAATACTACCTTTATTACTACCACTGTCTCTTGTATTATTATTTCTACTAATATTATTGTTAAAAAACACACCCTTTTTAATACTATACTCTATTCCCATGCCCCTCCCTCTCCCCAGACTTCCCCCCCCCCCCCCCCCCCCCCCTTTTCACCATTTTTATTATTTCTACCAATGAAATGAGTAATCCATAAGGCATGACAAATTAGCCAGACTGGGTGAGACAGACTATTTTTAGATCACAGTTTATAGGACTTTTCACTTCATTGGTAAAGCAGACGATCCCTAAATAGGAATGCCTAAACATACAATCTTTGCCACTCAAAAAATCTGCCTCACTAAAATTCAATTCCAAATCAACTCATTAGTGATTGAACTGCTTCAAAGATTACAACTAAGACATGCCAGCCTACTAAACCCATCTCCACCATTTCTTTCTTAATTTTTGAGGACTTAAGCTAAAAAAAAAAAGAAGAAAGGGAATTTAGATAATGCTTCTCAATGAAGATGATTAATAACCAAACAGTAGTTTGGAGATGTAAATACAATGTTGGTATTAATTAACAGATGTCACTGAAATAAAATAATGATTCTAATGCAAGTATTCTAATAACTAAGATAGTAAAGCAATAGCAGTGATTGATTTTTCCCCCATCTAAAATAAAATAGACGAGTAAGAATATAAAAATTTATTGGATGGGTGGGTGAATAGGGGTAGGTGAAAAATCACTAGAAAAAGTTAAAAATATAAGTAAATTATAAGTATTATTTTTTTAAAAAAAATACAAAAAATAGAAAAAAGACTAATAAAGTTATGCAAAAGTTATTAAAAAGTATTAAAATGTTAGAAATCATCAGAGTCAAGTTGATTGCAAACAAGAACTGCAGCTGCTGGAGTCGTATAAGCTACGCTTGCTCAAGCATATACTCTCAAGCTGCTGCAGGCTATTAAAATTACGTTTGCTAAAAGAAATAAGAAATCTTTTAAAGGAGAAATGATAAAATTTATAGCTTTTTAAAGATAAACAAACCGTGCTTCAATTATTAATATATAAATATCCGCATCTATATAGAATTATCTTTTAATCATAAAGCACATATAAATATATGTGTATATGTATAAGGATAAATATTTTATAAGGTTATGTTAGTACCATCTATTTGAGTTCGAATTTGGATTCCTAATAAGATTTTTTTTTTCAGCCAGCTAATTGGCATTCAGGTTTGCCAGTAAAAGCATAACTAGCTACTTTTAACTAAAGGATAATCACCCCCCAAAAAATCATCACCCCGCAAATGGCAAGTTGTCTGGTAAATAAGATTTTTTATTGTTTCATAAGAAGCTGATGAAGAGATTTTTTTACCTTGCAGATGGCTATTTAAATGGTGTACACGTATAGATATAAATTAAAATAAAAAGCAACAGATAAAAATAATCGCGATTATTCATATGATCTAGATTTCCTAGATGATATGGTTGTTTTTTCAAGTAATGGTTTGGAGAATATTAAAGAACTGTCAGAATACGTTAAAAAAAAAGTTCAATGACTGTTGAAAAAGAAGAAAAAATAAAAATTGACAGTAATGAATTAGAAAAAGTTAACACATTATAAAATATATTAGTCAGATTATTAATTCAAATGGGAAAATTGAATTTTTCATAGAATTAAACTTGAAAGAATAGGAAATGTGCCTGTGACAGGCAGGATTGGTATTAAACCACTAAACATCACATGATCCCCATTTCTTATGCTTGCTCATAACTGTTATTAAAATAGGCAAAACTATCTATACAGTAGTGTCACTCAGTGAAAGCCAGAGTAATCAATGGATGCCAGAAGGCTTGTGCATAAAATCCTTATCTAGTGCCTACTCATCCAATATCCCAGACTAGTTTCTGGCTTACAGCCTTCATCAGTGAGGGCCTTGAATCTGAGAGCACTGCACCTAAATTTTAGGTTGGATCTGAGAGCACTGCACCTAAATTTTAGGTTGGATCTGAGAGCACAGCACCTAGGTCTTAGGATCTAAGATCTAGGTGCAGTTCTCTCAGATCCAAGTCTCCTGACTGATGAAGGCCACAAGCCAGAAACTAGTCTGGGGATAGTGGTTGAGTACGCACTAGATAGGGATTTTACACACAAGCCTTCTGGCATCCATTGATTACTCTGGCTTGCACCGAGTGGCACTACTGTATGGAAATTTTTGCCTGTTTTAAATATGCCTGTGCTTGAAAAAGATATTTTAGTCAGTGCGTTTTCTCAATAGTGACTTATTGATCTGAAATGTTTAATATAAGAGCAAAGCAGAAAATTCACAAAGTACAGAGAAATAGGATTAACAAAATATAAAGCTGAAAAACAACAAGTATATTATCATTATTGAAGAGATTAAGAGATTGAAGTAGAAGTGAGCTAGATATGTTGTGAGTAAAGATGATAATAGAAGGGCAATTGAGTCTTAAATTGTAACCCAAGAAATTCTAAAATATTTCAAGGGAGCCATGCATGGTTGATAAATAAGATGAAGAAGTTTACTGCCATGCTGAGAAGTTAAAAAAGCTATTATCAGAAAAGCAGGAATCACCTTCATTCTGCAGTGAGAAGTTAAAAAAGCTATTATCAGAAAAGCAGGAATCACCTTCATTCTGCAGTCATGTAATATGTTTGTGTGGGTACATACTCACGAAAAATATGACAAACAAAAGTTACAGATGAAGAGTGAATCAGAAAAACACTTTTTAAAAAAATGGACCACCATAGTAATGATATTTAACTGTCCCATAGTCTGCTTAAAATTAGCAGTAACAGGATACTAGATGACAACTCAGTGAATGCTTAAAAACTTCTAATTTTATAGATTTTATTAAACAATATACAAAAAACACTAAAATTTTTATCTTGAGCTCTGACATAGAATTTTTGGGTTATTTTTAAATATTTTTAACTACTCAAACATGTTGCACTGGTTTAAATCTTTTCAAATATTTAAATCATATAGATGCTATTGTGAATAATCAAGAAATTTCTGAAGCTCAAGTGAAAGACAAATAATTATAAACCAATCATGATACAGGAATTAAAGTAGGTCAACAAATAAGTAAATATAATCAAATTTGATTTCTATAGTTACTTGTAATAAATTATCAATCTAATGGACTGCTTTAATTAAAAGAAATATTCTTAATGTTTTGTAAAATTTAATAAATAAATGACAGCTGACAAATAATTGAATGAAATATGAAGACAGAGTATTATTATTTATTAAGGATATATTCTGGACAAACACAAGTTCATGATTGCATCAAGATGAAGAAATTTTGTTTTAATGAAAAAAATGGTGGTACTTATAATTCAAAATGGCTGTGAGCGCATACTAAATCAGCACCAAAATTTTTTTATGAATATATTAAGATAAAAAAACAATGGAAATTGGGGATTATATCCATATTAATAACCAGAATAACTTTACCCTTGATAGTACTTGGAAACCATCAATTGATAGATTATATATAGATATATACCTATAAAATGTATTCTACTAAAGTATACAGACTATAATCAACTATACTTAATAAATCTTTAATGCAAAACAATATTTATTACTTTTCTGAGCCAGCCTTTCAACAGTGTACTTTTAACAAATACAATTGCAGTAAGCATTAGCAAATATATTAGCATATCCTCAACATATACCAAATTAATGCTGGAGTAAAAATATTAGTAAGTTTAATGAATTTTGATAAGAAACTACATTGTGTGCCTTAAAGAGAACAAGGGCAATTGATTTGTGCTGCTAAAGAAAGCAGCTGATATTGAAAAAATAAATCAGCAAATTAGTAAGATTAATTTTGAGCAAGTCAATGATTATAACATTAAAAGACAAACAGACAAATTTATATCTACCGTTCTAAGAAAACATGATAACAAAGCATTTTCTTATTGTGGTCATCTTAAAATACACCCAGCAGCAGCCGTCATTCCACAGAAGTTCACTAATATAAAGCTCTGAAGAATAATTATCCATTAAGACTTATGATTGATTTTGGGGGAGTTTATTAAAACTGTGAAGCTAAAGTTGTTGCAGAATGGATTCAGTCTGAACTCAGCTTTGGAAATTTAAAAATTAAATCATCATTTGACTTCATTAATAAAATTAAGAATATAAATATCTTTGAAGAAATTAGAAAGATTCATCTGTTAGTAGAATTTAGTCTATAAATATTATATAGGATCAGTTAAAGCATAGTTCAGTAATTGATAAAAGGGCCCAATTTAATTATGGATCTTTCATGATAGATAAATGATAATTTGTATGCTACATTTAGGGATAATAATTTTATTATAACTACAAATTGGTCCATGGCTTGTCTATTAATAGCATAATGTGTAGCTGGGCAGTATCTTTTATTGAAAGAAATGTTATTCAACTCCTTTTAGGTGCCAATGTATGAATGATGTCTTTGTTTGTGGTTTCCCTAAGCTTATTCATGAAAAGTTTAACAAACTAAAGAAATTTCCTGAAATTAAATAGGTAATGGAAGAAGAGGGCGATAACCAATCTATTAAATTTCTACATTTGAAATTGATAAGGTGGAATTATACTATTGATTATTTAATGATTGTAAAAATCTTAGTTTTAGGGATTATCTGCATCCGTACTCAAAAATTCCATTTCACTATGAAGTATCATGCTTTAAACCTTTTTGCTTAGGAATTCAAAATCATGTAAGTTTAAAGCTGATGAAAAAAAATTTAGTATTATAAAAAAAATTAATTAAAGTTGTTTATTCCAGGGTCATGTTTGAGAAACAGATAAGACAATTTAATATTAGACACAAATTTGATAGAACTAAGCCATGGATTGATATGTCTTAAATTTCTACTATACATACAAAAATACTACTGATTATGTATATAGGACTTTAATATTGGTTTTAGATGTATTATTGCTAAATAGACTTATTAACAATTCTAAAGATAGGATAATAAAACTGAATTGGTATATACCCTGGATTGTCAATTTTGCAGTGTCAGATATTATGAAGAGGCATATAAAAATTTAAAAATATAGAATCACACTGCTTGCTCATCTGTATAACAGAGCTAAATACAACAGTGCTTTTAGCTTATTGTTTGTAGATCATGAAAAAAAAAACTGGTCATTCCCTTAGACCTGCTGACAGTTAAATTATATGTTTAGAAAGTTGTAATAAAAATCACAAAATAAGAACAGCTTGGCACATAATTTATTCTAAGAACTATATAAATATAAAAGCATTTCTCTCAACAAATACTTGCCAATCACATAACCAATCACTAGATCAATTTTACATGCAAATATGCTAATATCTATAGTAATTAGTGATTATTTTGGTGTAAGTTTATATGCTTGCAGATATGCTAATGTATTTGCTAATGTGCTCTGTAGTCAAATTTATGCGGTATCGAAAGTCCCGGCTCAACAAAGTAACAAATATTGCTCATATCAAAGATTTATTACAGTAATAGTCGATAATTGTCTACATACTCTGGTAGAATATATGTATTTTTAATCAAGAAAATTTATATTTTTATAGCTCCAAACGAATGAGAGTATACATCATTTAGCATAAAAGTTTTGACTATATATATAGCTACCATTCATAAACGAGTATATATTGCAATTCCAAAGAAAATAAAAGAAAGGGAAAAAACCATTCTAGAAATGGAGTTTTATGAATACTACAACCAATTTTATGAATCAAAACACTGCACTGTTTGACCAGTTAATAGAGCATCCAATTTGTGATCTGGAGATCCTAGGATCAATTCTGACATTTGCAGTTCTGGTGTTCAAACTCCTTAGGAACCTCGTAAGAAATAAAGCTGCATGCCTTTTCTTTTGTAAACTAAAAATACAATCCACATACAATCTTCTTTCATTATGTATGTATTTTGAATTTTATTAATTCTTATCTGATGAGACAGACCTTTAAGTACCTAACTTCCATAGTAGAAAAATATGATCATTATATTCGTATTGACTGTTAACATCCCCATATCCATTTAACTATATTTATTATGTTTAAAATATTAATGAGCATGTGATATGCTATGATGAGATGTACTGTGACCTCCTTAAATGAAGTCAGGAATCTCTCAGCAACTATTCCCAAAAAAAAACAGTTAACCACTTTACCTTTCCATTCCCCACCCCAAGTTTTCCCATAATCTGCTCCATCCCAGTTCCACAACATAATCTTTATCAACTCCATGGCCTTCATATCTTAATCCCTCTTATCTTTTCTCAAACCCATCATAAAAACCAATAACTCACTTTCTGTATAATCACTTTGTTCATATTTATTCTTCCATAACTTCATTATTTGTACTCTTTCTGCTTTTAAGCATTTACATTCAATTAACAGATGCCTAATATTTTCTATGCCTTCCTTAGACAATTTGCAGACTAAATCACCTATATTTTTTCATTTATGTGTATATTCCCTTGTTGCTAAAGATCCCGTTTGAGCCTTGAACAATAAACTACTTTCCTTCCCTTGTTGCTAAAGATCCCGTTCAAGCCTTGAACAATAAACTACTTTCCTTCTCTTGTTGCTAAAGATCCCATTCGAGCCTTGAACAATAAACTACTTTCCTTGCTATTATCATAAATTAATTTGCACCCAATGTTCCATTTACTTCTATATATATTTAAACTCTTTTTACTCTCCATATTCTAGTTCTCTGTCTCTCCAACTCCCTATTCTTTATTAATGCATCTATTCTTTTATCCCATTCCTTACCACTATGACACTTAACAATCCCCCTAACACAATCATCCCACCTTTTGTACAAGTATATTGATATAAATTCATTATCCAAATCCTCTGCATACCACATTAACTTTCTCACCCATCTTGTTGCATGCCCTTTACTCGTAATCCAATTAAATACTATTTTGGCTATTCTTTTATTATCCATAAACTTCACCCTACCAAACATTTTTATTTTGCTTTTTGCATCCCTCATATAAAAACTTGACCATCCCATTTCTCCTTGAATTGCCTCTTTTGCTGGCCACAGATCTGCATCTAATGCATGTCTTCATACTTCCCTTTGTACTTCTTCTAAGTAATCTAATACTCTTTTACTAACACATAACGCATCATTACCATATGTTAATCCTGCTACTGCAACTCCCTTTCATACAATTCTAGCTACATTATATTATATGAAATTACTGTTAATTTCTTTATCAATCCCTTTTTTATTTTTGCTTCATTTATCAATTTTTTCTCAACATTCATCCAAGCAATTTTCTGTTTACTTAAGATGATTCACAAATAACTATATCTATTCAACACACTTAACTTTATATCCCCCCAAATTCTACGTCTTCTTTTTTCCCAGTATTAATCAACATTATATTTGCTTTTTCTTCACGAAATTTAATCCCCATCTCTTTACCAACCCTTGTACATGTCCTCAGCATAACTTCCATATCTTCTCCTTTCTGAACACAAAAAGACATCATCCACAAAAAAAGATCTGACAAAGTATATACTTCCTTGCCACCTATTAACGATATCTCTATCTCTTTTCCTAGTCTTTCTATTGCTCTCTCCATTTCACTCAAATACACCAAAAACAAAATTGGTGACATAGGGCATAGTCCCACCCCATTTTTAACCTAATTGATTCTAGCTTCATCCATTCCCAAATTTGCTAAACTTATCCATAATCTATTTCTATTTACTCTATCATATGCCTTCTCTATATCTATAAAACTCATATCTCTATATCTATAAAACTCATATATAACTGTCTACCTAAGCTGCATAGTTTGTTGCAGTGATAGACTGGCAGACTTTGGAACTAAGATTCATGGGTAATGCTCAAATCTTCTGGCACTCAAACTTTTTAAGAGTTCCCAAATAATAAAAGTCATTTGACTCCTTATTTATGAGATACTAAACGCATGTCACATAAGAGAGAGTTTAGGTTGTTATTCAAATTATAGATGTAAGAAAGTACGATCTGCAATTTTTATCCTAGCGGATGATTTATGAACGAATATGTTTAGATCTAATAACGAATGTGCTATAAAACAATCAATTTGATTGGTTATATATAAATTGATATATCTCACGGACATACTACATTTTAATTAAATAGTAGTTATAATTAATTCACATATTTAGTCTGATCAAACTACAAATTAGCAAATTGACAGTAAAAGATTGTAAATTATATATATTCTAGTGACAAAATATTTGCGTGTTTAATTTCTTTTAAGAGAATATAAATTTAATTTTCTACATTGTCAAATATTAAAAGTCGTTAGACATAAAATATATGCCAAAATATTTAAATATATTAAAAGGGAGGATATATATATTAAAAGGGAGGGAGGCAGATTAAACAGAAAAATGGCGCCATTTTATAACCATGGAAAGATATTAAAATAATATTCAATAAAGATTCAAACAATATTATATAATTTTGTGCAATAATCTAAGAAAAAGGAACTTGAAACATCTAATTTAAACTTGAATCATTAACTGGAATCAGTCAAAGTTAATAAGCAAATAAATAAATATATATCAAAATATGAAATATATATATAAACTTTGTTATATGCAATATATATAGTAACTACAAATTATAATATATGTATATACCATGAATAATAAATAGTAAAATATATTTCACAAAAGTGTGTAAATAATTATCAACTATAATGGTAATAAATTTTTGCTATAAAATAACATTTATTACTTTGCTAAGCCATACTTTTGAGCATATTTTTGTCAAAGCACAGCTATAGTGAATATTAGCAAATCCATTAGCATATCTGTATACACATCAGCATACATTAAACTAGTCACTGATTATCATAGATTTGCATATTTACAAGTGTAAATTAACCTAGCAATTGGATTTATCATTAGATTAAATGATCAGTGATTTGCTGGAAGGAATGCTCTTATATTTATGGAGTTCTTAAAATTAATTACATGCCTAGCTTATTTTATTTTTCATTTTTATTATTACCTTCTGATATTTGAAATACAGGCGCTCTTCATATACCTGGAGCTTAATTGTAAATATAGGGAATTTGAACTCAGACTTTCAAGCACTCTTCAACTATCCACACTATCTTTTCAACTTGTGTAGTCATATGTATCAGTGGTATGAGACAGCATGGATAGTTTAAAGGGGCTTAACTGAGTTCAAATCTATATTATTTTCTAAGAATTTTTTTTAGCTTTAGCAGGACTAAAGGAATGACCAGATTTTTTCAGGGTCTACAAACATGTAGCTTATAAGCACTGTTACATTTAGCTCTGTTATATGAATGAGCTTTCTGAGTGATTCTTGAATTTAAATTTGCATGCCTCTCCATAGTATCTGCTACTGAAAATTGATGATCTAGGCTGTATATCAGTTAATCTTTATCATCATCTTTAATTTTATCTTTGGAATTGTTAATAAGTCTATTTAGTGATAAGGGGCATCTAAAATCAATATTTAAATCCTCGTGCATAATCAATATTATTTTTGAATATATATTAGCGATGTAAGGCACATCAATCCATGGTTTAGAATTAGATATTTTATAAAATTTATGTCTATTATTACATTTTATTGACTGTTTGTTGCACACGATTCTAGAATAACCAACTTTAATTAAATCTTTTTTAAAGTTGTAAATAAAGTTTTAAATTCCTTAACAAAAAATCTTTAAAGCCTGCCATTTTATACTGAAATGGAATATTTGAGTGTGGATGCACATGACTCCTAACACTCAGAGATTTTACAATCATTAAATAATCAATAGATCAATTTCAAGTCCAAAAATTTGATAGATTGAGTTATTGTCCACTTCTTCCATTACCCATTTAATTTCAGGAATTGCTTTAATTTGTTAAATATTTCTTGAATAAGCATATTTAGGGTTTGTATCATCTTTATTAGTGTCTGAAAGAAGTTGAATAACACCTCTTTCAATGAATGATACTGCTAGGTTCCATATCACATCACTACTAGACAAATCTATGATCCAATTTGTAGTTATAACAAAAGTTTCGTTCCTAAATGTAGCATACAAATTGTCATTGATCCACCATTAAACATTCATAATAAATTGAGGCCTTTTACCACTAATTGAATTATGCTTTAATAGATCTTGTATAATATTTATAGCACAAACTCTATTAACATATTCATAGAGTTCAGTCACATTAAAAAAAGACATTCTAAATCAAATGATTAAATTGTCAAATTTCCCAAGGCAAGTTTAGACTGGATCCATTTTGCAACCGTTTTAGCTGCATAGTAATAATATGCTCCATTAAAATTGATCATAAGTCTTAATGGATAATTATTTTTATAGAGCTTTGCATTAGTGAATATCTGTGGAGTGACGGCTGCCGAAGGGTATATTTTAAGATAACCAGAATGTGAAAATGCTTTATTATCATATTTTCTGAGAATGTTAGATATAAATTTGTTTTTTAAGGTTGTAATCATTGACTCACACAAATTTAATCAGACTAATTTGCTGATGTATTTTTTCAACATAAACTGCTTTCTTTAACAGCACAAATCAATTTCCTTTGTTCTCCTTACACTCACAATGCATTTCTTATTAGAAATTCATTAAATTTAATTAATCTTTTTACTCCAGCATCTATTAGAAAAAATTAAATAAAGCATTCACATTTTTTATAATTGGTTCTTTATTCACATACTTATCCAGTGCATTCTCAAAATCTATTAGAAATAATTAAATAAAGCATTCACATTTTTTATAATTGGTTCTTTATTCACATACTTATCCAGTGCATTCTCAAAATTTGCTATTAATTCCATTTGAGGATTATACCAACCACCTCCCACCAGGTGCGGATCTAGTCATAGTAATGAAATTTGGGAGCTTGTAAATTCAACTCCTACTAAATTTAAAATATTTATGGTACTTACTAAATTAGGCAATATTGGCCTTGTTTCCCTGCAAGGAAGGAGAGATTCTTATATTTCTTGGCTAATTTACTTTTCAGACCAGCAAATCTCTTAATTATCTCAGAAGGACTAAAAACGTTTTGCTTTATTGCCTTGCTATAATGTGTGTTTTCCTTTAATTGGTATTTAATATCCCCAACAATAAGCATCATAAGATATACTTTAAGAGTAAATACTGCCTTATTAAAATTTTTAATAGATCAGTTAATTTTAATCTCATGGCATTTTAGGAAAACTTCGTATTTAATGCACAACTGGAAACATCTCAATCATGACTTAAGTCTAATAGTCTCTCTATGTAGTTTTAAAGATGACGTACATACCACATTATGTTAATTACTTTAAATATATAAATTTAGAAGGAAAAAAACAAGTTAATTAAGATATTCAATTATTTAAAAAAAAATAGGACTAATAAAAAACTAAGCAATTTAAAAAAAGCTTAACTCATTCATAATTCAACAAGTGTTCAAGGAACAGCTAGTGTATGAGAGTAATAATATTTAGTAAATTAATTTGTTTTTGTTTTCAAAACTTGGCTGATGTTTCTAATTATTACATGATCACCATTTGTTATGCTTGCTCATAACTGTTATTAAAACATGTAAAACTATCCATAAAGTAGTGCCACTTAGTGCAAGTTAGAGTAATCAGTGGATGCCAGAAGGCTTGTGTATAAAATCCCTATCTAGTGCCTACTCATCCAATATCCCCACAGTGAGGAGCCTTGGATCTGAGAGCTCTGCACCTAGATCTTAGGATCTAATGCAATCCTCCAGCAGCCACCTTTTATCTCTACTTAACTACAAAACTGTGAAAATAAAATGTTCAGTAGCTTATATACTCCTGTCTAATAGGACAGAGGTGGCTATGGTTATTTAAAAAAACCCAAAGACACCAAAATGTATGGGTACTGAACTGAGTTCAGACACATATGACTATATAAGCTATTGAACTTTGATTGAAAATATTGTGTTTTCAATTGTATTCTCATAGTTTTGTAGTTAAGTAGAGGTAAAAGGTGGCTGCTGGAGGGTTGCATTAGATCCTAAGATCTAGGTGCAGTGCTCTCAGATCCAAGGCTTCTCATTGATGAAGGACACAAGCCAGAAACTAGTCTAGGGATATTGTATGAGTAGGCACTTGATAGCAATTTTATGCACAAGCCTACTGTCATTGATTACTCTGGCTTGTATTGAGTGACACTACTGTTTCTAATTACTTGCCAACAAGTTAAGAAATGACACTAGCAATAGCTTAGAATTAATTAAGACTGAAGAATAAAACAAAGAAACTAGAAGTCACTGTAAGTAATATTATATAATTTCTATGTTAAAATGACTTCAATACCTGAAGGTAGTGATTTTTTTCAAATGGTTTTTAAATAACGTGCATGGGCTGTACAACATTATAAATACATTATGTGGTTCAAATGATGATTGAATATGAAGATGAATTTATCCATATAGATAAGTTATGTTGCATATGTTTGTTTCATTACAAAACTTCCTGAATAAACAATAGATATCTTATAATAAAAGGAAATATGGAACAGATTTCAAAATGTAAAACAATTTTTGTATGTATTAACCACTGGAAACATATTATAATGGGACAGCCTATTTGATAGCCCTAGTTGAGGCACCAAATATAACGGAATGGCATTTAATCATCCCAGTTGATATACTAAATATAACAGGATCGATTATATTTAATGCTTGGAATTCACAGTTAGGTTCGCCAAATATAACAGAATAAATTATATTTAAAGTCTAAGTTGGTCTTGTTAAATATAACGGGATGACTAAATTCCCTAGAAAGAGGATATGCCTTTCACTACAATCGGACTTTGGGTCTTCAGGTAGAATGCTAGAAATGAATCGATGAAATACTAAATCCATGATTATATATATATATCTTTATTATGTTAGCTCAATAATCTTTAAATAAGTTTTAATATAATTTAGACTAGTTCATCCATCTTTCATCCCTCTTTCAATTACCATTATGCCATGATATTCAAACTCATGGAGAATTTGCAATTAGCTCTTTTCAGGGATAATTTCAAAACAAGTTATTATTTAATATGCCTTTATATAAGCATTAATTAATAATTGACATTCATATGATATTTATAATACTAGCACATATATAATATAATTTAATAATGATTAGACAAAGAGATCAAATTAATAAATCAATATTTAATAAACAATAAAAAATATAATATAATAGATAAATAAAATATTAATAAATAAATACGGATGAATTTTACCATTTTAAAAATATTAATAAATAATATTCTTATTTAATACCCTATGATAAAATTCAATACTATAATAAAGTTTCAAAAATTAAAGAAAATAGTTTAAATTAACAGATATATAAAAACAATATCTGGATTCAAAAATTAATATTTTTGATAAATAAAATACATTGAACGTTTACAATATTATGTAGTAAATACAATGTAATACTGTTTAAAATATCTATTAAATAATAACTATTCTTTATATCCTTCATCTAATTTGATGAATTATGTCAAGCTTTCAATTAATTATATTTAATACTAAATATAATTTTCCTATTAAGATATAATGATGCGATGCCAAATTTGAAATAATAATAATAATAATAATAATAATAAACATATTAAAATAATATAAGCATTATTATAATATATATAAATAAATAATAAAGAAAACTTATTTTCCAGAGTTGAGTAGATATTGAAGTTTATAGTTCATAATCCTAATGAATATCTTTTACGAAGTATATTAATCCATTGGAATAATGATGATTTATTTATCCTTCATTGATAAACTGTTAATAATATCTAATGACTTGATTGATATAGTATATAGTAAATATTCTTCGAATGATGATATTTTTAATCTTCATTTTTCTATTATCATTAGACATTCTTTTCAATTAATATTTCAAATATTTCAAAATATTTTAAAATAGCATGCAAAGTTGGTTTCAAAACCTTTACAATATAATGCTGATCTACTCAAAGCACATTGTTTTATTCTATATATATATATAATTATCTTAAATTTATATATATCCGAAGAATAACGGAAATGTTAAAACAACGTAGTTTCCAAAAAACTTAAACAGACATTCTTTTCTTTTATATTGCTATTCCTTTAAGATTTAATAGAAAATTAAAATATTTTCCTTGCAGACTTTTAATCCACAGATTATCTTAATTTGGAAAAGTTAATATTTAAATTCCAATCATTGAACAGTAGTATTGATAAAAAAAAAGTTATTTAAAGAGAAATGATTTTCTTTTCTTCTCCTTAATAACAAGAGAACGAATGAATCTGCTTGTGTGTTGTTACAAGTTCATGCTTAATTCAAATATTAATTGTTCAATAAACATTAAGATTTAATAATAAAATATATATAAAATTATTTATTATTCTACTTCAAATCTGGCATTTTACTCAAAAGCTTAAGGTATGTATTATTTAAAGCTCAAATGTATATATAAATAGTATATATATGTATACATAATAAAATAGTCAGATAAATTTTATATTTATAAATAATTTCATAAGAGATAAAAGCATGTTAGACCAATAATAATAACTATAAGTTACTATTATATTTCCCCTTCCCTTCCGAAATTTAAAATTTTAATTTAAGTTAAAATTTTAAATACTTACAAATATTTTAGTATATTCTTATAGTTTAATTGCATTTATACTTGGATTCTATGAAGGGTTGAATTTTTTTTTAACTGTTATATCTTCCTAATACTTGGGCTATTTTATTCTTTTGATAATGATCAAAAATAAAATTAAGGACTTTGATGGTTAATATTTTTTTTATATATAAAAAAAAATAAAAAAAAATAAATAATGTGTTTCCTTCTTGGACAATACAAATATATTTACTAGCCTTATTCCTGCTTCTTTAAGACATGGATTTGAAAAGGACTAAATAAATACTAGAGTATCCATTTATTAATATGAATTGACTCTATTGTTTTTACTTATTTCAAGGCATTAAAGAATACCCTTACCAAAGCTAATGTTCTTAATTATAAATTTTCTTTTACATTGATCACTATTATTATTTTTTATACAACCATATGGTTTACACTGCCCAATACTTATCTTGATATTCACCTTCTTTCTTTATATAACTTTATAAACAGCCAAAATAAGGTTTTAAAATTTGTGAATTATACGTACCACAAATCTCTTCTTCTTGGTTAATCCAAAATGCATTTGGACCTGCCTTTTTAATGATAGTATAAGGTCCTTATTGTAGAATTTGTGATATTTATTCTCTAATGGTTTACTAGGATGGAAAGTCTTTATCAATACTCTATCTCCAACTTTAAATTCATAAATATATTTTTTTTATTCCTATTTCTATTACCTGCCATTTTAACAAGTTGTTTATGAGCTTGTAAAATGTCTTTTTCTTCATTTATTTTGGGTTCATTAATAATAGGTTTATATTTTTTAAATAATATAGGTATAATTTGATGAAAATGTAGTCGGATGGGTGAGAATATTTCTCCAATACTAGTAAGTATTCTTCTTATACATACTTATATACATATACATCTAGAATTGTATATCTATACTTTATAGATTTATAGATTATGTTGGTATTTTATTACCTTATCATATTAACCATTTTGTCTACTTCCTATTCTAGATCAAGTAACCAAAGATTAAATTTCATCAAACAAGTGTATACATGTTTAATTTAATTTTTCTATATCTAGTTCCTTCATCAATATTTATGTCATCAAAATTTCTATATATACATTTTTTTTTCTTTAACAAACTATAATGGGTTCAATCATTACTCATTGTCTGTTTTCATTTTTAAATGGTCACAATCCTTGAAAGTCCTTCCATAATATGTGCTTATCTTCATTAAGCACAATAATTCATGTGTTAAATGAATGTAAATGGACCTTCATAAGTATTACATAACTTATGGAATGTATGACCTTTTTGAATTTCTGACATACTCATTTGAGAAGTTAATAATTCATTCTCATTATTAACTCTACAAGTATTTAAATTTAATCCTTCTAAACCAATTTTAATAAAATAATTTTCAGCTTCATGCATTACATAATACTGAAAATTTAATCTATTATTAGAGATAATTATTTGTTGTAGATCTTTTTTAATAAATTCTAAATGATTTTGACTAAGACTCTGTTCTTTACTATTATCATAGGTATCTATATTAGTTTTGAGATAATTATCCTTTATCTCAAACAATACCTGATGTGAAAAAATAGATTTTGGGCTAAAGTCATTTATCTTATCAAGATCTTTAACAACAATTTCCAAATTATTCACTACTTCATTTTCTATTTTTTTACCATCTTGAGTCTTATACTTTATCTCTGTTTGTTGAATCTCCATGACTTGTGTGTTTTGGAAACTTTTTGCTTCATTCATTTCCACAATTCTTTCTGAATTTAATGGATTTAAATTAATCATTTCAAAAATGTTGTGCTGATTCTTTATATCTTTACTCTGCTGTGTAATATCAAAATGGTTTTGATAATTTTCTTCTGTAGTAGTCAATTGAACTAATAATGATTTACTCTGTGTATCATCATTACATTCAAAGTAAGTTTGAAGTTCTTCTTGTTGATTGTTGACCTTAATCTGCATTGTGTCATTCATGATTGTTTTAATAGAATTTATTTGTGGAGTTATTATTGACTCCTCTAAAACAAGATTAATAGGACATTTTTCTATTCCATCATTAGGAATTTGAGATATCCAATCAGTAAAAAATTCAGTGTCAAGTGAAGTTTCAGCATTAAAAGAATGTTTATTACCTTTATTGGATTCAAAAATAAAACCATGCAAATCTTTTTGTAAGATAATAGCTTGTTTTTGATTTTGTGAATTACGAATAACAATTCTATCATCTCTTTCATACTTAACAGACCAATTTCCAATAGCTAAACATGTTGAATCAATTAAAGATAAAATAGATTGACTAGGAGTACCAGGTTTAACTTGATTACGTGCACTCTGCAATTCCTTCAAACATAGTTCCAGACCACTACTCTCATAAATGTTACCACTAATATGCATAGTAGCAAATTTTCCATCCAAAATAATTTCAAACCATCCATTACTGTTTTTATAAAACTTTAAAATTGTATATTTATTCCAAATATAAAAATAATTTTGACTACAAACAATGTACCAATCATGCCAATGATAAGGTTTACCAGGTAAAAATTCTTTTCCATCTCCTATTGTATTTTTTTTATCTTCACTTTTGTTATTATACAGTTCACTTTTAATTTCATTTTTTGAACTAGTACTATTATTATCTAATTTTTTACTATTATCGTCTATTTTTTTATTCATATCACTTCTTAAGTCATCTAATTTTTTATTATCATCATTTAATTTTTGACTTAAACTATCAATATTATCATCTAATTTTTGATTCAAATCATTTTTTAAATTACACATGTCACTTCTAAAATTAGTACTATTATCATCCAATTTTTGATTTAAATTATTATTATCATCTAATTTTTGATTCAAATCACTTTTTAAGTTATTAATATTATCATCTAATTTTTTATTCATATTATCAAGTAATTTTTGATTATTACTGTCCATTTTATTCATAAACATTTGGAACATTTCCATCATAGTTGTGTTATTATCTATAACCTTTGTTGAACCAACATTAAGTGATTGGTTAATCTCAATTTTAGATAATTGATTTAAATCTTCATCAACTATATTTTGTGTTTGAGATAACACTTGATCTAAACTCTGTGTTTGTTGAGGGTATTCAACTATGGTTGTAGAACCCCCAGGTGCTTGTATTAATGATGATTGTTCTATCATATTAATATCATCACTTAGTTCACTTTGCAAATCATCTTGCATTTGACTAGAGCATTCAATATCTTTGTTTGAAAACATTTTCCCACTTCGAAGCATAATAAATTTTTAACTTAATTCAAATTTTAACACAAGTTTATATATTTTTATAACCAAAATATTATATCGTAAAGTTCTTTACCACTTCATGCTATTTATATATACTTATGATGTTCTAATGATATATGTGTATATTTTTAAACGTCTATGTCTATATAAAAACTTTATCCCACTTAACTCTTGTTTAAAACATAATTTAATAAGTAGTTATTTAAATATTGATCTCTCAAAATCATATTATATATATTATCATTTTTTTTATTTATATTAATCTTGTAATTATAAACACCATATGAATCTTCATAACAACATACTTGTTACTAAGAATAATCAATTAATCTATCCATGACTTTTTCACTATATATAATAATATAGAATCATTGATTCAAAGCGCCAGTTAATATACTAAATATGTAATAGTATATAATTTATACCTGTGATGAACTTAAATGTTCAATGCCTAAAACATTGCACTCCAAATATAACAGGATGGCCTATTTGATAGCCCTAGTTGAGGCACCAAATATAATGGAATGGCATTTAATCATCCCAGTTGATATACTAAATATAACAGAATCGATTATATTTAATGCTTGGAAATCATTAACTTAATGAGTCACAGTTAGGTTCACCAAATATAACAGAATGGATTATATTTAAAGTCTAAGTTGGTCTTGTTAAATATAACGGGATGACTAAATTCCCTAGAAAGAGGATATGCCTTTCACTACAATCGGACTTTGGGTCTTCAGGTAGAATGCTAGAAATGAATCGATGAAATACTAAATCCATGATTATATATATCTTTATTATGCTAGCTCAATAATCTTTAAATAAGTTTTAATATAATTTAGACTAGTTCATCCATCTTTCATCCCTCTTTCAATCACCATTATGCCACAATATTCAAATTCATGGAGAATTTGCAATTAGCTCTTTTCAGGGATAATTTCAAAACAAGTTATTATTTAATATGCCTTTATATAAGCATTAATTAATAATTGACATTCATATGATATTTATAATACTAGCACATATATAATATAATTTAATAATGATTCGACAAAGAGATCAAGTTAATAAGTCAATATTTAATAAACAATAAAAAATATAATATAATAGATAAATAAAATATTAATAAATAAATACGGATGAATTTTACCATTTTAACAATATTAATAAATAATATTCTTATTTAATACCCTATGATAAAATTCAATACTATAATAAACTTTCAAAAATTAAAGAAAATAGTTTAAATTAACAGATATATAAAAACAATATCTGGATTCAAAAATTAATAATTTATGTAACTTATTAATTTATTTATCGTTCTTATTTATGTGTTTCATAAATACTAATATATAAGTACTATTTACAATTGTATAACTTATATATTATATGTATTTTTGATAAATAAAATACATTGAACGTTTACAATATTATGTAGTAAATACAATATAATCCTGTTTAAAATATCTATTAAATAATAACTATTCTTTATATCCTTCATCTAATTTGATGAATTATGTCAAGCTTTCAATTAATTATATTTAATACTAAATATAATTTTCCTATTAAGATATAATGATGCGATGCCAAATTTGAAATAATAATAATAATAATAATAATAATAATAATAATAATAATAATAATAATAATAATAATAATAATAATAATAATAATAATAATAATAATAATAATAATAATAATAATAATATTAAAATAATATAAGCATTATTATAATATATATAAATAAATAATAAAGAAAACTTATTTTCCAGAGTTGAGTAGATATTGAAGTTTATAGTTCATAATCCTAATGAAGATCTTTTACGAAGTATATTAATCCATTGGATTAATGATGATTTATTTATCCTTCATTGATAAACTGTTAATAATATCCAATGACTTGATTGATATAGTATATAGTAAATATTCTTCGAATGATGATATTCTTAATCTCCATTTTTCTATTATCATTAGACGTTCTTTTCAATTAATATTTCAAATATTTCAAAATATTTTAAAATAGCATGCAAAGTTGGTTTCAAAACCTTTATGATATAATGCTGATCTACTCAAAGCACATTGTTTTATCCTATATATATATAATTATCTTAAATTTATATATATCCGAAGAATAACGGAAATGTTAAAACAACGTAGTTTCCAAAAAACTTAAACAGACATTCTTTTCTTTTATATTGCTATTCCTTTAAGATTTAATAGAAAATTAAAATATTTTCCTTGCAGACTTTTAATCCACAGATTATCTTAATTTGGAAAAGTTAATATTTAAATTCCAATCATTGAACAGTAGTATTGATAAAAGAAAAAGTTATTTAAAGAGAAATGATTTTCTTTTCTTCTCCTTAATAACAAGAGAACGGATGAATCTGCTCATGTGTTGTTACAAGTTCATGCTTAATTCAAATATTAATTGTTCAATAAACATTAAGATTTAATAATAAAATATATATAAAATTATTTATTATTTTACTTCAAATCTGGCATTTTACTCAAAAGCTTAAGGTATGTATTATTTAAAGCTCAAATGTATATATAAATAGTATATATATATATGTATACATAATAAACTAGTCAAATAAATTTTATATTTATAAATAATTTCATAAGAGATAAAAGCATGTTAGACCAATAATAATAACTATAAGTTACTATTATAATATATAGAAGACATAATGAGGAAAAAATATTTTCATGCACTGTCTGTATGGACAATATCATCCCTGGAAAGTAGAACCATCTGCTCTGTGATTTGCTTTATTGGTTTGGATGTATGTATGCATTGTGTCCATAAACCATAATTGAAAAGAGCACATGAAATCAAACCATTGAGAAAGCCTTGTACAGGTTATTATACTCTATTTTTTATAAAGAGCTAATTGAGTTGCTGGTGATAGATTATTATGGACCAATGTTCCATTCAAGAAAATTATATTTTTAATTGTTATATAATACAAAATTTGTAAGGGTCTATCTATTGCTAAAGGTAAGTGCTAAGAGTACTACTAAGTGTCCTAAGGCATTATTGGGAAACCAAAGGCCATCTTGACCAAACAATGGCAGTGATGTAATAACAGAATAAAGATGTAACTTGCACTGATTTGAAACAAGGACCAGTGTGGTTGAAACATTAGCAGAATTATATAAGCACATTGATATTATCATAAGGCAAAAATTTATGCTTTTATGATAATAAAAGAAATGAAACGGAGAATTCTGCAATGAGATTTATTGGAAATACAAATGGATGCTTGCTGTTGTTCAAGATAATCTATGGTAGAATTGAAATCCATATTGTATTCCTCTTCTTTTGTAAGAGAAGTCAACATCCTTAATTTATAAGGAAGTGTAATAGTTAAGGAAGTTTTTTATTAGGTTTTCTAAGTGAAAAAATAACTTTTATAGAATAAATACTTTATTTATATTATCATTAGAAATTCAGGGTTGTTTTCCTGCCTGCTCATCACCCCAAGAATCCACATTGCCACTTACTGTTAGCACTTTTGGTCTTCTCTTTTACTTTTTTTTTGTTGGAAGGATGGTTATCTGTAATCATAACATCTGACCCTGGAAATGAACTACTGCTTCTAAAGGAGTGGATAGAAGCAATAGTTATTGAACTGTCATCAACATCAGCAGTTCTAGAAGGTTTCAGCAATTTTGAGGCTGATTACATTGTAATGTGTATTGGCACTCAGAAGATTACTTTCTAAAATATCTATTTTAGGGAAAATTAAGTGAATATTATTAGGAATTGCAAGTGGTCTGCAGTTATGATAGTATTGGAAAATCCAGGGTGGGCAGACTTTAACTAGAGGCATCTTTAATTTACAATGGAAACACTGGCAGTACCCCTCTAAAAGAGATAATAAGAGAGGCAGATTCCACAAGGTACATCATGGGAATAGTGTATGTGGTTGAGTATGATAGTGAAACTGCTGTATTAGTCAGGACTGAAGTTTCAGCCCTTCTTTCTAAATGGTAGAGGGAAGTTTGAAACTGCACCATATGGTCTTAGCAGCTGCTAAAAATCATCAGCTTCTGTAAACTTAAGATAGCAAATTCAGATTTGCCATTGAATATTGTTGGTCTATCCATATTGATTATAGAAAGAACTTTGTCTTCAATAAATTTGATAACTTGATTGACTTTTGAAAAATTTGGCTTTGGTATATATTGTGGAATTCAACAATCAGATATCTCCTGTTGGGATGATTTAGTAATTTGTATACACTATTCCACAATTTTTTTTTAAAAAGTTCACTGCAGAATTCTTCCACAGGGAAAATGAAAAGTTCACAATTGAAATTTGTGACAGCAAGAATAAGGGTCTTGTCATTGCTATAGTTGAGAAAAAACCAGTACAATTGTAGGAGTATAGTCACCTTAAACCTGTTGACATCATTATTTAACTTCTGTTCATCAAGACTTGTGTTGAGTAATTTATTTTTGAAAGGGTTGGGTTGGGAAGCCAATGGCTCTTCATCCTCAAACATATTGAAGATGTCCTGTTGATTTTGGTAATCCCTATTAATGTAAGTGTTCTGTCTGTTGATATTTCTAAGTAAGGAGCTCCAGAATATGAAATATCACTTGCTGGACCCAAATCAAGCAGAATCTGGTTAGATGGAGGGTCTACTCTTATATGTCATTCATTAGTAGTTTTATTATGGTTATTAATATTAGCCGTAATTCTCCTGTTGGCATTATACATATTTTTATTTTTGTTAGTTTCTAATCCTGGGAAATCATCAATTGAAATAATCTCCCCAGTGCATCTACTACTGCCTGTATCACTATTAGAATTTAGTGTAGGGTTCAGAAGGGGTGGTATGTTATTTATATTAATGTTTTCATTCATGGGAATTGATTTAATTTGCCATTTCTTCTGTTTAAGCTAAGATACTAATAAATTATGAACAATTTTATCAATACTGACTTGTGAAGAAGGATTATCCTTTGGTACAATGATCCCTCCTGTACTTTGGTTTTCTGGAATTTCTTTCTGAAATTTGGTGTTGGAGTTCTCAGTGATTAGCATTGTCTTTATACCATGGCTTTCACTCATGAAATGATTTTTTACTGGTTTTGTTTCTTGTTGAATTTTGCTGTCATGAGATTTATTGGAAGTACAAATGGCTGCTTGCTGTTGTTCAAGATGATCTGTGGTAGAATTGAAATCCATGTTATATCCCTCTTCTTTTGTGAGAGAAGTCAACATCCTTAATTTATAAAGAAAATAGTTAAAAAAGTTTTTTATTAGGTTTTCTAAGTGAAAAAATAACTTTTATAGAGTAAATACTTTATTTATATTATTACTAGAAATGCAAGGTTGGGTTCCTGCTTGCACTCTCTAGTGGTTCTAGCTGGGAAGTCTAACTTATACAATCTTGTTTGCATATTTTCAATTATTATTTATAAATTATCTGAAAGCTAAACCTGGAATCAATGTAAACTCATGAATAAAAAATCAATTTAAATATAACTTATCTCCAGAGTAAAAGAACTTGTTTAAACATTGTTTCATATTATCACAAATTATTTTTTTGAAAGTCTGTTCATTTTCTAACTCTTGTTTTATGCCAGCTCAGAGAATGGATGAACACTTTAAAAAAAACTATTGTAAGTACATTTCTAAAAGAAAAAAAAATTGAATAAACTTTTTTCATTTATTCAAGATATTTCATGATTAAACTATTGTAGATATTTGTAACATTATCTATATATTTATATATACACCTGGGTCTCGTTTTATGCGGATTTATTTAATGTGATTTGAAGTTATGTGATTCGTGTTTCTTCTTAATATCTTTGTATGTGGTTTTCTTTTATGTGATAAAAATTATTAGATCAGAAGTTGAGCTCCAATAATGAGCTATTACTTTAAATATTATAAATTTTGTGCACTCATGTTATATTTAAAGTAATAGCGCCTTATCAGAGTTCGACTTCCATCTAATAATTTCAATATTTTCAGCACTTTATAATAGTACTGTAATAGATTTTATGCAATAAAGAAGTTCATAATTCACTTAAAATCAGAATTTCCCCATTTTATATACACACATTAAATTTTACAAAACTATAATGTAAATCTGTTCAAACGTTCTAGATGGAAAATACTATGTATGTTGTTGTTTTTGCATTTTAAGTCACGTTCTATTTTTGCTTTTTATAAAAAGAGTACATAATCAATTAGTCATTTAGTGTCCACAAGTTTATTTTTAAAAGGTGAGTAACAGTGGTGGGCACAATTAAATTTGACAATTAAAATCTGATTTTTAATTGTAATTAACAATTTAAAAATTACGTAACGTGATCTGAAATTAAGGTGATGTGAAACGATGAAATTTGATTTTTAAATGGAATTGAAAATTAAAGACAAAAATAAGAATTTAATTTTTAATTGTTAGTTTTAATTAAATTTTGCCCAACAGTGGTGAGTCGATGTTTTTTTATTATCGTAAGTCTAAGTTCTTGTTTTTATTTTAAACTTTTAGTTTTCTCTAACGGAGAGAGAAAAAAACACCCAAGAAAATGAATTTTTTTGGAAACAAAAATTTCAATTTTAGATCGCTTAGTGAAATGGGAAGAATCAACGATTGTTTTAGTTGTATTTCCTCTTGACTTCATTTAAGGAGAAGCTACATTACTTCACATCATGATGAATCTGACGTCTCAAATAGTGATAATGATTCAAAGACCATATATGTATGAAAAAATTTAAAGTAAACTGAGAGACTGCAAACCTCTCACGCTTATTAGCCAATCAGGTGTTATTGGCTAATAAGCTTGAGAGGTTTGCAGTCTCTCGGTTTAACTTCAAATACTGTTTGCACTTTATAAATTAAATATATTGTTTTGAATAAAATTAAATACTGTAGTTAATAAAAAAATTTAAAAAAGTTTGTTTTCTATCAATTTTTTCAAATTTGAAATTTTTTATTAGTCATATTTTATTATTTTTTTTTTTTATGCGAATTTTAAAGTGATTTTACATTGTTGCTTTGCTTATATGCGATTTTTGAAAAATTACAGTATGTATCCCCCATTTTTCAAGGTAAGTTAAGTCTATTTTTGTGCAATTTCTTTTCTGCACATTTTCTGAGGAACCTACCTACCGCATAAAATGAGACCCAGGTGTACTCTGTTTTATTAATTATCATGACATATTTTTCACTCTATTCATATAGTAAACATTTTTTATAGATGTATTAAACAATTTTCACACTACTACACTCTTTTGGAATAATATGAGTAAAGATATAATAAAAAATAAATGACTACTAAGATGCATTTTGTATTAAACCAGCACTCATCAGTTGGCCTAATCACCATCTCTCATATGTATATTTATTATATTACAATATTTATCAACAATAAACTGTTATATTTTGATTTACAAGTGTCAAACTTACACTGTCCCTAACAATGATACCATCCACTGTAGTATATATTTATATACCCCATTTTATTCATCATCTTGAGGTATTTTTCAATTTATTCATATAGCAAATATTTTTTACAAATGTATTAAACAACCCCCACACCACAACACATTCTATTCAAATAATATGAATATAGATACAACCCCAAGATGCATTTCATACTGAGCCAGCACTCATCAGTTGGCCCAGGTCATCATTTCTTATATTATCTGTATTATATGTATAGTATTTATCAATAGTAAATTGTTAAATCTTGATTTACAAGTGTCAAACTTATTGTACCCACAATTTGACACCATTTACTCTAGATAAATTTAGTGAAGATTATCACTAATCATTTATTAAAGTAGAAATTATCTCTAACCCAAATACAAACTGTAAATCTCAGTTAAAGATTAATATAAACTGCAGACACAAACATGGAGTTATTCACATTTCACTTTCCTATGTTTAATATCTTTATTAAACAATCTTCACACCCCACACATTTCATTCAAATTATGTGAATAAAGATACAATAAAAGACAAATGACCCCCAAAATCCATTTCTTGCTGAACAGCACTCATCAGTTGATCTAGATCACCATCTCTCATATATCTTTTTTATATGCACAGTATTCAATAGTAAAGTGCTATATTTTGATTTACCACTCTCAAATTTACCTCACCCACAACATTGACATTCACTCTAGATAAAGACAATAATGATTATCTCTAATCATTTATTGAACTAGAGATTGTATCTAACTCTGTTGTAAACTTTAAACTTCAGTTAAAGATTAATATTATCCTATTTTTTGATTAAACACACACACGAAGTTATTCATATTTCTCTTTCTCATGTGTAACATCTTTTATTAAACAACTTGTTTAGTTAAAAAATCATATATATATATATATTAATCTTTAACTGAGATTTAAAGTTTACATTAGGGCTAGATACAATCTCTAGTTAATTAAAAGACTAGTAATAATCATTACCGTATTTATCTAGAGTAGATGGTGTCGATGCTGTGGTTGGAATATGTTTGATACTTGTCAATTTACGATTGATAAGTACTATATATATAAGAAAGGTACAAATGAGAGATGGTCACCTGGGCATCTGATGACTCCTGATTCAGCACTAAACATGTCTCAGTGGTCATTTGTCTTTAATGTATCTTTATTCAAATGATCGAAAATAATATGTGGGTGTGTGAAAGTTTTTAATACATTTACAAAAGATATTAAACTTGGAAAAGAGAAATGTGAATAACTCCATGTGTGTGTTTAATTAAAAAAAACCAGATATCATAATCTTTAACTGAGCTTCAACGTTTATAAAAAATTAATGATAACATTACTATATTTATCCAGAGTGGATGGTGTTGTTAGGGATAGAGTAAATTGGGTATTTGTAAATCAAAATTAAACAGTAGTAAATATTAGGATGGGATTTCAGTACTGACAATAATTTTTTTAAATTAATATTAAATGTAAATATATTAAATTTAAGCGTAAACAGATAATATTATAATAATGTGAAAGCTAAAAACCTTCAAACAGATACGCATTAAAAAATGCTTACGTGACAGCCAATCAGATGGAATAATGACATCACATGGGACTCTAAATTCTAAAACACAAGCCAGAACTATTAGAAAAAGATGGGACCCATCTTAATCTATGCCTCAGTTTTATTTAAATAAGCCAGACTCAAGCATTTTGAACTAAGAGTGTGAAGCTAAAATACCTTCACATTTAATCCACTAAATATTATATATATAAATTAACATGGCGAAATCATCCGATTTACAACGAAGCAATATTTTTAAATCTAATGAAATGATATTAATAAATGTAAATATATTAAATTTAAGCGTAAACAGATAATATTATAATAACGTGAAAGCTAAAAACCTTCAAACAGATACGCTTTAAAAATGCTTACGTGACAGCCAATCAGATGGAATAATGACATCACATCGGACTCTAAATTCCTAAACACAAGCCAGAACTATTAGAAAAAGATGGGACCCATCTTAATCTATGCCTCAGTTTTATTTAAATAAGCCAGACTCAAGCATTTTGAACTAAGAGTGTGAAGCTAAAATACCTTCACATTTAATCCACTAAATATTATATATATAAATTAACAACGCGAAATCATCCGATTTACAACGAAGCAATATTTTTAAATCTAATGAAATGATATTAATAAATGTAAATATATTAAATTTAAGCGTAAACAGATAATATTATAATAACATGAAAGCTAAAAACCATCTGATTGACTGTCACGTAAGCATTTTTAAAGCGTATCTGTTTGAAGGTTTTTAGCTTTCACGTTATTATAATATTATCTGTTTACGCTTAAATTTAATATATTTACATTTTTTAATATCATTTCATTAGATTTAAAAATATTGCTTCATTGTAAATCGGATGATTTCGCGTTGTTAATTTATATATATAATATTTAGTGGATTAAATGTGAAGGTATTTTAACTTCACACTCTTAGTTCAAAATGCTTGAGTCTGGCTTATTTAAATAAAACTGAGGCATAGATTAAGATGGGTCCCATCTTTTTCTAATAGTTCTGGCTTGTGTTTTAGAATTTAGAGTCCCATGTGATGTCATTATTCCATCTGATTGGCTGTCACGTAAGCATTTTTAAAATGTATCTGTTTGAAGGTTTTTAGCTTTCACGTTATTATTAAATTAATATTTTATTGAGACATACAGTTTTATAATTACAGTTAAGAAGTTATGGCAAAATTGTGCGAGATATTTTAGATTTAATTTTAGGAGTTTTAAAAGATTAAAGTCAGAGTTGAAATGGGCGCAATAATCATTAATAAAATAATACACACGGTGAATATATATGTCAGAATTAGATGAATATAATTACCATTCATTGCTTTGATATTCGAATAAATAAATTGATTTTCTTGCATTATTCTTGATATATATATTATAAGGATTAGACGGCTCAAAAGGAGGGAGAATAAAATAAAAGAGAAAGGTTTATAATTACTTCAAGATCTTAAATTATCTTTTTAAAAAAAGAATAAATGTCTTATAATCATTTCTGCATATGTCTATTTAAGTGTGTAAATGTTTGGTAATTTTTTCTTTCGTTTTCAATTTTTGTTATGATTATTACTAATTTTTTTTGACACATTTATAGTTGATATTTTGTTTTTGTTGAGAATGCAATATAAATATAAAAAAAGAATTATATTAAATAGATATTATTAACAATGTTAATAGCAAAATTAGCTAAAAGGTGCGTGTATGGATAGGTTTATAAAAAAAATTGGAAAATATTTGTGATCTAAATTTATTTATTTTTAGATATATATATATTTTAAAATATTTTTATTTTAAAATTATCAGTATTATTTTTTTTAATATTTAATGTCATTATATGGATGCTAAGATGTTTGAAAAAGAAGTTGAAAAGAAGTATTGTTCAATATGTGCGTGGATCTAGTGGCTAACAATTAAAGTTTGACAGTATGCAACTCATGAAATTGAATGTTTTAAAAATATTAAGAAAATTGCTTACATAATAGAAGAAATGCAAGAAGGCGGTCATGAATATTGTTATTGTTCCCACTATTACTCTAGATTAGTTAGTTTAACAAACAAAAAATGTTAATTTTGATTAATTGAAAGAAAGTTCATTTATGGTTCATATAACTATGAAGATGCATGATAAACAACCCAGTTATTCAAGGTTTCACTCCTTTTGTTGTTAACTCTGAAAGTACAGTAGTCAGAGATTAGTAGCATAAAGATGCTTATTCCCAGGAGGCTGTAAAGTCACCAACCAAGGCAGCGTTTGGTGGCCAAGGGTGGAGGGTGCTAAGAATCCCCTGATTGTGGACCCAGGCTGCCATTTGATGATGACTTTTTATTTAGGTACTTACAACTGCAGATCACTTTCAAGTGAAGGAAGATTGCAAGAATTAGAAGAAGAATTGTCTTATATTAAATGGGACATTATTGGACTTTGTGAAGTTAGAAGAAAAGGTGAAGAAACAATTGATTTAAAAAGTGGACATATACTCTATTATAAAGGCACACATATTGGAAATACAAGTGGAGTAGGATTCATTATAAATAAAAAGTGGAAGAACAATATTGTGGAGATTGATGGTGTATCGGACAGAGTTGCAAGATTAGTTATACAACTTAATAGCAAATACCAAATGCAGATAATTCAGGTTTATGCCCCAACAAGTTCTCATAGTGATGAAGTAGTAGAAGATTTTTATATGGATGTACAAAAGGCTTTTGATCAGAGTAAACAACATTTTAAAATTGTTATGGGAGACTTTAATGCTAGAATTGGTAGACAAATGAAAGATGAAATTGCTGTAGGTAATTTTGGTTATGGTAATAGAAATGAGAGAGGACATAGACTTGTGGAGTTTGCAGAAAAAGAAAAACTTTATATTATGAATTCATTTTTTGAGAAAAATGTTAAAAGGAAATGGACATGGAAGCATCCAAATGAAGGTACAGCAGAATTGGATTATATTTTGACTAACAGGAAATACATATTTCAAGATTGTAATGTTCTTAATAAATTTAACACAGGAAGTGATCATCGATTAGTAAGGTGTAAGTTACGGGTTAATGTAAAACTAGAGAGACAAAAATTATTGAGAAAAACAATATTTACAGTTGATATTCCTAATCTTCAGAAACATTCTAATGAATTTAAATTTGAACTTACAAATAGGTTTCAAGTGTTAGGAGATTTTGAACATGATTCAGATTTGAATGAAATTAATATGAAAATAACTGATACACTTTTAAAAACTGCAACAAAGATAGCTGGTAGAAAAAAGCAGCAATTGACTAATAAAATTTCTACTGAGACTAGAGAATTTATGAAGAAAAGAAGGAATATGAAGATATACAAAAATGATGTATTAAAATGAATTGAATATCTCGAATTTTGTAAAATGGTACGGAAAAGAGTTGAAAATGATATAAGAAAGTATAAGTGTGAAATAGCAAGGAAAGCTGTAGAAGAAAATAAAAGTCTCAAGAATGTTAAACAACATTTTGATATTGGTAGGAAATTTATATCTGCAATAAGAAAAAAAGATGGAATTATTACTAAAAAGAGAGATGACATCATGAAATTGGTAGAAGATTTTTATCAAGAATTATATAGTAATAAAGAACAAGTACCTCCTATATCTATTACATCTTCCGAATTGCCCAGAATTTTAAATGAAGAAGTGAGACATGCAATTAAATGTATGAAGAAAGGAAAGGCTTCAGGAAATGATGGAATTATAAATGATATATTAAAAGAAGGAGGTGAAGAAATAGAAACAATTTTAGCAAAGTTATATACGTAATGTCTAAATGATAAAGATGTACCGGAAGATTGGAAGAATGCAGTAATAATATTAATATTTAAAAAAGGTGATAAAGAAGATATTAGAAATTACAGACCTATCAGCCTTTTATCAGTTTTATATAAAATTTTTACCAAGATAATTACAATTCGTCTACAGAGAACTTTGGATTTCCACCAACCAAGAGAACAAGCTGGATTTAAAAGTGGTTTTAGTACAATAGATCATATCCAGGTATTGAGAGAAGTCATAGAAAGGACAAATGAATATGAGTTGTCATTATGTTTTGGATTTGTAGATTATGAAAAGGCATTCGATTCTATACACATTTCTTCAGTGATTAAAGCATTGGATCATCAAGGTATAGATCCAGGATATTGTCATATTTTAAAGAATATTTATAAAAATGCAACAGCAACAATTAGATTACATAATGATACTGGAAAAATCAACATTGAGAAAGGTGTAAGGCAAAGTGACTCCATATCTCCAAAACTTTTTACAGCAGTGCTGCAAGAAGTATTTTGTGGATTAAAATGGGAAACTAAAGGAATGAAAGTAAATGGAGAGTATTTAAGTCATTTAGATTTTGCAGATGATGTAGTTGTTTTTGCAAATAATGCTTCAGAGCTGCAGGAAATGTTGCAGGAGTTAGCAGATGAAAGTAGAAAAGTAGGACTAAAGATAAATGTTAAAAAGACTAAAGTAATGTTTAATCGATTTGCTCAAAATATGAAAATAAAGATTGATTATGAAGAATTGAAAGAAGTTAACAGTTACAAATACCTGGGTCAGATTATTAATACAGATGGAAACATAGTGGAGGAAATTAATCATAGAATTAAACTTGATTGGAGTGCTTTTGTTAGAAATAACTTGATACTAAAAGGAAATATGCCTATGTGTTTGAAAAGAATGGTTTTTAATAAATGTGTTTTACCAGTTCTTACTTATGGATCTGAGACTTGGACACTTAATAGAAGAGCAATACAGAGACTTCAGACCACTCAAAGGAGTATGGAGAGATGTATGTTGGGAGTAACAAGAAGGGATCAAAAACGCAATGTATGGGTAAGACAACAAACAGGTGTTACTGACCTTATTGAAAAAATTAAAAGATTGAATTGGAGTTGGGATGGACATATTGCTAGAAGAAATGATAATAGATGGACAATTGAAATTTTAAACTGGATTCCAAGAGATTGTAAAAGACCCAGAAAGAGGCCACATGTGAGATGGATGGATGAAATAAGAAAGTGTGCAGGGGTGTTGTGGAAAAGGGAGGCTAAGGATCGGAGAAGATGGATTAAACTTGGAGATCTTCATTTTGCAGTGGATTGATAATGGTTGATGATGATGATAATGATGATGAAAGAAGAATTGCAGTAAACAACTATCTGTCCATATCCCTGAAAAAAAAAACCAACACCATGATTTAAAAAGGTGTTTCCAAAACCTCTAATAAATACTACTGGTCCATTCTGTTTACCATTCTACAAAAGTACACATTTCATGGCTAAATAAAATGATTCCAGATCTATGAAACCTGCCAGTAAATTATTGTTAACTGCCATAACCATGATCATCCAAGCCTGAAGACTTAAGCAGAGACTCTTGAAATTATTATTTTTGTTGTTAATTAAAAAACAAAGACAATATAAGAGAAAGGTCAAATGGTTATAATTAATATTTAAATTAAAGTGTATATACACATTTTTATTTGCTATGCATTTTATTTTATTTTAGTATTTATCCATGGAAAGACTGTAAGTTGTAATAACAGTTTTTTTTAATAATTAGATCATATGATTCATAACACACATGCATGTACTTGTTATATAACATAGATGTATTGAATTAAATCTATGATGGAATATATCTGGATAAAGATTATTTAAGTTATTAATTTTTTCATTATTAATCATTTGTATTTTTCAGTTATGTAATGATTAAGAAATACATTCAAAAGATGAACTTACCTTTATTTTGTTTGAATAAGAACAATATGTATTTGTAATCCTAGAGACCTAAAAGTCATTTTCTAATGTTTACTATGAAGGTATATTTTTTAGGGTTGTTGAAGTAATACTTACTGGATCCTTGTTAAATGTTAGGAAGTTAAGCATTGTATAAATATATAGTGATGCTCTTGCCCTATTTTTAAAAATATTTAGTCACTGAATGAAAAGAATCAACCTCCAGGCATAATTTATACTTAAACTTTTTTAATTAAAGGAACACATCGTCTTAATCTGATAAGGATTTTTGTTGAGTAGAAGAATCCCATTTATTCACCAAAGAGTAGATTTTTTGAATTATTTGGTCATTATTAAAATAAATTATTATTATCATGTATTGTTTAATGATCAACATCTGTTTTTCTAAAATGTTTATTTTTTTTCTTTCTAAATAATAATGCACTATTTTAACTTTAATGTATCTTATATATATATAAATCTATATTTTTATCCAAACGATTACCACCATCCCAGTTATTTATGTATCAATTTTATTTACTTTCTATATCAAATTTTTATGACTTAATTACTTTATTTTCCAAAACTGCAAACACCTGCACAAGTTATGTAAGACTTGTTTTTAATGAATTTACGTGCTTAATTACCCCGTAAGTAAAGGTAGGAAAAATAGAAATAAAGTTAGCAATTTTGGAAATTATTATTGGCATTTTAAAGAAAACATAAATACTTAAATATATTAAACTAGAATTATTTGCCGCATGTAAATACAGAAAGAAATTATATCTAAAGAGACTTAATGAGGATCAGTTATATAGAGTTATAGAAAGTTACATAATATGAAAACATTTATATTTAGTGTCAGAATAGAGCATCAGAATTATAAAGAAGGTGGAGTTGGATAATCAAGAGTGGCTAAAGTTCTTTTACCTTGATATCTGGAATAGCAGTCTTTGATAAGCATAATGTTCATCATCATTAGTTCACTAGATCTAGGGTTTAAATATACGACATGATAGGCAGCATTTACTTTATCGGCAGGCATTTAGAGTTCATCAGTACAGGATCCAGAGCTTCACTATGGAAAAAGCATATTGGAATGGAGGGAAAGATAAAATTTCCCCTACTTGCGGCACATTGGGTGAAAATTAAAATTGACGTGGATTTGGTTTAGCATCATCATAATTTTGGTTGTCCCCCCCTTTGGATTCAAATCCAGCAGTATTTATACTTCTATTTTGGTGCTGTTGCATGGCAACTACTGCTGGACCTGAGGTGGTTTAAGCACTTAACATATATCCAAAATCGAATGACCGGATACTTTCTTATCTGGTAAGACTTTTGAAACAATGCAATTCTGTTATCAGTTTCTCGAACGATTGTTTTAAAATAAGTCTTATGATTTTAAAACAAGCTGGCATGGACAAAATTTCCACTAATGGGTTTATTTTATTATTACAAAATTGTAATCTTTTACTTTTAACTAAGGGCATTTCCGGGTAATTGTTTTCGAGAGACTTTTTAAAAGAATTGCATCATTTCTGACTGTTAAATTAAATAAGAAAAAAATAATAAGTTTCATATATGATTTTGAGTACAATTTTATATATAACATAATTTTTAGCGATTTGTTAGCAATCTCCTACACTGAAATATATATATTTATTATTTACACACGTATACACATGAAAATAAGATTAAATATTTATTTATTAAAATGATCTTTGGTTAAGATATATAAATATCCACGTTATTTATGTTACAATACTAAAGCAAAAGAAATATACGTATTAATAAATATATATTCATGTGTAAAGACTGGTTTGAACATAGTTAGATGGTAGGAGATTGGATGTGGGCTGTGAAGCAGGATCTGAGCATCAGATCATCTGCTTCACTAATAATATTTCATTTAAAAAATAAATAAAAGAAGCCACTGCCAGTAATTAACACACAAACATTTATTTACGCACATATAAATTTTGAATCATTTTAGAATCACTTTTACTTTAAAATTTTCCTTTTATAAAACATTAGAACTTTACTTTAAAATTTAACTCACATTTAACTTTGTTTTTAGAATTTAATTTACATTTAAACTTTTATTTTCTAAGTTCGCACAGATGAATATAGTATTTTATTAAGTGTCGAGTATGAATAGACTATATAGATTGCATTTGGTAAAGAAAATATTCTATCCCTGATTTAACCTTAGGCCAAAAGTTCACAGCCAAACCAACGTCAATCTATCTGATATATTGATGCATTCAATACAGCATGAATACGACAGCACAAAATTCCACACTGTCAGGAATGTACATCTGAACAGCATGGTTAGAAGACATTGATTCTCATTCAGACAGGAATACTATATCTGCCCGAGAAGAGCAATAAAAAAAAACTCCATAGAAAGGGACTGTGTCTTTCATCTTACTATCCCATTCCATAGGAAAAAGGGGGTGTGCGGCATACACTGTGATTCTGCACATGGCGAATCTTATACTACATCTACTAATTACACCAATATATCCAATCCATTGACCCAATTTAACTACGAAACAAATAACCTAAGATTACCCTCCCTCAAACTAACATATATAATTTTACAAACCTATGCAGACATTCATGCCTGACTTAAATTTAGCATTTATTACAAGTTGTTTTAATAAAAAAAAAAATCATAACAAAAACTTAAAAGAACGAAAAATAAATTAATGAAAATGATTTTAAAAAAGAAATACATCAAATAATATTACTTATTAATAAATTAAGTTGGTCAGATAGGATTCTATTTCTATAAAATAGAAAAGTTTAGAATTTAGAGTTTGTTTTGAAAATGTTCATAAAGTTCTTACGATTTTTAAAACGTTCATCTTTATCCGTTGCTTGCCATTTGGGATCCAGCATTAATTCCCCCAAAGTCCTGAGGAGATCGGAGTGCAGCTAGCCATTGGTCTTTTATTTTAGCTGGTATTTTATTGCTGGGCCCAGATGTCTTATAGTCCACAATATGGGGAAAATGATGTTTCATTTCTTTTTTTTATAACAATTGAAGGAATTGAAAGTGCGCCTTTCAATCCCTTCACCTCCAACTCTCCGACTTAACACATATCACTTCTCTCCCAGCTCTTTCTTCACTAAAATTTATTTCCAAACTTTTTATTTTTATTAATTTTGTGGATTAACTCAACATTGCGTCATGATGATGATGACCCTTTCATTGAGGTATGATTCTTGAGGGATTTCTTTTATTGGCTATTAGTTTCTATTGTTTTTTCTCTCCTATCTGACCTTTTCTTATATTTTTTGAAATGCCCAAGGGCTAGTTCACTTGGACTAATTAAAATAATCATTTCCATTTTACAATAGCCTTAATTAATTTATATACATTCTTGAAGATATATTTTTATCTTTAATTAAATCTTTTAAGTTCTTTTTTCTGAACATTTAGTTTTAAAATACTTTTTTTTTCCTTAATAAAGTTTTCTTTTAATAATTTTTTTTCATCTGAGTGATTTTATATATATACGAGTTTAAGATAGAATTTTAACTTTCAATTTTTAATTCTTAAAAAAGAAGTTTTCATTTGTGAACTTTTATTTTTCATGACTAATATTTAGAAAAAAAATTAATGTAATGGCGTATGTGCCTGTTAAAATATATATATATGCATAAATATCTGGAATAAATTCTATAGTATACAAAATCCCAATGTATAAAAATAAATAAAAGCTATAGCCAGCTTGCAAAATGTCTACCATCTTGAATAGCATTTTACAACTTTAAATTTTTTAATTTTAACTGTAAAATGCTCTTTAGGATGCAAACTGACTACAACTATTATTTATTTTTATATATTGGAATTTTGTATACTGTACATTTTACTTCAGATATTTTTGTTTATTATGTATTGTTTTATCAGCTTACATATATATATATATATATATTGTACCAGTCGAAAAAACCCACCACCTGACCGCTAGTCGGATTCAAACTCAGGCAGTTCAAACTGAATTCAAACCCAACTCAACAGCTCAGATTAGTAGAAATCTAAATCGATGGCACAGTGCTATACACCAAGAAACTAGCTCAACAGTTGGTGAGGATCAGAGACCCCTGAACTGACATTAATATCTGATAATAAATGACTAAAATAATTTTAAATCGAATCATATGTATATGTTCGGGTTGCCAACACAGACAGTGAGTATTAACATTAAATTAATTATCTGAAGGAATTAAGCACTAAGAAACCAAGTGTATTTAGAAAATATTTAATAATAATAATTTGTTTTGTTTGAATTTTAAATAATGATTATATTAATTACCTCTAGCCTTTAACAGAATTTATAATAATAATAAGAGTGGCGGTCCTTCTTATATGCCAACATGTATTATGCAATATTTGATAGTCTAGGTCTATGCCCCCAACAAGAAAATAAAGGCAGATAAAGGTATTCATTAGTAAAGGAAATTTTTACTCTAATTTTATATGAAAGAATGTGATATTTATTTTCACATTCGCAAATCCACTCATGAAGAGCAAGATACGTATTTTAGGGCATAACTTTAATTTTTATTAGAAAACCTATTTTGAGATAAAACAGAGAATTTGTTGGACTTTAATTTAAATCACTTCATCATGAATTACGAGCATCAGAGCGTGCTTTACTGGAACAGAGAGGTAACGGTGCTGACGAATTATGAGCTATAAAGTGAAATTGAAAGACGATGGCTAGTCGATAATCGAAGTCCTATGGTGGCTTGCGTCTGACAAGTCTTATGCCCTTTGACTAATATGAACAGGAGAGGAAGAGCTTTCTTCCTCGATAATTTAAATAACAGAAATATGATCACCGACCAGCCTAACGAAGCGAAAGATTGCCCTACGTCAGCAACGTTCGAAGATGATGACCCGATAGTCATCATTTGAATACTAAAACCCCTATAGAATGCTCCATGTGATGACTTGACCAAATCAATCAAAGTCAAATGAGCTTTTAACAAAAACTATTTTAAAGTATTTGTAAAATCATATTAATTATGCCCCAATCATCGTGCCTCTCCTGAATCTTAATATAAAATAACAAAGTTGAATTAAAATATATTTAATCCTTTATCGGCCCTTTTTGCAATAAAAACATTTTAAGATTATATATGAATACATTGGTGAATACAAAAAAATAGCTGGGGCATAGATTAAAAACAGAGCCAATAATTTATTATTAGCCAATTATAAAAATAACACACATTTAATAATTTCTTTTGACTCAATAATTGATAGAACTGTAAATTTAGTTCTAATGGGCGAGAATTACTATTAGAATTAATATATTACTATTTGCACAAGGCAAAGGAAACAAAGGAGATCATCGAGTCAAAAGATTATTGGCATATAATTAAAAATAAATGACATTAATAAATCACACGATAAATATATATATATATAATATAGTAAATGAACCGCCAAGTAAGAAAAGAGAAAGTTTAAAGACTAGAGATTGAGAGAATTACGATATAAATTTACAGTAGCATGAATAAAAGGTTTTATAAAGATTGTTACATTAAAGAATAAAAGAGCTCTAAAAGGGAGTGTAAAATAAAGTTCGGAACTGGCCAGAAATTTATGGAAATATATTACCCATTTCTTCCAGGCTGGATCCTTAGGTTACACGTCCGAGTTGGTAAAAAAAACGTAGGCACCATTTGATTGATTACTTGAACAGCATTTTATTTGATTTTGGCAGCCTGATTTGTCTGGAAAGAATTTAGCAGCTTCATTGAAGATTTTTAGGGGACTTCAGGAACAATAGCCAGATTCCTGATGTTTAGCCCCTTATCATGATAGGAACAATTTTTGAATTTATGATTTTGAACAGCACATAGTTTACTGGCACTTTTCTGCAACAAAGATATTTTTTTTTCCAAACTTTTCAGAGCTATATATCTGTGCTCTGATGCCTTCAGGCCAGTGCTTCTTTCATTATCAATGTTTTTAGATTTACTGGTTGTTTTTAGATATACTCCTTCGATACGGCTTTCAAACTCATTAACTTGAATTCATTTTCTAATTAGAAAATGAATTCTTAAAATCAAAAAATGATTTTAATTAGGAAATCCTTATCTTTTTTCTAATTAATAAAACTTTAACTGTTGTTTTTGGAAAGGGAAAAATCTGAAAGCTTATCGAAAGAATGTAGCTTTTAATCAATAAAACTTTAACAAATTATTTAAAAATAAAATCAAACATTCCCAACGCAATGAAACTTTTAAACAATTATATATATTTAAATAATTACAAATATATATGCATAATCCACACAGTTATAATATATAAATTCATGAATAATTCTATCATGAATTTATTAATAGAATTGATCAATTTAAATCTGAAACTAATTAATTTTAGTACGCATTTATGAAATAAGTTATTCTTTATGGAAATTAGTGTGGATTGAACGTATAAAGCCCCATTGCATCAGAAATTTAAGGTTAGTACTAGAGTTTGAAGTGGGCTCATGGCTAGATGCCATGAAGCTAGGATTGAACTCAGATCCGACTGCTTCAATATATATATATATATATAACCCAGTTCCTCAAATAATACAAAATGGTATATATATTCCAGATACTACTGAAACAATTCCAGACATGGTGGATGGTAAATATATATATATACCATCACATGACTTTCTTATTTCACTGGCTTCAAAACCTTATGATTTTTAAATCTCGATTTATTATTTTGAATAATATAAAATAATCAAAATAACTGCTAGATATATAAGTCCAAACCCTACATTTCTCTGAAGATACTCAATATCCAAAAACTAATCTGGGATTTTGGATATAACTCTGCTATCCAATATCCTTGATTATTGACGCTAAAAATAGATATCTCTGAAGTAAAATAAATAGAGTGAATGTATATATTTACACTATATCACATCTAGAATAATATAAAAAAAATAATTACAGTAACAAAATCTTTTATTTGAATAACCTGCTATTATAAAACTCGATTCATATTATATCTAATTAACAAATGACACAGCATAAGAATTCCGCTTTTATAACCAGACTATATGGATCATACTCTTTAGCAGATAGTAATAACTAGATATCTATTTATCTAAAATTCCTAGTAAATAAGTTACAGGCTGGCTACTTAAGACTTGGTTGTGACTAAAAAAAAAGCTTTTAAATATCCTTCCTAATCTCAAAAAGTAATCATGAGAGTAGAAGATGAATGGACTACTTACTATGCTATGATATCCTTAATTAATGAAATTACAAACATGTTCGAATAAATCAAGACATAGTAGTAGTGTATCTTCTTGCTAGGTCTATGATCTGAATTTCAATTGAATTTGCGAAAAACACTTTTTTTTTTAAAGATTTCAATCAGTTTTATTCAACTATCCAATATTGATCACTAAATGGGTAACTAGTTATTTTTAGTTAAGAAAAAACAAGAATGGAAATATATTCATACTCTCTACACATGACAAATGGAAGGTTTAGTAAGTAGTCTTCCGTCGTGGGAAAAGAGGTGGAGTGGGATAACTGTTAGAATTCTTTGCCTTGCAATGGGATATTTGAAGACCGTGATAATTATTTACAACTTTAGATCATCGCTGATGATAGTTGACCATTGCTTACCACAATCTTATCATCATTTAGTCTAGCATTTCAATTTTAGAGCCGCAAAATAAACGTTTAATGGGCCTCACGTCATCAATAATAATTTAAAGTATTTGCAAGTGAATAGTTTTAGTTTATTTTCGTTCACTTAAAAAAATGATTTTTCTTTTAAAAAACTTTCTAAAATGAAAAAAGCTCTTAATGAAGGTTTAAGATGTGCTTAACTAAGTTTAGTTTGACAAATAAATTTTATTTTCTGCTGCCATAAAGTCTAAATGTTGTGTTTGATCTTTCTCAAGAGTCTCTAATTTAGAGTTGAATGATTTTTTGTCTTCTTTTCTTCCTTTTGACTGAACTTCTTTCAGGATGTCATTTCGCAATAGTGGTGATGAAATATTTAATTCTTTAAAAGAGAAACAAATCAAACTGTTAAGCAAGCTATTTAAATAGACTCGCCACCCTGGGAAATGATCCACTCCTTGGGTTCAGTTTGAATAATGCTACACAATATCTTCATTGCTTTAAAAGGTTTATTTGAATGATTATGTATACATACACGCATATATATATGTTTAATTTATCTTTTTATTTTATAAACAAATGTGTGTTTGTCAAAGATCTAAAATGTCTTAAAAGAAAATTACTGTAACGATGTTATATGATTATAGTTAATGCTGTTTTTAAAATTAAACTGAAAATGCAAAATCAATAATCTTTTGCAAATATACTAACAAATGCTGATTGATCTCAAATGATTATGACATGTAAGAAGTTGTGACGTGGCCTACTGAAGAATTCTAGTCCAGAAATACAGATTGGGACTTTTTTTTTCTTTTCGATATTTGTATTTATGTCTTTAAAAATATGCGATAGAATAGAAATTTTAGGTTTATTTAAATATTATACTTTCAAAAAGAGAAATCGAATTGGATTAATAATACCATGTAGTTAAATTAAATTTTTTATCTCGCTATGATAATCTCTAACGTAATAAATGGTTAATAATCATTAAATATATTCATCTAAAGTGGATACTGTCAAGTGTGAAATGCAAGAAATTTGGTAATTGTGGATCAAATTGTAATAATTTGGTATTGGTAAATATTGAATGCAAATGGAAACTATGATGTGAGAGTGTTGTATTTTATAAAAGTTTGTGCACTACAGAAAAACTAGAAGTTATTAGAGAGATTTCTTTTAGATCGCGAACTGATAACTGATAAAAATTTAATTAAAGAATTAACGTAATGGCGATCGATAAAATTCCAAAAAATATTTGCTGATTGCAAATATTTCTAGATAAGAGACCTAATCTTATTGGAGAAGATAATTAATTGTAGCAGTTATCAGAAAGTTATAAAAAAGGTATGTAACAATTACATCAAGCCATTTTGAGTGCATCTCCAGTTGACTATCCTGTTCAATTCCAGTGTAGGAGAGATCTAGGGTCAGTGCTTCAGTTAATGCCCAGCACTCAATGGAAATGTAGTTCATGGCTATAGCTGAATAGGCCCACAGAGATTGGGACACCGTAGCCTGAGGAAACCATCCAGATAGCAGCTAAATGAGTTGAGTTTCTAGCAGTTTTCAAGTGGAGTTACTGGTGGACTGTTGCAGAGATGGAAACTGTAAGGATCTTATAATCAGTCACAGTGCTACACTATGATGTGTTTGGGTGACACTAAACTGGACTGGGGCCAAGGTGTGTTTAAACCTTGCCTATTGTGAACTGTTTTTGTAGCAGCTAGCCTGAAAATACATCATTGGAATTGAACATTAGTGAACTGTTGAGTTAGTGTTGTTGCAGACTATTCGCTATTCTGATTACCTAAAATATTGTGAGTTTTTTATGTATATATTCATTTGCTGGCTGCCCAGTCATACTTGTGGCCACAGCAGAGAGATTATTAGTTGGTAAACTGAGGACAGCTCATTCAAGTCGGAAATGCATTTGGAGGTCATTTTTACTTTTTTCACACGCTTTTATTATAGGTGTATCAGGTGTGAGGTGGAATAGAAATTTTAATTGAATTATACATATAAAATAAAAAAAAATATCCATTAAAAGTATACTATTTTAAATTATAATAATGGTAAATAATAACAACAATAATACATTAAGCAGAAGTACTTTTGATTACTTGCATATACATATGGTGTAAAAAAACCTAAATTTAAAGTGCCTAAGATAGTGGGTATGGGGAATTACATTTGGTAATTGCTAAAAGTAAGTTAAAACTTTATAGGGTAAAAGTAATAGTTTTTATCAACAATATCCAAATGTTGTTTTAAATAATATTTGATTTATATATAGTAGCAGCATCAATTTCAACCATCAATCTTTTATTTTCAACTAAAGGTTTCTTTGAGTTTACTCCAGATTTTCCAGTTCATAACATTTCTCTTCCAAATCATTCCATTAAACTTATCTCAATTATTCATCTAATTAGTGGTCTCATTTTAGACTGTTTATAATTCAGTTTAGGACTTCAGTTATCCATCTATTGTTTCTTCTAAAATCTTATTCAGTGTAACTCATTTTTAGCTCAAACATCACATGACCTCATAAACATCACATGATCACCATGCAGAGAGTTTTGCCTGTTTTAATCACATGACCTCCTAAATAATAACCATTTGGATTTTATTTAAAGATGAAAATTCAATAGATTTTTCTTTCAAGAAAAGGTTCTGTTGAATGTTAGATGATAAATAAACTGTAAAACTATAAATAATGCCATCATTACTAACCATTTGTAAAGAAGTGGCACCATTTTAATTCTAAATAAAAAAATTTAGAAAGAAATTAAAAAAATTAAAAGGTTTATTTATTACTAGACATCTAATTAAAGATTAACATAGTTGTGAAAATTATTTATCAGAGTCAGCACAAATGTATGTAATATTCACTTTCAGAACATAAAACTGATTTGAATATTTTTTAGGAATTTGTAGATAAAAATGTGAAACAAAGAAAAAAATTAAATTATGAATAATTCAAGTACTCAAAAATATAGATAACAATATTGAATTAACATGATGACATATTAGAGAGAGAAAAAAGAGAGTTGACTATGAGTTAACTTAATTTGCCACACAATAATTGAATCACAATTATAGATGCATTGGAGAAAGGTCAGCAAAACATTTGAAAGACTCAATTAGTATATACACATAAATACTAATTAAATCAATATAAGCTATTAGTGATTGGTCCATAAGCACTGCAGTACCCCCAGAAATAAATAATTAGTAAATTTGTGCTTTGAAATATGAATAATATAACAATATTTCAATATTTTGTATAATTATTATAAGCAATGATCGAAATTCTATTCAAAGATACTACTAATTGTGGCAATGCCAGATACATGATATTTGGTGAATTTCACCAAACTTCTGGTGTGATTCACTTGCTTTTATAAATGTCCATAACTATCGCCATTGAATCTGTTTACTACCATAGCCTCAATAGTTATTTGAGCATTATATGTTTATCTACTTTTGTTTTTCTTCAGAGTGAATACATTTTTATTGTTTTCATTTAAGGATGAGCAATAAAATATTCTGCTTTTTCTTGCAATTAATATTTATAAATTATTATAAATATTTATAACAGAAAAATATAAAAAAATAATAAAACATAGTCTTGCATTGGTGGTCGAGAGGTCATCGCGACTGCCTCACAAGCAGTTGCCCGGGTTGCGGGTTCGCGTCCCGACACTTGAAAAAAATATATATATTATTTTAAATTTTTATCATGATAGGTGTTAGTGTTGAATATATAAAAAAACATTACATTTTTCCAATTATCATTACATAAAAAAATAGAAATGAAAAGTCGATCTACTCTAAATATCATTTACCAAACAGCAGTTAGTAAAAAATAAAAAAATACATTAAATCTTTTAACAGTGATTGGTATGGAAAAATAAAATGGTTATCTTTCAAAAAAATTTTTTATTCACAAACCATAATAATCATTTACAAAAAGGACATTTACATATCAATCTCAAAGGAGACCAGTCAACAAAGTCAGAGGTTACACTTGTATATATAAACAAAAAACAATTAATTTCATATCAATTACATTAAGACATTAATTACCACCAGAAATTGAAGATATATAACTTCCCATTTTAGAAATCATAGTAGTGGCCCATTTACATTAAAAATAAAATGGTTATGTAATTGCAAAATTAGAAATATTTTATGTTTTCCTTGCTTATTTCTTGTGACAATATTCACAGGCTTGCTACTCTGTTTAACTGTCATATATAATGTTTCGGATATTATGATAGAAACTTGTATTAATTAATTTATATATATTTCTGTCTATTATTATTTATTAAATTACACGCATACATACACACACATACTGTATATATGTAGATTATTATAATTTGATTTACAAGTGCCAAGTACTTGCACTAATGACTACTACTAATCAATTATACAGTTGGGTAATACATCATTTTTAGCCCAGATATAAAATTTAAACCTAATTAAAATTTAATATATTTTATATTTATTATAAATAACTATCATTATTATCAACAATATTCTATCCTATGGATAGATCTAGACTGTAGTCACATCACTAATTCATCCATTTTTTTAATCTTTTCTCATCTCTACCCAGATCTTCAATTCCACATATCTCTTTCTATCTCTTATGTCATTTAGCAAAGTCAATCTCTTCTGTTCTTTTTTCTTGTTTTCATTCATTATTCCTTCCAAAACATCTTTCAATAAACTGTACTTCCTTTTTGATATATGCCCAATTCAGTTCCTCTTTCTATCTTTAATTTCCTCAGTCAATCTTTTTTCATTTATCCTTTCAAAACTTCTTCATTAGTCATTTAAATTATCCAAGTAAATTTTTCTATCTTTTTTCATGATCATAGTTAAAGGCTTCCAAATTATTCTTAATTTTTTTACTCATTGTTCACGTTTCATAACCGTATTATGGTACATTCCACATATAGCATTTAACTAATTTTCCCCTTAATTCTCTTTTCAAAGGTCCATAAAATATTTTTCCTGCTAATAAATGCTTTCTTTGTCAAGGTTATTCTTCTTTTAATTTCAGCTTCTCTTCTTCCATCCTCATTCAATCAATTACACAAATATTTAAATTCATTTTCTTGTTGAACTATATTATCATAAATTTTATCTATTAGTATTTTTGTATTCCTCTGTGTCCATAAACACTTGGTCTTTTCAACATTAATCTTCATTCCATATTCCATATATCCTTTTCCCAATTTATTCAGCATATTCTGAAGATTCTTTTTATCCTCAGTTATAAGAGCAATACCATTTTCAAACTTTATATATTTTATTACTATACCCCAAATAGTAGCTGCCATGTCTTCTAAATAAATATTAAAAAGTGCAGGTGATATACAGCATGTATGTCTAACTCTTTTTTCTATATTCATTTCATCAGTCTCGTTATTCTCCATTTGATTCTTATTTTTTTCACAGCGTACATTGTTCAATTTAACCTTCTCTCTTTCTAAAATATTGCTTTATTTTTTAAAATAGTCGTACCTTTATTCCAGATTACTCTATCAAATGTTTTTCCCAAATCCACAATACATGTACCCATTTCTTTATCTTTTTCAATGTATCTTTCTAAGCGTTTATTTTATATAGCATATGTTTACAATTGTATACATTCAAATATCAGCCTTTTTAAGCTAATTGTGCATACGCTTTGCGAGTGTTAATAGTAAATGAATACTTTCTCACCAATACAAGATATAGTATTTATGCAGGAATAAAAGGAATCCTCTTATTCCTACGACTCAAATGCTTATATATGAGCAAATCTGAAGTACTGGCAAGTAAAGCGTGAGGATGGAACCATCACTTTAAATTACTATATACGATGTCTGAATGAATGACGTGAGTGAAATTGTCTAGAATTTACTAAATGTCATTCCAACTGAAACTTAATCATATCTTGTATTGGTGAGAAAGTATTCATTTATTATTAACACTCACAAAGCGTATGCCCAATTAGCTTAAAAAGGCTGATATTTGAATGTATACAATTGTAAACATATGCTATATAAAATAAATGCTTATTTACATATGATTAAGTTTCAGTTGGAATGACGTTTAGTAAATTCTAGACAATTTCACCCACGTCATTCATTCAGACATCGTATATAGTAATTTAAAGTGATGGTTCCATCCTCATGCTTTACTTGCCAGTACTTTAGGTTTGCTTATATATAAGCATTTGAGTCGTAGGAATAAGAGGATTCCTTTTATTCCTGCATAAATACTATATCTTGTATTGGTGAGAAAGTATTCATTTACTATTAACACTCGCAAAGCGTATGCACAATTAGCTTAAAAAGGCTGATATTTGAATGTATCTTTCTGAAATTGTTCTATAAACACCAATAGCATTTCTTGTATTTTCCCCTCTCTGAAAACCAAATACTTCTCCAATTTAATATTCTACCTCCCCATAAATTCTTTAGAGTTAAAATCGTCAATAATAATATTGAAGCATGAGATAACAGACTTAATATCTTGTACTCTTCACATCTAACAGCTTTCTTCATTTAAGCAATTGAAATCTTTATATTACTCAAGAAATCTTTCAGGCCAAATTCCACTATTATATATCAAATTTCAAAGTCCACCCACTTCTTTCATAGTAATTTCTCCCAATTCTTTCAAAAATTCTGTACATATTATATCAAATCCAACAGCTTTATCATTTTTAATTTCTTTAACTGACTTTTTTGCTTTATTTGTCAATATATTTATATGTTTATTATTTAGTTCATCATCTTCATTTTCAAGTTCATAATTAATTGCATCATTCTCTTTTTTAAATAGATATTGAAAATGGTCTTTTCATCTTTTCAATACATCACTAATTTCTTTCCACTATCAACTATTTCACTTATTAACTACCCCCCCCCCCCAAGTGACATTTCTAATCTTTTCATCTTTTCAATATATCATCACTAATTTCTTTCCACTATCAACTATTTCACTTATTAACTACGCCCCCCCCCCCAAGTAACATTTCTAATCTTTTCATCTTTTCAATATATCATCACTAATTTCTTTCCACTATCAACTATTTCACTTATTAACTACTCCCCCCCCAAGTGACATTTAATCAAATAACAAACCATATCTTTTTACTTGTTCAAACATTTATATCTTTCTACATTCTTGTTCCAACCATTTTTCTTTAGTTAAATCTGTTTCTGTCATTAGTTCATTATTAATTTTTCTATATACTCTTTACATTAAATTTTAATTAAAAATTAATTTATAATTTAAATTAATTTTTAAGGATTGTTTTATTACAGTATTACTGCCAAAAAGTAAACAAAAAACACAAAACAAAGCATTTCTAGTTATGTGACGAAACAAATATTTTAAATAACTATAGATATTATTTCTCTATTTAAAATGTATTTGTTGTACTGCAAATCAGGGCATCATCTCTAAAAATGAAAAATATTCATAGGTTGGGTTGAAATCTGTCTCTAGCTTCTCAGATTGTTAGTCCCTCCATTTACCCACTAGTAGTTCAAAAGAAAAACATGGCAATGCATGAGTGTTTCTATAGCATGAACAACTAGATATAAAATAATATAATTTAATAGTAAAGTAACAATATTGACTTTCTTCCATCTTCACTGCACTTACATTTTTTCCAACATATCTCCTATTATCTAAGATCATTTAGCTTTCTTTAAGTGAATAGTTCTTATTTTATTTTATGCTGTTTTTAATATTTCTTCTTTAATCCTATACCAATGCTTATCAGAATTATTCATATATTATTCATTTTTATCAATTCTTTTTATTATATTTTTACATATTATATGCATGACCAGTGCACTAATCAACATACTGTTGTCATGACACCATGATAATTTACTTGTAAATGTAAATGTTTAAATTTCCAAATTATTTTTATTTAAACATGTTAATTTATATAAAAATGACACATTATTATTAATAATTTATTTAAAATTAAATTTATCTAATATTGCCTCATAACAATTACAGTAATTCTGTAGTGTATTAAACAACAGTATTATGGTAGAAAAATGTATTTAACAATCAATTTTCTCAATATCATTTTCCCCAGGGTACTAATTGGTTCACCACCTGGTGGCATTGTTTCTCTGCTAAAAACACAGAAATATGCCATTTATATAGCCCAATATTTCTGTGCTTTTGCAGAGAAACTTACGGCCTATAGAACAGTACTGTTCATATTAGCTGCTGCAGGCATATATAGTGTTGCACACCAATATTACGTCCCACTAATGTGCTTTGTGACACTATGCAAATGCACACACTTAACATATCGCTATCGTTCTAGTGGCCATAACTGTTGTAATATGCATTAAAATTAAAGATCTTACCCCCTACCTGAAGCAGTATTTAATACTAATAATTGTAAGATCATCACTGTGCTTCTCTACAAATGTTGGAAGATGGAAAAAATTGCAAAAGGTCATGGCTAAGCACCTTTTCCCAGAACTCACGTGACTAGCCATGTAAATTACGAGACAAATAAAATGTCTGAGATTGCACATAGTTTTGGAAATCATAAACTTTGTTTGATCAGTGATGACAAATTATTTGTCACCCCCCGCCCCCCAAAAAAAACATTAAAATAAGATCAAAACTTTTGACTTTTTCAACTTTGTTTTTTTTTTGTTTATTTTAAAAAAATACAGCTACTTTTTTTTTTGGCTATACAGCGATTTTTGTTTTGGCTTTATTTGTATACTGCTGATGTATTAAAACTTTTCTTTTTAAAACCAATCTTTATTAATCTTTTTTAAAAAATAAAAACCAACCAAAAATAACTTTTGTCTCTATCTTTTGTCTCAGTGATGACAAATTATTTCTCCCCATGTCCCCCCAAAAAAGTTAAACTAATATCAAAACTTTTGCTTTTTCAACTTTGGTTTTCTTTTTTGTTTTTAAAATACGGTGACTATACAGTGATTTTTGTTTTGGCTTTATTTGTATTATGCTACGTTTTTAATTTTGCCATTTTTGAAAACGAAAATATACAACTATTTGAATCAAATCTTGTATCGTAAATTATTTAAAAGAATGTCAAAATATTGGTAAAAAAAGTCATATCAAATGTCAAAATATGTCAAAAGATGATTGAAATGTCATATCAAATGTCCAAATATTTTTTAAAAGGGCAGAGTAAATGTAAAAATATTTTAATAAAAGTTGGAGAAATGTAAAAATAATTTAATTTAAAATAGTCAGGCCAGGATCAATATAATTGTGTTGTTAGCAGAGAAAAAACACCACCAAGCAACTGGTCTGGCATATCGATTAGTACCAAATTTTTTTATAATACTGATATTTTTTCAAAATAGTGATTTTTTTATGTTTCACTAATCTGCTTTTCCTTGGTAAAAAATATGAACATGAGTAGTTATTAAGAATTTTCCTAGACAAGTCAATTTGCCAGTTTTCAGAATCATATTAACATTGTTTATCATGTGGAGAAAAAATTTCTAAAATTTATTTTGTGTCTGCCAAAGTTAGGAGAATTAATATGTAAATAAAAATGTAAATAATTAGAATCTTTTAAAGTCCTACTATTTGTGTATCCTTTATTAAATACAATTTTATAGAATTCATTTTGTTTTAATTTATTAAAAAAATGCAGAGGTAAGCAACAATTAGTGAAATAGCACCCTGGTCAATAACACCAGTTATAAAATTAAAAAAAAAGCATTACATACTTAACTACTATTTACCTCTATATTTTTTGGAATTAATATGTCACATTTCTATGATGATAAGAATAGGGGCTTTGAACTCAGACTTTCAAGCATCTTTCAACTATTCACACAACTGATATGCATGACCACACACATGTAGAAGAGATAAATAATCACCAATATATGTATTTCGTGCTGAACCAGCACTCATCAATTGGTCCAGATTATTATCTCCCACACATATATATAATCAGTGCTCAGTTTATATTAAGATAGCAAATCTTCATAATTTAATGGACAGGCTTCAATCCATTCCAATCTCCAACTTTTCAGCCATCCATATCATTAAAAATCTGATGATGGAAAGCCTGAATCCCATTCTGATGCCAATATTATTACCATTACATATATGTGTGGGAGATGATAATCTGGACCAACTGATGAGTGCTGGTTTAGCATGAAATACATATATTGGTGATTATTTATCTTTTCTATATATGTGTGGTCATGTGTATCAGCTGTATGAGATAGTGTGAATTGTTGAAGGGTGCTTGAAAATCTGAGTTCAAATTCCCTATACTTACAATTAAGCTCCAGATTTGTGAAGAGGGTCTGGTTTTCAAATATTTACACATTTAGCTTGTATCCTGCTCATCCCTCTTCTATATGAGGTCAGAGTGATTTGAGGACAACATGGGCATGGCAATAATATTGACATCAGCATGGGTTTTGGGCTTATAATATGGATGGCTGAAAAGTTGGTGGTTGGAATGGATTGAAGCTGTCCATTAAAGTATGAAGGTTTGCTATCTTAATATAAACTGAGCACTGATTATATATATATGTGGAAGATGATAATCTGGACCAACTAATGAGTGCTGGTTGAGCACAAAATACATATATTGGTGATTATTTATCTTTTCTACATGTGTGTGGTCATATGTATCAGTTATATGAGATAGTGTGAATAGTTGAAGGGTGCTTGAAAGTCTGAGTTCAAGTCCCCTATACTTACAATTAAGTTCAAAGTTTGTAAAGAGTGCCTGGTTTTCCAAAAATTTTTATGATGGAGGTTTTTTTACAAGTTTTTATTATGTTTATTTAACTTCTTGGTGATTTGTTGTACCTAACAGTATTTTTTTTTTAATTTTAAAACTATCACTTTTGATAAGAGCATTCAGCACCCAAAATGCATTTAGATTATATACTTTATTAATTGATATTTACCTCTGTATTTTTGTTTTTTTTTATACAAAATTTATTTCATAGGATTTAGGTCACTTGAATTTAATTTACACAAAGGTACCCCTTATCCCATGTGATGTCTCTGATTGCAATTAATTAAAGCTTTACATTATATTCTATGCACAATCTTGTCCTCTCAATGAACACCATAATTATTGCTTTTATTTGAGCAACTTTGTAATTCAAGTATTACTAATTTTCTTTTCTGAGCTAATATCTGGCAAAATGAAAATACAGTAAAGGTATAATAATATTTAGCTTTATTACTGCCTAGGATGCTTTCAATATATTTTTTAAGATATATTCATGGCCAAGTAGTATTTGCCTCAATCCATGCTCAAGTTATTTGTATGAAGTTTGTTGCTCTTTAATAAACAGCAAATACAGTGATGTGATTATATTTTCTAGATCTGAAGAAGACTGCTGAACAATGAAAACTGTCGTAAAAAATAAAAAAAGCACATGTTGTAGAAATTTATTAATCGAATATAAATATTTAGAAATTTTAGTTAGGCAAGAAAATTATATTTGTTTTTTATTATGGTAATACAGACAAATTGATTTGCATTTTTTGTTTACCACAGCTATAGAGAGGCAGATTTGAAAGGTAAAAGTCCACAAATTATAATCAATTCTGTTATACTTCCTGTGCTTAAATGTCACATGATCTTCCAAGTGACAAATCATTTGTTTGTTTGTTTTTTAATATAAAAAAAAATTTGTAAAAAAAAAATATAGGAAAATTTTTAATTGCTATATGTTCCAAACTAAAAATATATTTTTAATATTTCAAAAGTGAGATTATAAGACTAATCATTGATTCAAGCTATTGGTCTCTTGGATGCCATTTTCTTTTGATGAACTTTGTCTAGACTTTTAAAAACTTTTGTGGGCCACAATCGTCACTAAAATTCTTATTCAAATTTTTTCAAGATACTATTCTTAGAAGTGTATAAACTTTTATCAAATTTGTTATTTAAATTTCAGTTTATTATATTATTATTGTTTTATTTTAATAGTAAATATGAAAAATATTTGCTCATATAAACATGCTGTATGAAAAGGACTAAAAAAGAAACCTATTATTTGAAATAGTTAATAATAATAATAGCAAATCACTTGCTTATTTAGCACATAAAATATGTGATTAAACAAGAATAAATTTCTACTTTAGTGCCATCTATAGCAAGCTTTAGTAATCAGTGTTTATTAAATAGTGATGCATTTAAATATTCATCTCCAGGAAAATCTCCTGGCTTTTGTCTTTATCGGTGAAGCTTGGGATACTACTTACTAGCATTCAATGATTTTTCAAGCTTACTATAGATAATAAAATAATAAAAAACTAATCCTACTTTATCAAATTTTGTGATTTATCATTACTAACATTCTTAACCAGAGTGGAGGGAGGAGATGCTCACAGTTAAAAAAGAACAGCGATTGATTTAAAATCAGATCTATATAAATGTTGAAGTTTTAGAATAGAACTTGAGGATAATTTAAATTTCAAGTTTTTAACTTAAATATTAAAATGAAATCAAAGATGATTGCTAGATTGATAAATAAATTTCTTTCAGTGTTAAATTTCAAGCCTCGTTGATATAAACAAAACCCAGAAACCAGTCTGAGAATAGGGATTTAAATATACTACAATCTAGTTTTCACACATTTCTCAAATTGACTATAGTGTAGCGATCAAAACTTGTTTATCCATCTAACATGTACTTCAAACCCAGTCAAGCCTGAGATTTAGGTCAGGGACCAACATGAATTCGAACCCACTCCATAATGATGGCACATGAGAATTTATTTTAAATCTGGCCCACTAGCAGATCAGAGAAGACAACGAGACTCAATATTATATAACTAATTAAAAAATGCATACATATGGTTGTACATGTGGAAGTGGAGAAAAATTAATTTGAACAACTCAAATAAGTTAGATAATAAAAAATATATAGTTTAATATAGTGATAAATTATTTACATACATTTATAAATTAATTGCATACATTAGTATGTGCGTGAATGAGTAAGCGGTCTACCAAGTGGTAGATAATTACATATTGTCATTCATGCTATTATTTCTCATATGCTCTTTTATTAATTAAATGACATATATTATAAATAAACATACATCTTTGGTGGGTCCAATATTAAGATGCCAATCAATTATTAGAAAGAATTTACATAAAATTGCTATTAACGCTTTTATACACAGTTCTGAAACATAGTGACTAACAATTTAGGGGAGCATGCCGAGATTCATTATATATATAAGAAAACTATTTTCATGCTGCTGAGGTTATGAAAATAAACAAAGTACATTTGAAAGATTATATTTGAATCTAGGACAAAATATTTACTGAAAAATTCTTTTAATCAACATTTATTTTAGAAGACAGAATGCTTGATTTTCCCCAAGGCATATACTCTTAAATACAGGAACAATAAATTACGATGGTAAGATTATATAATATGGCTAAAATAACATTGTAATTAATAAAACTAGTAATATTTAGCATTTTGTATTAACTGAAACACAGGCTTGTTATATACCTGTGGCTATATATATGTAATATAGGGTATATGAGCACAGACTTTCACACCACCCACCTCTCTCCACTCTATCTAATAACACTGATACACCTAAACACATATATGCTGAAAAGATAAATAATCACCAATATACGTATTTCATGCTAAACCAGCAATCATCAGTTGGTCCAGACTATCATCTTTACACACATATATAGTATAAGTGCTCAGATATATATTAAGATAGACTATCCTCATAGTTTAATGGACAGGCTTCAATCCACTCCACACTCCAACTCTTCAACCGTCCATCCAATTGAAAATCTGATGATGGAATGCTCAAAGGCCACCCTGAGGCCGAGATTATTGTCACACCCATGTTGACCTAAGATCAATCTGAACCCCACATGTACAGGACATAATCCATTTAATACATATGCAAGGATGGGCAGACATCTCTATAATGTAATAACTGAAACACAGGCTTGTTATATACCTGTGGCTATATATATGTAATATAGGGTATATGAGCACAGACTTTCACACCACCCACCTCTCTCCACTCTATCTAATAACACTGATACACCTAAACACATATATGCTGAAAAGATAAATAATCACCAATATACGTATTTCATGCTAAACCAGCAATCATCAGTTGGTCCAGACTATCATCTTTACACACATATATAGTATAAGTGCTCAGATATATATTAAGATAGACTATCCTCATAGTTTAATGGACAGGCTTCAATCCACTCCACACTCCAACTCTTCAACCGTCCATCTAATTGAAAATCTGATGATGGAATGCTCAAAGGCCACCCTGAGGCCGAGATTATTGTCACACCCATGTTGACCTAAGATCAATCTGAACCCCACATGTACAGGACATAATCCATTTAATACATATGCAAGGATGGGCAGACATCTCTATAATGTAATAACTGAAACACAGGCTTGTTATATACCTGTGGCTATATATATGTAATATAGGGTATATGAGCACAGACTTTCACACCACCCACCTCTCTCCACTCTATCTAATAACACTGATACACCTAAACACATATATGCTGAAAAGATAAATAATCACCAATATACGTATTTCATGCTAAACCAGCAATCATCAGTTGGTCCAGACTATCATCTTTACACACATATATAGTATAAGTGCTCAGATATTTATTAGGATAGACTATCCTCATAGTTTAATGGACAGGCTTCAATCCACTCCACACTCCAACTCTTCAACCGTCCATCCAATTGAAAATCTGATGATGGAATGCTCAAAGGCCACCCTGAGGCCGAGATTATTTTGTATATATATATATATATGTGTGTATGTCTCCAAATATCTAAAAAAAATTATGTTTTAAAAGTTGGCTGCCTATTTAATCTTTATACATGTTATTTCAAAACATCAGTTACTTATTATTATTTTTTATAAGTATTGGGCATCACATTACACCCCACCCCCCCACCTTAGAAGGTTAAAATTTAGACCATTGTCAAAATTTTAGCACATAAACAAAGGTTTGGATGGTTATTGTGTTGGATAATTTTATTCTTTTTAAATAGGGAGAGTTCTAATGCTTTCTTACTTATTTTAGTTTACTCATTAATATATATATATATCTCATGTTTGTTAGATTCTTACCCTTATCCCTTTCATCTTAACATTGAATTGCTGTCATCATTAACCTTGTTCCTATTATCTTTACTAGAATTACTGACTATATGATGGTTGAATATTCTGAATTCAACTGGTTAAGTGTCTCTGCTCCAGAAGGTACGTATTTGAGTTCGTCAGCCTATATCCTGCTGCCTAAGAGTCTTATTGGATTTTTATAAGAGCTGAACAAAATGTGGGATACCCCACATAGTATGAGTCAATTCCCACATCTCAGCTGATTCTAAAATACCTCAATAAAATGTTTCAACATTAATTTGAGTGCATCCTCATCACATCTACCTACTCTAGCCATTTACTTACGAACAATGCTATCTTTCTCATTACAATATACTTGCATATACCCATTTACATTTTTTTTATAAACTCTTCTTTCACCTACTTTAATCATGATCATCTATTTATGAATAACTAAGCTTCTGTATTTGGCAGTTCTTCTCGACAACCACTGTATGGCTTTAATATCCGAGCATTATAACTTCCTTTTATTTCTCCATCAATATTTAAACAAAATGCATTTGGGCCAGCTTGTTTCACAATAGCATATGGTCCAGCATATTGTTGACAAAATTTATGATAAACATTATCCATTGGTTTACTTGGGTGATGTGTTCTCACAAAAATCTTGTCTCCAATCTTAAAGTGATGTCTACTTTTCTTCCTCTTCTTATTTCTAAAATTAGATTTATTAATTAACTGTTGGTGAGTCATTTGAATTTTAGTTTCTATGTCATAATGATGACATTCAATTGGAGGTTGGTATTTTACAAATAGCGAAGAAATAGGTTGGTTAAAATGTAGTTGGATTGGTAGCAAATCCAGTAGATTCATTTGCACCATTCACTACCCATTCTGTCTGCTTCACCCATTCCCTATCATCTACATTTTTATAAGATTTAATAATCAAAAGTAAACTTAACATTTTTTTTTCTTTTATATACATATATACTGACTTAACATTATTTACAAAGTTCAATCATTAAGAAAATTCAGTTTTATGTTCCAGGGTCGCAATCATGAAGTCTGGCTCTTAATTTGTGTCTTTCTCTTTTTAAGGACATTCATTCATATATTTAATAAATGCAAAGGGACCTTCATAAGTGTTGCAAAGCTTATGGAATCTGGGACCTTTCTGTTTCTTTGCAGGGAGTATAGTTGACTCCAGTATCATCTGGCAACTGTCTATGACTTGGTCATCTCCCTGATTATGAAGAGACTTGTTGTGCCTTAATACACATTTAAGATGAACAAGTGTATCAACTTCATTTGTCCTTTCAATGTTGGCTTCACTAATGGGACACTTTTCTTTTGTGAAAAGCCTCCGAACATATAATAGCCTTTCTTGGATCATGCTACGTTCATGGACCTTGTATTTAGAGCAAACATTATGTTTTGAACATTGGATGCTTGCATTAACTTGTTTTGCTTAATCATCTAACATATTAGTTTCCATACTCTTCATAGGTAAGATTGAATCAGCATAATTCCAACAAGTTATCGGGATCACTCCTCCCAACTCAAAATTGGTGGAATGATTTTCTATTATAACTTCAGGTACTTGATGAGTCCAAGTAACAGAACATTCATGTACAAGAGAAGTTTCCATAGTAACAGAATATTTAGTACTTCGATTGGATTCAAAAATGAAACTAGGTGGTTTTTTTTATATCATTAATATCACAGCTCATACTATCTATCCTATTATTAATATCATAAGTTTTAGATTCTAATCTATCTATATTTTCCTTTATACACATTATATTTGCTTCCAAATTACTATTTATTTTGATCTCCAAATCATCAATATCAGTTTTGGTTGCCATAGTAACCTTCATATTTATCATAATGGATTCCTGGGCTTGATGAACTTCCTTAATTTTGTTGTCAATTTGAATGGTAATACTTTCCTTAAATCGAGTAAATCGCTCTTGACACTGCAAGTTCACTACACTCATCTCTATTCTCATCTCTTCTATGTCTTGTTTCAATTCCCTATTACTGCTATTTATTTTATTCATCTCTGAAGATAACCACTCCATGTCTGTAGAAAATTTCATTTCAATGCCACTAATTCTTTTCTTAACCTCCTTGTCCAATTTGTCAATATCAGCCTTAGTTACCTGTTGCTATTTCAGCCTTGATTATACCTATCTGACCACTTATGGCATCCATCCGACCATTCATGTCAGCCTTGACTGTATCTATCTGACCACTCATGCTATCCATCCGATCATTCATCTGATCACTCATGGCATCCATCAGACCATTCATCTGACCACTTATGGCATCCATCCAGTCATTTGTGTCAGCCTTGACTATATCTATCTGACCACTTATGCAATCCATCCGACCATTCATCTGACCACTCATGCTATCCACCCTACCATTCATGTCATTCATCTGACCACTCATGCTATCCATCCGACCCAATAATGTTTGGAGCATCTGCATCATGGCTCCACTATCTTCTGTAACACGTGTTAGTCCAATTCCAGGTGATTGAGCAGACTGTTCATTTGAGTCTCTTTGAATTTGAGATATCATTTGTTTTTCCTCTTGCATTGAGAAAGAATGTTCAGCTCCAACTATTGATCCCCCAGACACATTTATGTCTACTGATACTACTTGTTCCATATTAGGATCATGCTCAGCTTCATTGCCACTAACATCCTGTGGCTTTACACTTAATTCGTTATTTATACTTACTATATATATTGCACTTCTAAGCAACATATGATGTAAATTAATATTTTACTTTAAAATATTTACTCTATGAATGTAGTTTTTTTAATTTCCTATATAATACTTATATAATATATTATAGGATCTCCTACCAACCTGTGTCATCTCATGTGATTTTGGTTACCTTAAGTATTTTACATATCATTGGTATTAATGCCAGTTTTATATATTTTGCCCTTTATCTGCATCACTTGCCTACTCTTATTAGATTCTCGATCATCTATTTAGTTTTGGTCTCTATTTATCAATTCATACTTTCACTCAGAGTTATTTGAACTTATTGTTGATTGACTAAGTTAATTATACCATTAAGTTGCCACACCATTTAATCCATAAGGTTATATAATATATAGTTTATTAAATGACTAACTAAAATATGATGTCAGATTATACTAAATTATTTATTTCACATGAAAAATATATAATAAAATATGACATATTTACCTCTTTAAAGCTCAACACATTGTGTATCAAAATGTAACAGACAAAACTTTTCACATGCAGTGAACCTAAGTACTTGAGCTTAACACATTGCATGCCAAAAATGTAACAGACAATAAACTAGAATGAACTTAATAATTGGCTATTATGAATGTGACATGATAATCAACTTTCACTAAGTTTATATATGCTAGTGTACCTATTATTCAGGCTTCACTGTTGATGGTGTCAAAAATGTAACAGTATGTAGTTTGTATCTGTGGTGAACTTAAATTTTTATGCCCAAAATGTTGTGCACCAAAATATGTAACGGACCAGAAAAACCCTTTAGCATGGTATACCCAGATCCTTCTCTACTTACAGGTCCTATTATGACTCAGGGTTCTAACTCAGTGTAGACATTTGCCTTTTACTCTGCTCAAGGATGGATTTAAATAGGATGGCAATAATATGACCTCTGTATAGATCCTTAATGGCTATTGCTAATAATATATTAAAAATCTGTATGCATGTATAATAGCTATTCTGGTGAGTGAAGTATGAATGATGCTTAATAATCTAGAGACCAGAGAAACAAAGATTTTAACTTCAAACAACAAACATTTATTAACAAATCGGGGTTAAATTTATAATACTTATAAATTTAATAAAATATATACATGGATATAATAAAATATTGATTTGTCTTTACTACAATAAGACTAGCTGTGATTTAAATATTAAAATATCAATTGAAATAAAAGTATTTATATAAAATTACTTATTAGTAAGTCTAATTAATATTTAATGTTAACATATTAAATGTCTAATTAAAATATATATGTGTAAAATCTTACCTTTTGTCTTTTAAGTCATTGTCCATTTAATACGTCCAATTACGTTAATATTTTATTTACAAACATAAAAAAAATTATCTATGCATACCTTGAGTTGTGTATTTGTATCTCTCTTCCCTTATATAAATTTAAATAAATGGGTTCTTTTTTTAAAAAAATGTTTTTCTGCAAATGAATAACAGGGTGAGAAAACTTGTAACTCAACTCTCAGTATACACTAAAAAAAATACAAAATTTAAAACATTTTTAAGCATTAATTGAAGTCTTGGATTTCTTTAAAACAATAGCAGGTTAAATTTTTAAGAGTGGCTTCAGTGTTCTTAGCAGATAGTGTCTTTCTTTTATTCACACATATTAAATCATATTAAACATTCCAAGCATTAACAATTCCCACGATGAAATCGAATTTCTGGGCTTTTGATTTTATAGCCATCGCCTTTCCAATTCCATCTCCAGATCATTCCACCCTGATTTAAACATTAAATATACCAATGAATATTATACTCCATCACCTGCCAATGACATCAAGGAGATAGAAAGATCCTGTGACACTTAATTAGCAAAATTGCATCATTAGATTGTATATACACATGGATAAATTGTTAAATATAAATCTTTTTCCAAGGCTTGCATTATAATATAAAAATGAATGCTATTTCTATGCAGTTTTTATTTATATATGTATGAGATGTATGATAAAGATTTTACTTTAAAAGTAATATAAATTAGTGTTAATAAAATTCTATTTCATTATTAGTTGGCTTTATCTTTTACAAGAAACATTTTATAGTAATTATATTTTTGACAACGATAAATAAATATGAAGCTCTTAGAATTTATTTGAACGAACGAAAGTTCATCACTTAAACAATGTCTTTTTTCCATCTTTAAAATATTTTACACTAATAAATAATGCAATTCAAAATATTAAACAGTTTTTTTTTTAATAACAAAATGAAATCATAATAACAAATATAATGATAATTAAAAATATTCTTATTCTATAGCTTTACTTTCACGTACTCCATTTGAACAAAAACCAACCAACAACTAAAAATTCCTGTTGCCTAGTTTTTTCCACGTTCCAAAATCAACAAGGTTTTACTCTTTTTATTTCTTTTTTTAAACAAAAGAAACTTGGTTAATAAAATTTAATGTCAGATATTTTCTTTATTATTTTTGTCACGTCATGATTTAAAATCTTAAACGTTCATGTATAAATGTGTGTATGTATATATTTTATTCTATATTTTATAAAAAAAATAATTTAGTTCATTCCTTTATAAATGTATGGTTATGTTTGTATATATATATGTGTGTGGGTGTGTGCGCATGTGTGTGTGTATGTCTCCAAATATCTAAAAAAAATTATGTTTTAAAAGTTGGCTGCCTATTTAATCTTTATACATGTTATCCCAAAACATCAGTTACTTATTATTATTTTTTTTATAAGGATTGGGCATCACCTTACAATACTTAAATTACCATTTTGAATATGCTAATTTTAATAATGAAATTAATTTGGCCATTAACTATTGTCATCTCTATTTTGTAACATCATGTTAATACAATGCAAAATTATTTTTTTCATTAATTAAATTAAAAAGATTTTAATAATAAAAATATATTTGTCCAATTTTAACAAAATGTAATTAAATTTGGAAGTAATGACCAATAATAATTTATCTCTGATTGTTTGAGTGAATGCATATATTCCAACATTAAATTAATAGTGTTATCCTTAGAATTAATTAATTTTCTTTTTTTATATTTAGCTTATGATTACCATAAAGATAATTAACAGAATATTTCATTCCTTTTGGTTTATGTTCTCTTTTGTTTTTATTATGTTTTTGTTCAGATTATCTTTATTCATTAATCAATAAACAATGCATTGAAATTTCCATTTGATATGTTGAACTGTATTGCTTCAATCCTGGTTCCCCATTGTTAAACCACTAAACATCACATGATCACCATCTCTATACTAGCACATAATTGTTGTAAACAAAGGCAAAACTCTCCATACAGTAGTGCCAACCTGTGCCAAACTGAGTAATCAATGGATGCCAGAAGGCTTGTGCATAAAATCCCTATCTAGTGCCTACTCATGGCTACAAGCCAGAAACTAGTCTGAGGATATTGGATGAGTAGGCACTAGATAGGGATTTTATGCACAAGCCTTCTGGCATCCATTGATTACTCTGTTTGGCACAGGATGGCACTACTGTATGGAGAGTTTTGCTTTTATTCCCCATTGTTTTTAATTGCTTTGCTAGTTATATGTTTGTAGATCAGTCATGAAAAGAATGTATGTTTGAAATTTTAGCTCTATTTTCCAGTTCCTTGGAAATGTAGTTAAAAAAGAGAAAAGTGGGAGGCTTTTCTCTAATTTATTCTACTTTTAGCCAAAAGTAATATTTATAAGTAATCCACATGTAAAATAATTTAAAATTTCTTTTTAAAAGTAAAACCTTTTGCTGACTTTTTAAAATTTTCCCTGCCATTTATTTTAGAATGGATGCCAATTTCATGTTCCCCTTTGTTCTAAAATCGATTATTATAAGTGACAGTAATTAAATTTTTAAATGCCTTTACTGATTTTGGAAAATCTGTTAATTTCTTTATTAACTTTTGATCTTTTTCAAGTTAGAATGAAATGTTAAAATTGAGATTTAATATATTTAAATTTAATAGAATTGCCTATAAATTGCATATAACTAAGTTATATCACCCTAATCCATTTGAAACATTTATCTTTTCAGTATATCAACTAATTTGATAGATATGAAACAGAGATTGGAAAAATATGAAAAAAATTCAATAATTTCACATTTTCCAGTTAACAGTTATTCTTAAAATTTTTATTTGTTTTAAATAATAGTCACAAGAGGGCAAAGAAAAGAAAGGGATTGATAAAGAAATTAGCAGTGTTTTCATATAATAAATGTGATGTAGCTAGAATTATATGGAAAGGAGTTGCAGTAGCAGGGTTAACATATGGTAATGATGCATTATATGTTGGTAATGAGTATTAAATTACTTAGAAAAAGTTCAAAGGGAAGTAGGAAGACATGCATTGGATGCAGATGTATGGGCAGCAAGGGAGGCAATTCAAGGAGAAATGGGATGGTCAAGTTTTCATATGAGAGCTGCAAAAGTAAAATGAAAATGTTTGGTAGATTGCAGTTTATGGATAATAAAAGACTAGCTAAAATAGTATTTAATTGGGTTATAAGTAAAGGGCAGGCAACAAGATGAGTGAGAAAGGTAATACGGTATGCAAAAAATTTGGATAAAGAATTTACATCAGTATATTTGTACAAAAGATGGGATGATTGTGTTAAAAGGATTGTTGAGTGTTGTAGCAGTAAGGAATGGGATAAAAGAATATATTTATTAATAAAGAATAGGGAGTTAGAGAGATGGAGAAATAGTATGGAGAGTAAAAAGAGTTTAAATATATATAGAAATAAACAGAATATTAGGTGTGAGTTAATATATGATAATAGTAAGGAAAGTAGTTTATTATTTATTTAAGGCTCGAATGGGATCTTTAGCTACAAGAGAATATACATGTAAATGGAAAAAAAATGGGTGATTTATTTTGTAAATTATGTAAAGAAGGAATAGAAAATATTAGGCATTTTTTAATTGAATGTAAATGCTTGAAAACAGAAAGGGCACATATAATGAAGTTATGGGAAAATAAATATGAAAAAAGTGATTATACAGAAAGTAGATTATTGGTTTTTATGCTGAGTTTGGAAAAAGATAAGGGGGAGTTAGATATAAAGGCTATAGGGTTGACAAAGATTATGTTGTGGAAATGGGATGGAACAGAATATGGGAAAACTTAGACTGGGGGATATAAAATTAAGTAGCTAACAAGTTTCTCTTGGTATAATTGCTGTGAGATTCTTGACTTCATTTAAGAAAAAGCTACAGTACATCACATTACATCACATTTAATAACATTTTAAAAACTATTTTAAACTTTTAATGAAGATATCATATTTAGTATGCATACATAATTACATATGTACAGTATAATAAATTAGTAACTATGTTTTCTACTTTATTTTAAAACAATTGTTTAAAAAAGTGTATACTAGAAAAATTACATTATTTAAAACAATTACGAAAAGTTAAAAAAGATAGCAAACTTTTTACTTTAGCATTTTTGTTTTAAAATTAAAAAAAATCTATCAATTTAAATAGAAAACTTAGTTACTGATTTATTATACATATATAATTAATAGAGGTGGGATTCCACCTCTATTGTTAAAAGGAGGTTGCCTTAACAACAGTTTGAAATTCTTGATTGTTATCTATATTGGGGTTGTCTAAGTGTTGACTGGTTTCTAATGGTTACTTATAAACCCATTTAACCTTGAGCATTATTACACTTATTATTTAAGTAATACTTTGGGTGCAATTTGAAAATTATAATTGCAATTTGTAATGTTATAATTGACTATTTATTAGTCTGTATTCAGAATAGGTTATATTTACCTGTTTAAAGATGCTTATTTAAACTTTTTTCTATCAATAATTTCAATCTCTGTGGTCAAGTTGCAATCTTTACTGTCTAGATAAAAGGACATTGCCTTGACAACAGTTTGAAATTATTGATTATTATCTATATTGGGATTGTTTCAGTGTTGACTAGTTTCTAATGGTTATATATAATTATGTATACATACTAAATGTAATAGATACATTAAGAGTACAAAATAGAAATTCATATAATATTAAGAGTACATATATGTATATATAAATTTACTGTAGAAATATCTAATGACTTATATATACTATATGTGTCATATTGATTTAAAGTAAAGTTATATATATGAAGTAGTTCAATTACAATGTATACACATGTATTATTATGGACACACACTAAATATGATAAATACATAAGGGGTATACATTTTAACTTATAGATAGAAATACCTAGTGATATATTATATACTATAAGTGTCCAGTCAATTTAAAGTATGATATAGTTTTAGATTTTTGTTTACTATGCCTATACAAAAAACTTAAAAATAATAGAGATATTTTTTTTATATATTAAATGCTTTTATTGACTATGCACTAAAAAGAAAGGGATTGACTTAATTAATTTTTGGATCCCCCATACTTTTACTTCAAGTTAAATTCAAAAACTCCAATTATGGTTGAAGAAACAATGATTTTATTTCTTTTTAGTGCACAGTCAATAAAAGCATTTAATATATATATATATAAAATAATCCCTATTACTATAGATTGATCTTTTATTTAAAATATTTTTTATTTTAAAATAAAAACAATGTATTAACATAAATATTTTTGAAATATCAAATTTATTTATTGATAGTAGTTTTAAGTGAATACATGAAATTTCTGGTGTTTGTGCTTCATTCATTCCATAATTGTACACTTGAGACAAAAGTTGTGTCCTAATATTTTTACAACTACTGTGCTATTGGATTTGCAATGTGTTTTATTGAGTTGATCCCCTCAAAGAAATTAATAGAATAATCTTGGAAGTAATTCTGTTTCTATTAGTTATCTCCACTAATTCTGAGATTGTCAGTCTTAATCTATATATATATAATTAAAATGGATTGTGGTTGTTATTACCATATTGTGAAATACAATACAAGAAAATGTAGAATAGTTATAGATTTCCAATGAAAACTAAGTCAGCTGAAATAGTTACAATATTAAAATAAAAAAATTGTTTTAAAACGTGCAAAAGAAAAAAAACACATTTTACAACATAATAATTTTATATGTAGTATATATATACAATAAATAAATTTCTACTATACTCATTGGAAAAAATAAATTATTGCAATCTAAACGTAGTAAATAATAAAATGAACGAAATAAATAGGAAAACAAAAAGATAAATAATAGAGTAAACAAATTAAGTATGAAAAGATAATGAGTAGTAATCAAGCAAACAAATAAAGTTTTTTCCCAATTTGGTAATTTGATTGATTATAATCATTCCATCTGTAATGCGCATGTGCCGTGGTGTAAGCTACGTTATCTATAAAGCGCATGTGTCATGCATGTGTAAGCTACTTTATTATTATAATTTATAAAAAACATTGCACTATATAAATAATAATATTTACATATGTTTAATTTGATTGGTGTAATTTATTATGGCATACAGAAATAATATCATTTTTGAAAGAATGCATGCAATTATCTATATATAGAAGTTTTCAAATGTAATGGGTTTTAAATTTTTAGAAGGCAGTGAATACAATTACAATGTGTTTATTGACATGAAAATTATTACAAATCTACAGTTTATTGTATGTTACGGTTTGTTTATTCCTAATGAAATAACTATTTCATAGGTTTCAAAAAAGCATGCAAACATTAACCGACATATCAGTTATTAATTTAACAAAATTTTAATTAATTTAACAATGAAAAAATAATTTCACTTTAGAAAGAAAAAAAGTGCTTTGAAATTTAATTTAAAAAAATTTTCTTAAAAGATAAGCGGGATTCGAACTCAGACTTTCACACTGCTGACCCACCTGATCACACACAGGCACTGAGAGTAATGGCTCGTGTGAAAGTCTGAGTTCGAATCCCGCATAAATGCAGGTTTAAGCCTGTACAATGTATTAACTTAAAAGATAAGTTAAATTGTATTTTAAAATCCATAATCTTATATTAGATCAGCAAAACTGAGAAAAAGTTATAAATTTTTAAATCTTTTTAAGCTATAGTTGAATAAAGGATTCTAACAGGAAAACAACTTTAATCTTTTAGTAAAGATATTTTCTAGTAACTAATTAATGTAAATTACATGGAAGATTCCAGATATTTCATTGTTTCGATGTATTGGGGAAAAGGTATAAAAAAGAAATTTTGTAGTAAAATTATTATTCATTTATTGTTTTATTGGTGTTTCTTCTTATTGTACCATTTAATCATTGTGAAAAAATATCAGTAATCATTTCTACATCATCTCTTATTTATGAGTAGTATTCAAATACCGAAGATCAGCTTTGAATTCCAATAGCTTATCAATAGTGTACTTATGCATTAAATGAATAATATAAAAACTCTGTCAGATAATGAAAAATATTCTACACGAATAAAGCACGATAAACAGAGCAGCCATGATAAAAATATCTGAGTAATGATCTTGTAATAATCTTTTGACCAGACTTATACTACTTTAAAAAGATGCTTAGTAAAAGCAATATGTTATTTCAGTGATGTCAGATTTATTAATTTTAAAATGTCCATGAATTGTTATAAAATTTATTGTACATGTTAATGAAATCTACATTAAATAACTTGAAGAAACATCTGATTAAATAATCCCCCCATGTACTTGTAGGATGTTATAGCCATCCTCCAGCCAATTCCTATATTCCCAACTAGCAAAATGTATGTAATAAATGTTTGAAATCAACACAACTCAAGATTGGCACAAAGAAAAGCATGAACTGTAAATTTTATTATTTTTAAAAAAACTAAGAACCGATTAATCATAAAAAATAATTGTAATTTTTCTTTCACTTAATATTATTTCCAAATTTTATATTAAAGCACTGTTATTATAATATTAATTATTTTTTACAATATGGAATTAAATTTCTTTTAAATCAATATTTAAACCCAAGCATGAAGTTTCCAAATACATCTCCGACTATAATCATTTATTATTGCAAAATAGAAAAAAAACGTAGTTTAGTTATTTCTTCCATTATTTTGTTGGATTTTATTAGCTAAAAAGCACAGATTACAAAGACATTATTCATAAATTAGTTTTGAGAATTAATTTAGAAATGAAAAATTAAAAATATATTTCTTTAATACATTAAAATAAATCATTATTTTAAGTAATTAATAAAATTGAAAATAAAATGAAAAATTAGTCATTTTAAAGAAATGTAAAAATTAAGTCATTTAAAACATCTAATTTTAACCTACTGATAAATCAGAATGTGTGCATATATATAAATATTTTATATAATAATACAAAAAAAAGGATTCAAGTAAATAAAGTTATTTTAAGTTAATCGTTAGGCAAATAATAAGTAAATTTATATTTAATAAAAAGTTATTTTATTTATCATAAAACAGTATATTTTAGTGTTATATTTCCAAAGATACAATAAATCAATGTAAATGGATTTTAGGATAGACAAAAAATAAATGTAATATTAAACAACTATTATCTTTTAGTATATGTCATAGTTTTAGAAAATTGTTTTTTTCAACAATCATATATCATTCTTTAGGTCAGGATAATTAAATAGCCCGTAGATCCTTTAAAACTACTTATATTATAAATCTTGAATGTTTAAGCAGTGAGAGTACCATGTTTTTAGAAGTTGACTGTATCCTGTGCACATGCCTGTTACCCTATATATATATAAAGATTAAATTAAATATAGCTCAATGTATATGTAAACAAAGAGAGTAAATTGCCTTCCCTCGGCCATGAATTAAAAACTCTCTAAATTTTGAACAAATGATCAAGAATAGAATGAATCTACATATTTTTTGAAGCTCTTATGTTAATAAATATCCTTTTGCCAACATTGTTGATAATTTAGAGCAAAATTAAATTATCAGCCAAATAGAATATGGCACTTAAGAGTTATTAAACTCATAGTAGATTTTATATATATATATATATAAAGAGCCTGATAATAGCTCTAAACAAACTTATTTATTTTATTTTTTATGATAAATGCTATAAGAAAAAATACATGAAACCTTTATCTATGATGGATCTCATTTTCAGGCCGGTTTCAAGCTATGGCTCTCATCAGTGAGCAGCTAGGACATTAAATTCAAAATACTAACTCCAAGTCAAGCATAATAAAATGTAGGTATTCAACAATAATATCTATAATTATACAATATCAATAATATTTTATTACTAACCAGTCAAGAAAAACAATCTAGTTTAAATTTAATTCTGAATCTCAGTGCGTTAAATAAATACATGCAGTCTCAAATATAATTGTTCCAATACCATTTTAAAAGTTTTAGGACTTAATGAATAAATTTTAACCACATTACATTTTAAAAAATCCTTTCATTTGTGTATATTAAAGGGAAATTAATATTAGTTTGTGTTGGTTTTTTTTTTCTTGAAGTAATTCATTTGCGTGAAAACTTATTTATATGAATAGATGTGAATCTATTCTAAACCTAAATGTAAATTATTTTACATCACCCACAATACAAATAGATAATCATATTAAAATATAGACATTAAACAGATATTCATGAGATTTAGTGATAAAAGTAATTTCATTTAAACTCTCAGCATTTAAAATATGATAAAATATGGCAAATGATATACTCATATTTATGTTGAATAATCTAAATCTTTTGCATTTTATTATGTAAATTTTCTATAATCTTTATTAATATTTTGATTTATATATTTTAAGATTTGAAAAGGATTAGTGTAAAACCAATGCTAGCAGAGATTATTGTGTAGCGATGTGAGTTATGGAAAAGTGATTCATAATGTAGGACAGATTATTAATAGAAAATAAAAAAGTATGATCTAATGTTACATTTCAATAATAAATTTATATTTTACTAGATTCATGAAATTTCTTGAGTTCCAGTTTCTGCTTTAACATAATAAATAGAAGATAATAGTAAGTTGATTGGGTTTAGCAGAAACATAAACCAATCCAGTCCCTCTGTACTTAAAATCTGAAATTTCTAGTAATTCCTAATTTTAGACTCAGATTTCAACTACATTTCCTAGACATGGTTGAACTTTTTTTTTTGGGGGGGGGGAACTATTGACTTTTACAATAATAACAATAAAACAATGTTTTATCATATAGTTTTATTTATTTAATACTGAGGGATTTGAATATAATTTTTAAATTGGTATACATTGCATTAGATATATCAAAAACGTTCAACTTGCCCATGTAAATAAAGCAAACAGTTCATTTTAAAAGTTTATCTGACAAGTTATAATATGTACATGGTATGAAGTTTTCTTTTATTGAAAATATCTGAACATTTTTATGACAAATTTATCTGATTTATTATTTAATTAAATAAAGTATCATATTAAAATGTATTTCAAATTTATCTTTAAAAAATTCCTTCTTTCTATATTTGAATATAATGTTTTAATAATAATAATAATAATAATAATAAAAATTGTCTAACACAGCAACAGAAACGGATCTGTGGATACATTCAATGGGCATTGGTTTATCCATCCATGAATAGAGTTCTCATGGCACTAGAATGGGATGGAAAAATTACAGCTGGACATAATATGACACAACTGATAAATCAGCACTTCAAAGAAAAGTTAAAACATAATCAATTCAAACCCCCAGAAATTTTTTTTGGAAAACCAGAAACAGACACCTTTTAAAAATGCAGATTTTGTATTCATTATAGCATCAATCCCAGGTACATGCCACCCAGGACCATCAGGAATCCCAAAATTTGTATTGTCACCTCTCAGCTGATTTACAAACAGATACCTGTGCCAGCTTGCAAATCAATTATCACAAAAGCTATACAATATAAAAGGGCTATATCTGGTTTTAATGGTCCCCTTCATTAAAAAACAAGCTCCAATTGCCATAGTCTCCAATTTGCGACCAATCTCAATGGAGCCTTTGGGAATAAAAATTCTGGAAAAAGTTTTAAAAAGAAAAAATTGAACCACATATAATAATACTAATATCACAATATCAATATGCAAAAAAAGGGATCATCAATAGCTAGGTCAAGCAGCACTAATATACAAAACAATTATTAACTCAGTAATTAAAAGGAAAAAAAATATGCTCCAATAGCTGTGCAATTAGATTTTGAAAGTGCATTTGATTCAGTGCCAATCAAAACACTGTTAATTCAATTAATAAAAACAGAAATACCTCGCACAATATTATATACAATTGCCAACATGCTACTAAACAGAGAAATTCACATCACACTCAATGGCAGATCTTCATCATCTTTCTACCCCAGCCAATCAATCCCACAAGGATCTCCACTCAGCACTCTATTATTTACATTATATTTAAACCTTCTGTTAAAGAAAATTCAAAACAAAATCCAAGGAATTCCAAACACCGACACATAAATGATGTCACAGTATTTCTAAAATCAAAGAAATAATTACCTATACTGCAGGAAATCATAAAAGAATATACAGCAAAATTTGGGCTAAAAATCAACACCAACAAAAATCTGCATGGGCAATATTTACAGGAAAATTAAACACACAGATATGTCAAGGGTTTCTTTTTCCACTTGGACATGAATCAAACAAGAAAGAAAATACAAAACAAACTAAAGCAGAAGCAGAGAGAATCACTGAATCACTATCCAAATCCTATCTCTCAATCTATTTATACAATCAGTTTATTATGACAAAAATCACCTACTATCTGCCAATAATAAATTTCACAAAATCATTTATTTCAGCAAATAACTCATTATGAAACAAACTACTATGGAAAAAAAAAGTAGTAGCAATCTCAATAAAACAAACTGACCTACAAAATGAAATGGTCTTGGACTATATGCAATACCAGTATTTCACACCAAAAACAGACTGCTTATAGCCATATTTAGAGATTTTCCAGAGATACAGGTAATAATAGAAATCACATGCACTGATCAGCCTCCCCCCACATATAACTATATCTCTATCCTGCTTGCGAATTGTGAACTTATAAGAAACAATATAACCTAAAAAACAAATAAATACACATATTAGCAAATATAAAATCTACTGTTTCCAGATCAACAAGTGCGCATAACCAGCCCACAGTACTGGGAATAAATAATGGCCAACTGTTAAGAAAGTTCAAAAGATGGTGCTCAAACTTAACGTGAATACATCACTGAAAACACACTTTATTTGGTACAAGAGATTTTACACAAATGTTGATCCACTGTGTATGCTATGTCACAGAGATTAAGAAACACAAACCTATTTCCTATATGATTGTCTAATCCTGGAAAAAGTGCAACTAATGATGCCGAATACCTACAGACAAAACGGGACACAAATTAGTAGAATAGTAGATACAAAAAAAAAATGCAATACCAATAATATGTGCAGCCGCATTCAGCTAATATGCATATTGGTGCACCCATTGCACTTTCACATTTGAAAACAATTTAAGAAGACACATCAACACCTACTACAACAAACTTTAAAAAATTAAGGATAAAGACAGTATTCTTGCACCACAGAGCATTTTCACAGCAACATGGTATCTCTCTTCAAAATATGCTCAACATTATGACAAGAACTGGAATTAGTACTCCTACAAATAAATTTAAAAAATAAGATAAGCTAATACAACCCCATTGATGGGCAACCATTGTAACAATGATTTTTTTTCCTGGTTAAACAAGATAACTTTCAGTGGCAAGGACTAAATCAAAATTAAAAAGAGCCTTTTCATATAAGTACATGTAACCCTAGTGTAACCTATGTTGATATAACCAGTTAACAACAACAACAACAAAAAGATTGGTAATAAAAATAAGTACATAAATCAATAAATATGAATATATATGTCATCATAAAGATTAAATATAAGAACAGAGAAAAATTAAAAATATGATTGTTACTTTATTATGAACTAGGTTTTAAATATTAAGCAGAGAAAAATTATAATCAATTTTAATTTGTTATATATTAATATTTTTTTTCATTTGAAGGTCTTTTACTTTAGTTCAAATAGATTTTACCCAGACTTCCAGAATTCTGATTTCACCATATAATATTAAATCATCCATGCACTTTACTACTGTTACACAATAATATGTTAAAACCGATTTCTGGATTACTGATCTATAGGACAGTAATTATCAGTAATATGCAAAGCTTTATTTAGTGTTCTTTCTTGAGTTTTCTCCATTAATAATATTAGTAACAGAAGAATGATGGTACAGATACGTGGATAGGTTTACAATATCTCATGAAAATTGATAGACACTGCTTGTTCTTATTTTATCAGCTCTTAATGCAAGCAGGAATAACCTATTTCTAAAATTGGCATTGGCAGGCTACACATTCCAGGTTTTAATGACTAATATACTATTATAAGATTTTATCACAATATGGTCAGACTACCAGTTTTAGTCTGCTTTTCCATCTTAACTAATCAATATTTCACAAATTAACAACTTTTTAATGACATGGAAATGCTGTTCTGACCAGGGCTTCCCTCTCTATAATGCTAATAACAATATTTCTTAATTTTTGAGATAAACCACGAGTCAGTTCTTTTCAAGCTCATCTTGTTTGCGGTGATGTTATAGTTTTATTTTAAAAAATAATTCTTCATCTGATGTCTATCACTCATTTATATACCAATGCTACTCACCATCAAACTTAACAATCCTGGTATCTTTATTCTCATCAACTAATTATAATGTTTTAACTAATTATACTTTTTTTAATACCCCAATAAACATTTAATCACCTTTAAAAAAAGATACGAGAAATAATTTTTATCTTATCTTTACTTTTTCTAATTATATTCATTCTTATTTACATTTTTCAAATTTAACTATTTTTTTCTTTACACAAAAATGGTAGTTGAGAAAGTGTTTTTCAGCAAAATACAAAAATTAAATTAATAAATTCTTTCTCTTTGTGTTTATTTTTTTTTATTTAAAAAAAGTACTTTACCGATATGAGAAAAAAAAAATAGTTGGTGGCCGAGTAGTTAGCGCAACTGCCTTACAAGCAGTTGTCCCGAGGATCGCTTCCTGACCGATGCTTCGACACATAAAAAAAGAAGATAGACGTGGTTTACAAAAAAAAAAATTAATTCGGTATTGAATATTTTTGTTCATGTCCTTTTAGGATTTTATGATTATAAATGGAATACATGAATTCTCCATAATTGTCTTTAAGTTAATTTTATTTACATGTTGTTGTCTTTCCCTTAAGATCAGTGTTTATAAAACCTTTTAAAGTCATCGGACTTGTCAATTAATCTAAGTGCATAGATCCTTTTTAACTTTTATAAAACTGAAGTTAATTTCATTATTTCTTTGTCCATTTCATATGGTCAGACTACTTTATTCTTAAATAGAGCTTGTACCAGTATAATGAATAAAAACTAGTAAATTGATTAAAAACCTTTTTAAAACACATAGCCATATTTTCTTGTATTATTATTTCTACTAAAACGGTTCTGCTATTTACAGGAGTAAATTTTATGCTTACCAACTGTATATGCAACTACAAAAATTTAATGAAAACAAAACTCTAATTAGAGTAATAAAAAGAAGTTTATTCATTTGCTAAAAATGTAAAGAATAATAAAATAAAATGAGTGACGCCATTTTAGCTTCTTCAATTCCAATAATTGCCCCCATGATAAACTGTTCATACATACAAACATTATATAGGAGTTCAATTATCTGTATGTATCCATTTATTTTGATTTTAACATAGTTAATCTTTTTTCTAATATCAATCTACAAGGATTTTAATGTATTCTATGCAAGTTTAATACAAGATTTTATTAAATTTTATTTACAATAAATACACACAACACATACAACAGTCAATTCTTACCCCACTCTAAAAATACTCTTCCCCATTACAAAAAATAACTATGCAATCTTATTGGTTGTCATTGAACTCTATTGGATTTGGTGGGAGGTAAATCTCTTTCTTCCTCCGATTATGCATTACATCCACTGAATCTGGTTGTGTCACCTGATCAAGCCTGTGTACTTATTCCTGATAGATCTCGTTGATCAGCTTGGTTAGTTATAAGCATTCATTTGTTTCGTAATTCTGAAGAGATGATAGCATGCTCCTCTTTCTCATTAGAAGTCTGCAATTCATTGAGTAACATACTTTGGATGTTATCTGCATCTATTATTTCATTCTAATATATAGGGTATATGAGCACAGACTTTCACATGACTCACCACTCTCCACACTATCTCATAACACTGATACACTTGAACACATATATGTTGAAAAGATAAATAATCACCAATATATGTATTTCATGCTAAACCAGCAATCATCAGTTGGTCCAGATTACCATCTCTACACATATATGCTACAAGTGCTCAGATATATATTAAGATAGCAAATCCTCCTACTTTAATGGACAGGCCTCAATCCACTCCACACTGCAACTCTTCAACCGTCCATCCAATTGAAAATCTGATGATGGAACGCTCAAAGGCCACCCTGAGGCCAAGATTATTGTCACACCCATGTTGACCTAAGGTCAATCTGACCCCACATGTACAGGACATAATCCATTAAATACATATGCAAGGGATAGGCAGACATCTCTAATATGTAATAGCTGAAATACACAGGCTTATATATACCTGTGTCTATATATGTAATAGACAGGGTATGAGCACAGACTTTCACATGACCCACCACTCTCCACACTATCTCATAACACTGATACACTTGAACACATGTATGTTGAAAAGATAAATAATCACCAATATATGTATTTCATGCTAAACCAGCAATCATCAGTTGGTCCAGATTACCATCTCTACACATATATGCTACAAGTGCTCAGATATATATTAAGATAGCAAATCCTCCTACTTTAATGGACAGGCCTCAATCCACTCCACATTGCAACTCTTCAACCATCCATCCAATTGAAAATCTGATGATGGAACGCTCAAAGGCCACCCTGAGGCCAAGATTATTGTCACACCCATGTTGACCTAAGTTCAATCTGACCCCACATGTACAGGACATAATCCATTAAATACATATGCAAGGGATAGGCAGACATCTCTAATATGTAATAGCTGAAATACACAGGCTTATATATACCTGTGTCTATATATGTAATAGACAGGGTATGAGCACAGACTTTCACATGACCCACCACTCTCCACAATATCTCATAACACTGATACACTTGAACACATGTATGTTGAAAAGATAAATAATCACCAATATACGTATTTCATGCTAAACCAGCAATCATCAGTTGGTCCAGATTACCATCTCTACACATATGTGCTATAAGTGCTCAGATATATATTAAGACAGCCAAACCTCATACTTTAATGGACAGGCTTCAATCATTCTACTGAAATCATAAATGATTGATGTGTCGCTTCAGAAGTTTTCCATTATTCAGTTTAATTACTCAAATATATTTAGAAGAGAACTTCCACGACAACAGAAGGAAACTATTTCCTTTTTAAAATATCATGACTCCACATTATATTACCTATATTAAACTTTTCAACATCAAAATTATTATTCACAATAACTTTTTTATCCAGTTACAACTTTATTAAGTGTGTGTGACACTTACAATGCAGCAACAGTTCAGCTGGTATTTTCATTGTTGACACACACAGGTTGAAATGTTGACAAAACACCTCATCAAACAAAACTTCATGTATATCTTTATGAGATGTTTTATTCAGTGCCACTTTCAAATGTTGCACTGCTTTTTCAGCTAAACCATGTGATTCCAGATGATTAGGAAGGGTGAGTATGTATGTTATCCCTTTATAAGATAAAAACTCCTGGAACTCTTGTGATGTAAATCATGTCCTATTGTTCAGTATTATTGTTTCCAGAAAGCCTTGGTCTGCAAAAATCTCTCTTAAGATATGAATAGTACACTCTGCATTTGTTTTTAACAAGCTTGTATTCTGCTCATTTTGAATAAGAATCAGTTGCAATGAGAAGATATATCCATTTGTTGGACCCACATGGTCTAAATGTAAACATTGCCATGGTGACCTTGCTTTTTACCACAAATCAAAAGTCTTTGAAGGTAAATTAGCAGTAGACTTGCATACAACACAGTTTTTAAATGTTTGTTTAATGTCTTGATTCAAATTCGGCCACCAAACATACTAACAAACTAAGGCTTTCATTCACATTATGTCTGGATGTTTTTGGTGCAGCAAACTCAGTACTTCTTTCCAATCTTCTGATGGTATTAGCACTCAATTCACCCTTAAAATATAGCTACTACATGTAGTTAAACTTTATGAGCATTTCAGATAGATCTTGCAATGTAATTTGGTCAACTTTTAGGCCATCCAAATTGAATCCAATTTCTCAAACTTTTACATCCAGGATCATAATTAGTCTACTTTTCAACCTTGGAGCTATTTACCACTTTTGCTTCCAAGTATCAATATAATTTATTTCTATACATTTTTTCAGGAATTCACAAGCATCTGGCAAATGCGATAAAGCATCGATGTAATTTTTTTCCCAGACTTGTAAATTAATATGTAATCATTTGCTATTAACAAATTAATTCAAATAATCAAATGCTGGCTGGCATGTTCAGAAGTTTTCTTATTATGTTTCAAAACTTCCAACCATATAAATAAAGAATTTACTTCCATACACATATTGATGATACTTTTTAACAGCAAATATTGTAGCCAGTATTTCTTTGACAAATTGACTATAATTTTTTTCAGCAATTGCTAGCATCCTGACCTTATCCTTCATAACAGCAATGCAAAATGATAGTTTCTATTCTGAAATTTGAAGTGTTGGTTATAATAATCACTTCCTAGTCACAATTATAATGTAGAAGCTGCTTAGACATTAACAAATCTTTTGTGTTCTGGAAAGATAAATCATGCTCTTTAGTCCATTTCCAGTGCTGTCCTTTATGCAAGTAGCTCAAACAATGGTATAAGGATGTGGACTTCCCTTTCAGGAAACTATCAAAAAAGTTGAGCACTCCTAGAAAAGTCTGCAATTTTTTTTTGTTTCTAGGCTTTGGAACATTTTTAAAAGCTTTAACTTTTTCTGGATTAGGACATTTTCCTTTCTGGTTTATAACATGGCCCAGAAATTTAATTTCATTTGTGGCCCATATACATTTAGAAAGACTAAATGTAGCTCTAACTTTGTTCAGTCTCGTACAAACATTCAATACTTGTTTCCAATTCACTTTCTGTTTGAGCAGTTATTAAAATGTGATCTAAATAAAAAATAACTCCTTCCATGCCTTGAGATATATCATCCATTTTTCCTTGAAACACATGTTGAGCAACTGCAATCTCATAAAGTAACTTCTTGCACTTGTAAAGTCCCAGATGACTACTGATTGTTAACGATTCAGCAGTTCTATCCATAATGGGTATTTGATGAAAGGCTGACTTTAAATCGATTTTTCAGAAAATGCTACCTTCTAAAGTGATGCTAAAACTTTGTCTACACTTGATTCTGGATAGACTCCTTTATTTATGAATTTATACCCAATCAAGTACTTCTTTTTGGTTTCATAGCTGCAACTGCTGATGGAGTCCATGTTGAATCTTTCACTGAAGTCAAAGCAACTTTATTGATCATATCTTTCATAGTCGGTTCAACTTTGGATTTTAATGCAAATGGAATCTTAAATGGTTTTCATACTACATGCTAAGCACCTCATACAATTTCAATATTCACCAGCCACATTTTTAATTCACCTAATCCTGGCTTTAATAAATGGGGAAACATTTTTCTAACTTCTGTTTTCAACTTAACCATCTTAATTATTTTAAGACAAATTCCCAATGGGCAAAACCAATTTCTTCCTATTAGAAAACTTATTTAATATTCATAGGTATATTAACTTTCCCACATATATCAATTCTGTTGTCATTCACATCTGTGGTTAGTATCTGTGTTGTTTAAAACATGCAGTTTTTTTGCTGCTGTTATTAATTTCTATCCATTCTTTATATGACAGCAAAAAAGGCCAGCACAATGATCAATTTCCATTTCACAGACAGTAAAATCTAACGCAATATGATCATCTGTTGTCATTAATTTTGTTTAACAGATATTTTGTCTCTTAATCTGCCTCCCTGCCATTTAAAGTCCAGACTTAACTGTGTTTCATTATTCATCTTTGTTTCTGCAGACACATGCTAAATAATATTATTTAATTTTACAAACATTACATTTATCCATTTTAAATTTACATAATTTCTTAACGTGTACTTTGACATTGCAGCAATAACAGATTAAACTTCCCTTTGCCATTTTCAAACTCATAGCTACAGCTTGTGCTTTATTTATTATAATCAAATTATTTTGCATTTCCGACTGGAATCTGAAATTCTAATGCTTCTTCTAACATTATTTCCTGTGCCACACATTTTCTGAGGGCTATCTTATAATTCAGATTTGGCTCACTTGTTGCCAAGTTTTTATCAGGCTATGGTCAGACATTCCAAACAATAGTTGGTCCAGTAACATGTCTTCTAACTCGGAGATAAATTGGCATTGTTTCACAAGTGCACAAAGTTGTATATTATAGTCTCTAGACCACTCTCAAGATATTTGCCTTCTCATCCTAAAATGCAGACAAGATACACATTTTGAAATTTCTGACTGGAAATATGCATTTAATTTCTCTTTTAACTCTTGATATGTAATGTCCTCAGGAGTTTTCAGATCACTCAATTGTTTAATGATTTGTAAAAACATCCTTGCCAGTCAATAACAAAAGCATAGTTATTTTGAGTCTACCTTCTTCAATTTTATTTATTAGCATAAATATCCTTGCCAGTAAATAACAAAAGCATACTTATTTTGAGTTTAAGTTACAGTAATAATTTAATGTAAAACTCATGTTTGGTTTCACACTGTACACATTAGAAATAATAAATTATTACTGTAACTTAATCTTTCACATATTTGTTATCTTTGAAATATTAAATTTTATTCCATTTCTTATTTGCATTGCTTAATTATATAATATAATACACCACATACTTCGTTAACTGCATTGTACAGTGTAAATTAAGAAGTATGTGGTGTATTATATTATATTTGTTATCTGATTGTTAGCCCCCTCCTTTTTTGCCTTGTTGTTAGTTTGGCATATTGTATAATGTCCAAGTGTCCTCAAATGCTTTTGACGATAACAGGAGTTGGTCTCTCTTCTGGATTTTGGTCATTGTTTTGGAAAAAACCTGTGTTATAAGAGGTTGTGGGTGTTCCATGATTAGTTTACAATGTGTAACCCATATGGCATAGTTCAAAAATATTGAGAGATGTATTATTGGATAGGTTTTAGTATTGATACTATCCTTCAGAGATGGGATCAGGTGGAAATCTATCTTGGTGTTGGAAAGTATGATTTCTTGGATCACTCTGAGTTCCATACATTGTGAGAAGAGGTGATCCGATGTCTCATCACCGTTCATGCAAATGCTGCAAGTAGGGTCTATGTTGTTGTGACCTCATTTGTAAAAGAGGAAGTGATTAGTAGGCAGTCCATTAATGTTGTATTTAATGAGGAAGTCTAGGCATTTGGCCTCTAGAATCCATCTTTTAAAGTTGGATACCCGTTTCTGATTATTGTAATAAAGTGTGTTGATTATAGGATGTAAGATTGGATGGAGGAGTATGTAGGCTTACCATAATGATATTTTAGAATTGAATGTGGAGTTGGTTATTGGGCAGTGCTGTTTGATAAGACTTGTGATTCTAGTGATCCATGTTTGTCTGCCTGGTGGGGGTCGGTCGGTGGGTGTTACCTTTTGAAGCAAAGCTTTTTGGAGAATTATGTTAAAACCATATGATGCTACCAAGTTGTGTATGACATCATGGGTTTTTTGGTAAATCAATGCCTGAATGGAGTGAAGAACAAGACCATTTAGCTTTCTTGGTCACTGAGTGTCTTTGAGGCTGTTCGTGACCGTTTTACCTCTCCAGAACAGCCTGGAGCAAAATCCATTTATTTTATTTATGAAGCTTTTGTTGAATTTATGGAAGAAAGTATAATATTTTTGGCATCACATTCATGTTAATTGGTGCAACCTTGCCAGGGAGGGAAAGGTAGACTTGTGACAAGGAAGTGATGAATTTGTTTGTTGTTTCCAGGATGTTATCCTGAATCTCTTTGGACATTGCTGTGGTAGATTTGAAGATGGAAAACCTAAGATATATCTGTGGCTTGGCAGAGAAGAGGGTGTTAATTTTCCTTCCTGAAACAATTTGCCAGGAGGCAAACTTTCTGGGGTTGAATTGCAGCCTGTATTTATCTATATAGTGGCTTAATATTGTTTGTAGCAAAGGAATTCGTTTTCTTGATGGTAGGATGATCATTACATCATCTATGTAAGCCAATGTGTTGAATTTTTTGTTTAAATTGGGTATAAAGAGACCTGGTAGATTTTTTCCAAATCCATCAGGAGAGGATTTATATATGCGATGAAGCATAGGGCACTGATAGGGGAACCCTGAGGGAGAGCTTGTGTCGGTTTAAATCCGGAGGTGATGTTACCATCCATAGTGATAAAAATTTTCCTGTTGTATAGTAAATTTCTTATGATCTGGACAGCAGCTGCAGGTCCATCATACTCGGTCAAAATATTTAAGAGTGTCTATATATACCGAGTCAAAGGCTGCAGTGATATCCACTTGGACAGCTATCAGCCCTGACTTGCAGTGGATTCTGATAATCAATGATGGAGATTATGTTGCCCATTGCATGTGCAGTAGAGGAGTCCTTTTTTGGCATTTTGGTTAGATATGTGCTTTAAGACAATTGGATGGATGAGGTCTTTGATCATGGACTCTACAATTTTCATTAGAAGGGGTGTCATGGAAACAGGTCTGATGTTGGAGAGATTCATAACCTGATTTTTTTTAATAAATGGAATCAGCACCACTGGATAAAGGTTAGGTATAACTCTATTACCAGTTGCTAGGCAATCCACCATCTTTTTCATTATGGGAATTGCAAATTGATTGAGGTGTAGGATTAGGAATCTGGAAATCCCATGTAATCCAAGAGGTACACCATCTGGAAGGGAAGATATTTTTTGTTGGAGTAGGTTTTCTGTGATCCCATGTGGTGCCTGTGGATCAACTTCAGACCAAGATTGTGTGCCATTGAAGATTGCAGTTTGCATCCTTCGATGGAAGGGTTCTTTTATTGTGTTCATCATAGATGTTCCCAGCAAGATTTTTCCATCTGCAATGTTGGAGGTGGGAGTGGTTTTGTTATTTTCCCCTACAAGTGCCCATTTCAAGTAACCTTTTGTCCAGTGGTGTTGTTGAGATAAATAGCATTTGGCTCTCCTGATGGATAGGTATTCTGCCAGGGATTTATTCTGCCAGGGATTTTTGTCTTGATAGGTATAGGTTTTTAAGACTATATATATCTTGTGTTTTAATAGGTTGACCTTGGAGCATCTGAAGCTGATTCTCTATTTGTAGAAGATCTCTGAAGAGGCCATTAGGGCCTTTGGCTTTCATGGTGTGGTGTTTTAGTATTGTCTGTAGGATGCCTACAAATGAAAACCCGGTTTCTTCAGCTGGCCTTGAAAGGATGTTGATTTTGTGAAAATATATATAAGCTTTGGACACTATGGCCTCTGTCATGTTTGATTTTGTTACCATTCACATGGTTTTGTGAAGGGCTTCTAGGGTTGGGAGGCCAGCCATGCTTTCAAGAGTAACTACAAAGGCCATATGGTCCAAAAATGAAACTGGTAAAAGTTTTGCATTTAGATGAAAGTGTAAATCTGGTGAATATTATAATAGGTTTATTAGGGTTTGGTAGGATTTGGGTGTAAAAGGAGTAGGATTCAGGAGGAAGGAATCCTTCGGCACACATTAAGTTTCTGTTTATCAGTGGAAGAAATTTTAAGTTAAAGTGACCATATGTAGTGTTAAAATCTCCCAATATAAGTAAAGAGCCTGATTTATTGCTAAGGATAACATTTATAGTCTGAATGATTTTGTGATAGATAGTTGGATTGTTTGAAGTGTATATATAAGCTAGATTTATGCTGTAGCCCCAATAGTCTATTTCTAATAAGATTAAATTGTTATCCAATTTGTTTGGGGGAAGTTTTTTGTTAATTAATACTCCAACCCCACCAGCTGCTGAATGTTCAACTGAAAATTTAGTGAAGACCATGGTGGCAATTAATGTTTCTATTTTAATATCAGTGTTATTATGAAATTTGGTTTCCCCCATTAGTAGGATGTGGGGAGAGTTAATGCTTATCCAATTTCTAATTGTGTGAGCACGGGCCAATGAGTTGAGGCCACAAACATTAATCCCAGCAATTTTATAGTTCATAATATAGTGTCCCTGCCCCCTCAGCTGGCCCATGATCTTGGGGAGAATTTGGAAGTAAATGACTATAATTGATTTCTTGATCTGATGCTTCTTCCAGTGAGAGTTGAAGTTGATTTGATTCCATGAGTAAGTCCTCATTTTCCATAGAATCTGGTAATTCCAAGTAGAGATCATCTTCCATTGGTGCTGAATCAGTATCAGTGCTCAGAGGTTTTCCTTTTTTTTCCCATGACACTTTATGTTTACTTTGTGTTTCTTGTGAATCTGGTTTTAATGTGAGTAGTTGTGGTATAAATCCATAATTCATATCGTTATCTGAGCTTGATTTATCTGGAACTTCTTGTGAAAGATCCTGATTCCAATGTCCAGGCAAACCATCCTTTTCCCCCAGGTTTAGTTTTTTTCTTATGTGTCATAGCATCAGCATGGAAGCAAACCTGCTAACCCAGGTAACTGCTTGATAAAGCAGTTTGTAGTTTTGGTGTGTGATGTATTGAGTTTTACTTATTTTGAGTTTATCTTTCTCAATTTTATTTTTTAGCATATAACACTCAATGTGTTTGACATAAACTTTCCATGTTGACATAGTTATTAATAACAAACTCATGAATACTACTGTTCAACATTGTCATTATTTATCAACAATAATTTAAACAGGTGCTTACTTTACAAACTAATGACTTTAAAGACTGATATTAGAAATAAGATTAGAATGTCTATCCTAAAACCAATGTAAATGGATACATACAGATAGTTGAACTTGTATATAGATGTTTGTGCATATAAACAGTTTTTCATATGGCTAATTATTGGAATTGCTTAAAGAAGCTAAAGTGACCCTCATTTTATTTTATTATTTTTTACATCATTAGCAAGTGAATGAACATATTTTTATTACTCTAGTTAGTGTTTTGTTTTCATTAAAATATTGTAGATGCATATACAGCTGGTAAACATCCATTTTACCCCAGCATATAGTATATTGGTGCAGGTCGGCAGTGGAATGAAGTAAGTCAACAGTGGAGTGGTTAACCATTTCATTGACTTTTACAATGGTTAGCACACATATTTTTCTGCTTATGAGGTAGCACAATTGCTGCTCACATGATTGTATAAGTGCTGTTTTTGTTGCTGCTAGAATGTATCCAGTTATATTTATGCAGTTCAGAATATGTAGTAGGGCTCATTTAAATATATACTGTTCATTGACTTTTACAATGGTTAGCACACATAATATTTTTCTGCTTACGAGGTTGCACAATTGCTGCTCACATGATTGTATAAGTGCTGTTTTTGTTGCTGCTAGAATGTATCCAGTTATATTTATGCAGTTCAGAATATGTAGTAGGGCTCATTTAAATATATACTGTTCTATATCAAATCTGGATTGTTATGTAATTTTCTAGAGTACATTTATACCGACAATAATTTTAATGTACTGTCTGTATGTATAATATAAGATTTAATTAAACACCCAGAATAGTCCAAGTTCATACAAATTTAATTCTTATGATTAATTTTATCCATCATGTTACCACCTGTATAAATAATATGGTCAAAATATTTGTACTTGTTAATATGTTTGTCGTGACTAACTATCTTTATTTTTTTCTGTGAAAATTTCACTAAATATTGTATTAATCTTTTTAGCATTTATCTTTAATTTTACTTTTCTCTGACAATTCTTGAAACATTTTTTGAAGTTTTAAGTGTTACTTACAAAAAACAAATACATGTGCAAAATTCAGGTGAAATAAATAATTACCATTTACTTTCATTTCATTAGTTTTTCATTTTTATCCCTCCAAATTACATTGTCACACATCCTTTTCAATGTTAATCATAGTATCACCATGTAATCTAATCATTGGTGTTGCATTTTGAAAGTATTCTTCAGAATATGATGCTATCCCAGATCTAACTCTTGATCATCCAAAACATTAGTTACTGTGGAAATGCTCATCGTAAAAATGTCTTTTCTCAATCTACAAATCCAAAGCATAGTAGCAATTCATATTTATTAATCCTTTCTATAATTTCTGTCAATATTCCAATATGATCAACTATCCAATTTTATATCCATCTATTTTCTTTTGGTTAGTTGATGATCATATTTTGGCTGGAATTAACAGAAGATTAGCACATCAGTAATTTCTAATAACTTCTGTATCACCTTACATAAATTATTACTGCATTTTTCATATAGATCTTTGCCAACAATTTTTTTATCTCTTGTCTTGCTTCTTTTAAAATTTACATGTCTCATCTCTTCTTTTAAAATGCTTGGGAATTCAAGGTGTTCTAATTAAAAGGAATAATTTGTTTTTGGATCTTTATTACTATATAATTTTTTACTTTCCATACATTTGATGGTATCATCTCTGTTTTTAGTAAAAATTTCCACTTTTTCTTTTTATTGGAGAAATAATTTTGTTTTCAATATTAGACTTATTCTTTCTTAATTTATAATTATATTTTCTTATATCATTATTATATTTATATACTATTTTAAAAAACTCTAGGTATTAATTTCTACATTATGGATTATTCTTTAAAAAATAATATTTAATTTTTGCATAATGACTTACCTTAGTTGAAAATTTACTGATAAGTAGTTGTTTTCTTGAGCAAACTACTAACTTGTTTGATGTGCTATTACTAACAGTTGAATGTATTTGGAATATTTAAATAAAGTTAAATTTTTCTAAAGACATTCAATATGCATATTAGATGATGGAAGTAGCCCAATATAAAAATACAACTACTTTTCTTTCAGTTCTTAGTATTGATTTCTATAAACCCTGAACCCTTTTCAAAATTTGTTAATATTTGAAAATGACTTGCAACTTTTAATTAAAATTTATTGAAAATTTATAAAAATTATAAATATTAATTGTTAATATTCAGTTTCTTAATAGTTTTCATTTTTAGTTTTGCAACAACACATTTTATATCACTAATCAATGATAACCTCATGCTTCAATCTATTAAAATATTACAACCTTGAAATTATAATTTCTCTTAGTTAAATATAATCCAATTTTTCTTTATCTTTATTTGGATGCTTCCATATCCTTTTCCTTTAGCATTTATTTATAGATAGTTTTTTTAATTCCATGAGTCTGTGGCTGCTCTTCTTTCTTTTACTATAACAAATTTACCTACAACACTTGTATTAATGTACTCCTTGACAATTTTGAAGTATTATTTGGTTTGCTCAAAAGCATTTTGTACATTATTATAAAAATCTATTTTTTATCACAATAAAAACTTGTTGAGGTATAAATCTAAATTATCTGCATTTGATATCATTTATTAATTTAAACAACTAATCTTGTCAATGTGTCTGATATACTATTAATCTCAATAATGTTGTTTTTCACTTTTTATTTATAATGAATCTCACACTGTTTGTGCTTTCAAGTAAAAAAGCACTTACCTACTTTTTAAATCAATTATCTCTTTATCTTTTCTTTTAAGTCTACAATTCCAACAGCATCCTATTTAATATTAGACAATTCCTCAAATTTGTGCAATATATATATACACACACACACGGAAATATCTATTTTGTTTTCATATTAGATAAATTACCATCAGCCATTAGAAACAATAATCAATGACAATAGTAAACTGCAAATGCTCCAAGTGTTCAAAAGTTTATTATTTTCATTGATTATTGTATAATAACATTTGATTGTAATTTTTCTAATATAGAAATTCAACAGATATTTCTACATATTTAAATATTTAAACAATTACATTTTTTAAATATTGTTAATTTATATATAGATATACACATTGTTGTAGACAATGGCAACTCTGATCTAATCAAATATTACAAGCTTATTAAATTAAAGTAAATTAAAAATGGAGATGGAATAAAATGACTTCTTTTATATATTTTTTAGAATAACCAGTAATACCATATTTAAAAGTCCAAATATTTATTTAAAAGAATATAATCTTAACATTTATAATTTGTTATAAATAACTGTAAAAGAGAAAAAATAAAAATAAAATAAAGTAAATTTTTTTTCAGTAATTTTATATACCAGTTTTAATTATTAAAAAATTAACAAAATAAATGTTTTTTTCTCTTCAGTAATTTATTAATTAGTTTTAACTTTAAAAAAGCTAATAATAATAAGAGAGATAAATAAGTAAAAAAAATTTGTACTCTCTATGAAGTTTTAAAAGAAATGAAAAAAAAAGATTTTAAACATTTTTGATAAAAAATACTTTTAATTAATTAAAGTTTTTTCTTTTCTTTTTATCTCTCTAAAACAAAAGACAATGTTGTTCAAATGAAACAGTAATTTAGGGATTGTACTGTTGTTGTGGATAAAAAATAAGAAAAATAATTAAAGAGGAATTTCAATAATTTAATTAGACTATTTTTTAATTAATTGATTTAAAAAGAAAAATAATCATTTGTAGAAATACACAAATATGGTCAAGATTTAATGTTGTCATGTTTCAGATGATATATAATTGGATGGGAAATAGAATTGTTCCAAAAAAGTAAAACAGGGGCAGGTAACAGCTGTAGACCCCAGTGTCTTGTAATAGGTATTCTTGATATAACTATTGAAGAAAACATTAATAGCAGTTCAGCTATGAAAAAACAGTGAGAAATAGTTTTGTAATCGGAGGTAAGACTCCTCTCATTATTATTTTAAAAATGGTTTTTAAAATAGATTTAAAGAACACTGTTAAATCTCAGCTAGAAATTGAGCATCATCATGCCTCACTATGTAGCCCATTCACTCAAAATGAAGAATATCCTTGAAAAAATTTCAACAAGCCTTGTTTCTATCCAAAAGCACAACTATCTTAACCTGTGTGTTAGCCAGACATACAAATTACATTGAAAAGATGAAGTTCAGTCCATGTTAAAATGACCAAAAATATATTATAAAAATGAATAAATTTAACTGTGTACATTATTCTTAAAATTTGTGTTAATAAAAGTTATTATAATGAAAATTTGAACCCACAAAAAGACAGTTTACAGGAAAACTAGAAAAACAGAAAGGATTATTTAAACTCAATATTTAAAGATTACAAGAAAAAAAACTAACATGAAAATAAAAAATTATAACTACCAATGGATTGAAAAGAAAAAATCCATAATAAAAAGTATTATTGTGAGCACATGTATATTTACAAATAACTTTTAATATAAATAATTGTTAATAATAGTGAATAATTTTTATTGAAAAATATTTTATTTATCCATTTGATTTTTCTCCAAAATTATAAAAAGTATTTTAGCTACTTTTAATTATTTTTCACTTATTTGTGAGATATTTTTTTATATTTAATTATTAAAAAATAGGGCTTAACTAAAAAGTAAAAGTTTATTAATGTAGTATAATAAAAAACTGGTTTTATTATATAAAATTATAATTTTTTTGATAAAATGTTTGAGAGTTGGAAATGTCATATTATTATACCTCTTTTAAATTTTTAAAAATCATTTAAGTTAATTTATTAAATAATTATTAAAAAATAAGTGTTGTTATTCCCCCAGCTATCTGTTCTATGAATTGGAAGTGTCTGTGTGACATGAGTTTATTATAGGATAGCATTTTAATAGATTTGTAAAGTGTTACAATAAAACTTTTACTTAAGGTAGATTAAATGTACACAATTATATTTTCTTTTATTCACTGTCACAGCCATTTGGGTGTTTAGATTCTGAGTTAGTTCTAGATCGATAATGGTCAATTTACTTGTGTGTGAGAATATATGTTTGTGTTTGAACATCCAGATAAGATAATACCATATTTAAAGTTCATTCACTGCACTTTATGTTATATGCAAATAAAAAATTAGTTGATAGTTGACCTGTATATTCATGGTACCACATGACCAGAACATTGATGATGATCAGCATGTATTAGAATGCTAGCATAATTTTTTAATGATATGCATTCAGATAATAATTTTATAGTTGCCTTAAGTTTGGAAGTGGTTAGATAATTAGTTTAGATTTTATAAGGGATCTCTTTTAAATACAGTCACTAAGGATGACTGTTCATTATTCTTGTGTAATGCTGGTGATGTACAGATAATTGATGGCAATCCATACCATTACAATATATATATATATATAAGACATATTTTGCAGATTCATCCCTGTTAAAAATTTAAATATTTATATACCGATATTCCAACTTGATCACACAAGTCATCTACTGGATGATGACATCTGTGATCAAGTCAAAATGTCAGTATATAAATATTTAAATTTTTAACATTGATGAAGCTGCAAAATATGTTTTATATATGCAACCCATGAAAATCTTTGTATCAATATATATATATTGTAACCTTTTCATTGGCTATCCATAATAAAAGTAGGATATAAAATGTATATTATAGCCCAAAATTTAAAATTTAAACAATTGTAATGCTATAAATTTTGAAATATAACATGCATAAATAACAACATATAAAGTTTAAAGATGAAATTCTGTAGAGATAATTAATACATATCTTTTATTTATAATTATTTATCTTATAAATCATATAATTTCAATATACACCCAGGTCTTGTTTTATGGGGATTTATTTAATGTGATTTTGAAGTTATGCAGTTCATGTTTCTTCTTAATATCTTTGTATGTGGTTTTCTTTTATGTGATAAAAATTATTAGATCTGAAGTCAAGCAATGCGCTATTACTTTAAATATTATAAATTTCGTGCACTCACATGTCATATTTAAAGTAATAGCGTATTATTGGAGTTCAATTTCTCTCTAATAATTTCAATATTTTCAGCATTTTATAATAGTACTGTAATAGATTTTATGCAATAAAGAAGTTCATAATTCACTTTAAATCAGGATTTCCCCATTTTATATACACACATTAAATTTTACAAGATTATAATGTAAATCTGTTCGAACGTTATAGATGCCTTTATTATGCAAGTTGTAGTTTTTGCATTTTAAATCATTCTATTTTTGCTTTTTTAAAAAAGAGTACGTAATCAATTAATCATTTAGTGTCCGCAAGTTTATTTTTAAAAGGTGAGTTATAGCAGTGGTCACAATTAAATTTGACACTTAAAATCTGATTTTTAATTATATTTAACAATTTAAAAATTACGTAATGTGATCTGAAATTAATGTGATGTGAAACAATGAAATTTGATTTTTAAATGGAATTGGAAATTAAAAAATTAAAGACAAAAATAAGAATTTAATTTTTAATTGTTAGTTTTAATTAAATTTTGTCCAACAGTCATGAGTTGGTGTCTTTTTATTATCGTATGTCTAAGTTCTTACTTTTATTTTAAACTTTTAGTTTACTCTAATGGAGAAGCAAAAAAAAAACACCCAAGAAAATGAATTTCTTTGGAAACAAAAATATCAATTTTAAATTGCTTAGTGAAACCAGAAGGATCAACAGCAATTGGAAAACATTTAGTTTGATTGAGTCCACAATAAGAGCAATTAAAAAAATGAAGTTGGCACTAGCTGTATTTCCTCTTGTGAAGTAGCTAACTGGTTTCTCTGGGCATAATTGCTGAGAGATTTTTGACTTCATTTAAGAAGCTACAGTACATCACATTACATCATGACGAATCTGTCTTACTAGTTTACAAATGAACTTACTTATCATCAATACTGTACATGTATGAAAAAATACTGTAAATTACACATAAAATATATTGTTTTGAATAAAATTAAATACTGTAGTTAAAAAATAAGTAAAAAAAGTTTGTCTTGTATCAATTTTTTTCAAATTTGAAATTTTTTATTAATCATATTTTATTTCCTTATTTTTTTTGTGCAAATTTTAAAGTAATTTTATGTTGTTGCTTTGCTTTTATGTGATTTTTGAAAATTGCAATAACCTATCCCCCATTTTTGAAGGTAAGTTAAGTCTATTTTTGTGCAATTTCTTTTGTGCGCATTTTCTGAGGAACCTATCTAACACATAAAATGAGACCCAGATGTAATAGTTTTCAATCAATACAAACATATCTACTTATATAGGTTTATTACATTTAGTAAAAGTTGCAATGGTAATAAATTTAATCTTAGTTTATTTAAATAATAGTGACCCTTTAAAAGATAAATGTACTACTCTGAACCAAATTCTAGTAAATAAAAATCTAAAATTATTTATTACAAGATAATAATTTATTTAAAATTATAATTATAGTGTATTTTAAATATAACTTTTTACTATTAAACTTCTTATTTAAAATCAATTAATACTATCACATATTAAAATCATAATTATATTTAAAATTTCATATTTAAAATTAATTAAGTTAATTTAGTTTGTAAAATATTTATTAATTTTACATATTTAAAATGTAGACAGAAAAATAATTATTTAAAAATTTGCTAGTTAATTTTAGATATTGACCAATAAAATTTAATTAATTAGTTTTCTAATGTCACTTTGTCTGAAGTATTTAAGGTAAAAGAGCAGATGAACTGGAAAACTAATTCATTAAAAAATTATGTGCATAACTGTCTCACTTAAATGTGTAAAAAGTATAAAAATTTTAAGATATTTTATTTTTCAAACCCATATAAGTTTAAAGACTGCATAAGGATATAACATTTTAATAGTGATATTTAAAGTCATGAAGTGAGTTTAAACAAGTTTCTTTGTCATGACCTAATTACAATCTTGAAAGTCAACTCATAATTAAAATGATAGCTAAAACGTTTTAAAAGAAAAGTTAAAGATATTACTATCTTTGGAGAAATCCATGAAGGAGTATAAACTACAGTTACTTAAAGGGAAATATAGATGCTGTCATGTAAGAAACTGTTTTCTTATGTCTACCAGATTAAATAGTTTTATTAGTTATGTATTAAATCAGAGGACCAAGTATAAAATTCAGAGATGTAAATTTTATAAATTTATAAAATTAATTTGTTGAATTTTAAAATAATTACTTTGTGGATAATTATAAATTTAGTTGAAAATAATTCTCTTTTTGAATTAAATAACTGATATGTTATAAATAGCTTTGAAAAATTAAAAAAGAAAATATTTAGCATATACATAATAATTAATAAATTATAGAATGATTAAATATAAAAATCAATATTTATTGTATTTTATAGATGAATATTATATTTATATTAGCAAATAAAATTATCTTATAATAAGAAAAAGAATATTAAAAAAATAAAAGATAACAGAAAAGTCTGTTTAATCTTTTAATAATGATTACTGATAATAAAGATGATATATTACAGTATTATAAAGTTATTTGAATTTATTTCTGTGTATTTATAACCTATGAAGCTACTAAATAAAAGTAAAACAAAAGGATAAGTTGAAGTAAAGCTTATTGATAAACTAACTTTACATATTTTAAAGCTTTTAACATGGGGAAATTAATAATAAAATTTATTGTGAATATTTATTAAACTATGTCATTATTATATTGTTCCAGAGTATATTTATGCGCATTTAGTTTTAAATATGTCAAGATCAAAAAAGTAATTAAGGATGCATTGGATTTATAGTTTTATCATGTTATTGTTATGATTATTTTTTAAATGTTTTACTTAAATATATATGTGTTTCTAGCAAAAAGGGAGATGAGAAGCATAGAATTCATGAAGAATTTTGAATCTTTGATTTGGTTACTATGGTGATGTTAAACCAGGAAGTGAAATTAATTTTTTTTAAAAAAAGAAAAGAGAAAAGGATTTGTTTTTTTAATTCTTAATTTTAAGGTTGATATTTTTTGATATAAAATATAATATTATATATTAAGGTTAGAAATAAGTGAAATAATTTTATATGCAACTAATACATAAGCATTTTTAAGGCACATCTGTTAAAGGTTTTAGCCTTTTATGTTATTATATCATCTGCTTGTGCTTAATAAATTTAATATATTTACATTTGTTGCTATCATTTCATTAGATTTGAAAATTACTTCATAGTAAATCGAAAGATTTCATGTTGTTTATTTATATATAATATTTAGTGAATTAAATGTGAAGGTGTTTTAAGCTTCACACTCTTAGTTCAGAATGCTTGAGTCTGGCTTATTTATATATAAATGTAAGTAGAGAAGAAGGTGGTTTCATCTTTTTCTCGTATTTCTGGCTTGTGTATTTGAATTGAGAGTTCCACATGCAGTCATTATTACATCTGATTGGCTGTCACATAAGCATTTTTAAGGCACATCTGTTAAAAATTTTAGCCTTTCACATTATTATTATATCATCTGCTTATGCTTAATAAATTTAATATATTTATATTTGTTACTATCATTCCATTAGATTTGAAAATTACTTCATAGTAAATCGAAAGATTTCATATTGTTTATTTATTTATAATATTTAGTGAATTAAATGTGAAGGTGTTTTAAGCTTCACACTCTTAGTTCAGAATACTTAAGTCTGGCTTATTTATATATAAATTTAAGTAGAGAAGAAGGTGGTTCCTTCTTTTTCTCATATTTATGGTTTGTTTTTGAATTGAGAGTTCTATGCACAGTCATTATTACATCTGATTGGCTGTCACATAAGCATTTTTAAGGCGCATCTGTTAAATTTTTAGCCTTTCACGTTATTATATTTTGATATAGTAATTTAATAAAATCAGTTTCTTATCTGTGGGGTTTTATATGTTATAGGAATATATAATAGGTATCACAAGTTGATTCATTATTTTTTAGGAATTTTATAGTTTTTTCTTCTTAAGTTTTGTCAGATTGACATCAAAAGATAAGATCATATACAAAACAAATATTTTGTATTCAATTAAAATTTGAATAACTTAATGTTTAAAAGATGGTACATGAGATCAAAATATGAATGAAAATGTGAGAGAGAAATGAAGAGTGCATAAAAATGAATGATAGTTTTATGAAAAAGAATCTTTGATAGTTTTATGAAAAAGAATCTTTGATTCCACTATCTATTTAAATACATTATTTATATTGTTTTAATATTATCACAACAACAAAAAATTTGTGAGTAAAATTGTAGTGCCATATTTTCATACAAATTTTAAGTATGAATTATAATTAAAATATTATAACTTATTTTAAATATTTAGAATCATAAAGTATAATATAACTATGGGAAAGATGACCAAGAAGATAATCCCACAAGATCACTCATGGATGGTAAAATTAGTTAATAACATTAAAAAAGCACACTAGAGGGTAATAATAATGAACTTATTATTTTGATAAATAAATAAGGTGAAGGATAGAATGAATGGAATGAAGTCTATTTTATTTATTATTAATGTAAATAATTTTATTGTAAATTTATAAATATTTAAATAATAATTTTCTTAATTAATTATGTAATATTGTATTTATAGCTGTTTGTTATCAATTATTATTATTGTAAAATAAATGAATATTTTAATTTAAAGTTTGTATTAATAATTTTATTGTGGTCTAGAACAGTGGTCTTCAACCTTTTCACACCTGCGGACAGGTAAAAATAAGGATAAGATTTCCGGCAGAAGTCTATAGATAAATTTTCTTAAAGATAAGCATAATTGTTATAACTGATCAAAACAACAATGTTAAATATATAAGATAATGTTTTATATATATATGGAGGTTATATAATAAAAACCTTTTTTTAAATTTTTTTTAGAAAAGTAATAAAATATTTAATTCTCCCCCCCCCCCATAAACATCTGTGATAACTAGAAAAACAAATTAATTTATGAATGATTGATTAGATTTTGTTTTCGTTCTGTTTTCTTTTTTTTTTTTAATTGGGTAAAAATGAGATGAAAAAATAAATAAAAATTGGTTATATTAATTAAAAGTTTAAACTCTTATTATTTATTATTACAAACTTTTTACTGCCCGTCTAGCACGCGGGCCTGCAGAAAAGTTCTGCGGCCCGGTGCCAGGCCGCGGACCAAGGGTTGAAGAACACTGGTCTAGAATCATTTGCATCATAAAGTCATATCCATCACATAGAGTTATTACATAGCATATATTTATTACATATTTTATCTAAAGAATTATATTCAAGAATTTATAAATGCTAAATTAATTACCTGTTACTTTGAAATTATAATTGTATTAAAGGGAATTTGTCTTGATTCATATTTTTATTAAATATAAAAAAATCTTGAAGATAAAATTGCAATTAAATATTATTACAAATGTAGAATATGTAATAGAAATTGATATTATTATTTTTGGAGTCACATTCTGGTTCTGAAGTTCAGTTTTGAAATTTATTTTACAGAATAAATTTAAAAATATATTATTTCAAAATCCAAGTTATTGATAAAATATTGTAATGGTCACTTCCTCACTTCTTTTGATCACTGAGGGCATCACTAGGTCACTAACAACCTAGAAAATTTAATTTACGATGATCCAAAAGTTAATGATGATGAATGCTACTAGCTAGACCCAGGGAGTGAAAGAGATCTTTAACATTGTTCAGACAATTGAGAAAAAAAACACAGAGACAAATGTTAACCCAAATAATTATAAACAATTTTAAAGTTTATTAAATCTAAAATAAATATTAGTCAAACAAAGCATGAAAGTTTTGATCTAATTTTCTCCAGCATTTATCAGAGTTATGAGAGTAAGTTAACATTAAACATCCTGGCAGATTTCATTTTCTCATCTAAAAATTAAAAGGGATTTATAATGTCTTCCTGTTAGTGATTTATATAAACAATTCCAGTTTCTATTATTTAGACATTACAACACAAAATGGTCTTGTATTGAATACAACGAATCAATGCAGAGCAATCTTCTCCTACAAACAAAACCTCAGGATATTATAGGACTGTCATTTGCCTGTAAACATTCATGAATGGTCATGTTCAAGACAATCAAGGTTGATTCTGACAAAAAAAAGTTTATGGTATTATGTAATCTGAAAGATAGAAAAACCCAAATCTCTACTGTTTAAGAAAAACAGGATAACACATTCAATAAATTGCTAGCCAAAAGATTTGTGGTCTGCAGGAAAATGCAAACCAAGATTGTCTAAATTAATCATAATGTAAAAATAAGGGACAAGTAAATTGAAAAGAAAATTACTAATATCTGCCCAAGCATTTATCAAGGATTAGTAATATAAAAAAGTAAACACTAAGCATATAAAATATAAACTTGCAATACACTCTCAGATAAATAAATTTAAAATATAAAATCTTAAAAGTAGGACTTCAATGCATGTAATAATAAGAAAAATGTACAATAAAATAATTAATGATATTTAAATGATTATACATCTTGTGCAGGTTTCTTTTTAGATTAAGCTGAGACTTTACCATAGAGATTTAAACAACAGATTTAAGCCCTAGTTATGATATTAAAATGTTCATTTACACCAAGGCATAATATTCTGTCCAGCTGATTTCTTCCAGCAGGGTATTGCACATTTCTACCTAGAGTTTATCATGAAGGTTTTTGGTTTCCATTTATTTATCTGTTTGGGAGTCTGAAAGCAATCATAGTGATCAGTTCTGGACTAAGCTTTTAGGTCATGTTCTTGAAAGCACAACTATGAAGCTCTCTCATTAATCTTTGGGTTGATTTAGCACAGTATATTCTTAAGAAGATTTTTCATGATGTGTATTTTTGGCATGGTGAATGGATGGTCACTACTAGCATAGCAAATAGTAGTCAGTAATTTTCCATTTACAAAAATATAATAGCAGTTTTGATTTAAGACACAAACAGCAATCTTTAAAATATAATGCATCTGCCATCCATGATTTGCAAATATATGAGTTAACATAGCAATCTGAATAAGAATCACAATAAAATAAGAAGCAGAATAATCCAGTCAAAAACTTGGAGCTATTTATGTAAATTGTTATTTCCTGCCTAATCTTTAATTAAAAATTTTGACTATTAATTTTAAAAAAATCTGACCAGGGCTCTTATCTATTTCAAAATTAATTTTAAAAAAAATCCCAGCTTTTAAAAATAACTTGCAATCAACAAAATAAAAGAAACTGATTGCAAAAACTCTTTTTTTAATTAAAATGTTTTTACTTTTCTGTCTATGTTAGGCACATACTCTTAATAAATAAATAAAAAATAAAGTACAAAAATTTTAAAATCTTTAAAATTGTACATTATAATTTTGAATTTTCCAATGATGCCTTTGAAGCCAATAAAGCATCCAGTTCAATATATTATAATGTTTATATTTCTGAAAGATATAATTCCAATGGGTAAATGCTAACTAATTAAGAAATATATTTAATTGAGTGAGATGATAGGAGATAATGATTGTGTAATAAAGCTTTTGATTATAATAAAATAATTATTCTATTGTGATTGTTATTTGTATGAGTATGATAATACATATTAGGGAGGTAAATTAAATTATTTAAGTGAAAGTAAGTAAGTAGATGATGATTGTTAATCTTAATGTATTCTTATTATAGTTACATTAATTTTTAAATAGGAAGGTAGTTTATATTTGCAATGGTGTTATTTTCTTTAAATAGTTGAATCTCAACAAAATCCTTTTTGTGATTTAATTATTTAACTATCAATATGACATATTATATTTTAGAAAAGAATAATCATGATTCTTGATATATACATAGTATAGTGTTTATTACTTCAATTCAATGTAGTTTGTGTTCTTAGCATTATTATTTTATAGCTTCTTAAATTATAGAATAGTTAAGTCATTATTTCAAATGAAATATTATGTTAGTCATTGTTTGTTGAAGGGACTTTCCTAATGATTACAATAGGATAGTATCTGGATAATTCCTACAATAGCAAGGCCAATGTGGAGTATATTTTGGACTTCTAAATGTTAAAACCTCTGTTTGATTGTCCTTGAAGTCTATCTAATGTCTCATACATTTCAGTTTAGATAGAGTCTCATATAATATTGTTATTTATACTTTATTATTCATTGTTGAGATAATATAGTAGAAGTGTATCATTTCATTAGTCAATCTAAAGGGAAGGGTACTATATATATATATTATAGCAGAAGGGGTTCGAACCCAGTCACAAATATTATTCAGTATTTAAATATATATGTAGATATATAATATCTGATTTTATTACGTGGTGGTGGTTACAAATACACAAATGTGGAGAAAGGACTCTGTCATTTTTGAAACAATGTATATGTGCATGTGACAAATGTGTGTATGAATGGATTAAGTAGTTGAAAACAGAGAAATGAGATTTTTGTTTCATGTTTAAAAAACTAGAAGTTTCCCACAGAAATGAGATTTCACTTTCTTTTATGTACAATAAAAGCTATGATAAAAGTTTTTACACATCAACCAGATCTGGTTAGTCAGCATTGGGACAGGAAGTGAAATCAAAAGAAACTTCTAGAACAAATGGAGGTGGCTATAAAAGAGAGTCACCTATAATGCATTGGGTCTTGGCCCTGCAGAGTTACAGCCATGAACAGTAAATCGTAAATCCAGAATATTAAGTTTTAATATTTTTTTTATGTAATGGCAGATCCAAAAGAAATGTCAGGGTAAGAACATACCATGTCATATTCAAACCCCTAATTCCAACCAATTGTAGCTGCCTCACCCAATAATATCAAGATGCCTTGCAATAAAATATAATTCTCAATGTGAAACTAAGCTGAACTTCATCAACCAACGGACATAAATGGACATGAAGATCGGGAACCTTTGCATTGAATTACCTGTTATTACCTGTGATGAATGGAACTTTTTAAAATAGATAAATCTGCTTCCACTAATTTCCCAGGGAAAATTCAGGTAAAGAACTTTAAGTACTGATAATTTTTTTTCTTTTATGAGAAAGAAATTTTACCATTTATAATAAGTGAAGGTGACAATCTAAGTTAATTTAATGAAATTTTCTTAAAGTCTTATTTAATTGCAGACATAAATAACGTAATTATTGTTGGAGGTCACGTAAAATAAACTTTTCTTAGTATCGACCTTCACTACTTGATTTATGTGTGATAAATCTATTGGAAAGAATGGTGTATGTGTGTGTATCGAAATAACAGAGAAGTAATTACATTTTTTTTATATTAAATATAGAAAGAAAAGTAGAATGTTGAATTATTTTTTTTATTTTTTATTTTTATCTAAAAGATCAAAGAATAATAATGATCTTTAGAAGTCTTTAATAAAATGATTTGGTACTGAAACTCAAAACAAATATTATTGTGATATTTATTTGCAGATCCATTTATTTTTTTATGTATGTTTAAAAACAACAACTCTTAACCCCATTCGTAACTACTCCCAGCTGTGATGCCACCCGACCATGAGACTGAGCTAGCCGATGGTCAAAACCCTTGTCACGTTACATGAGATAGTGTTCTTATTGATAATATATTCACTTCACATAATTCTTATATTCGTATAAGATTGGCGCTTGGAGTCCTTCGGATGACCATAAATACACATTGGGAATATATTACAGTTATGAGAATGAATCCAGAAGTTTTGAATAACAATATTAAGTCAAAACCATTTTAATTAAATATAAATATGTAGGCACGTATGTTTGCTATTAGATATATATTCAGTAGTGTACTCTATATAGTTAGAGGTATGGGTTTTGTTACAATGGAATCCCAACTAAAGGGCTTCGAAGAGAAGTAGAAGGGAATGGTATGAGATTTCAGAAATATGTTAACAAAGCGATATTTGTTTATATTATTACAGGAAAAACATTTATATATATTTTAAATAGATAGTTCAAATGTGAATCACTTTAAATAGATTAAAGTACATTAGTTTTGCATATATACATCACTCGAATCATTTTAAATAAAGAAAAGAAAGTGATATTTGTTTATATTATTATGAGAAAAACATTTATATATATTTTAAATAATAGTTCAAACACGAATTAGTTTAAATAGATTAAAGTACATTTGTTTTGCATATATATATATATCAGTCGAATCATTTTAAATAAAGAAAACAAAGCAATATTTGTTTATATTATTACGGGGAAACGTTTATATATATATTTTAAATAGATAGTTCAAATGTGAATTAGTTTAAATAGATTAAAGTGCATTTGTTTTGCATATATACATCACTCGAATCATTTTAAATAAAGAAAACAAAGATATTTGCTTATATTATTACAGGAAAAATGTTTATATATATTTTAAATAGATGGTTCAAACACAAGTACATTTGTTTTGCATATATGTATTGCTCGGATCATTTTAAATAAAAAAAATGTAATAGGCCAAGAATAGGTAATCCATGGTTTTTCTTGGTCGATTGGGGAGGTTTCAAGAATTAAATAGTTAGAGAAACTATAGTAGAGGCTAACAATAAGGCAGTGCAGGATGTTGGAGTTGGGGAAGGGGGTCCAAGATGTCCAACCAGAAATAGAAACCCAAAGAAATAAACGAAAATAATATATGAGTGAGAGAGATGGAGATGGATGATATTCAAAGGGAAAAAGCATGGGGAACATCTAAAAAGCTTAAAAAGATACTTTTGCAGGTATGAGATGGGAGAATGCAATAAAATAATAGTGGCCCACAGCCATCTGCAGGAGCATGCCTGGGATTGGTGGGGGTCACTAATGACAAAGCCAAAGATGTTTGGAGAGTATGAAAGAGCTGTAAACAAAATATTCTGGAATGAGGAACTTCAGGAACAGATCAAAGCCCATATCATCCAGAAAAGGTTTCAGGAGGAAGGGGAAGAGACATATGTCCAGTTCTTCAGATGTCAGGTGGCACAACTGAGGGAATTGGAGGCATGTAATTTGTCAGAAAAACACATTTCAAGAATTGTATGTAGAAATCTGCCAAGTAAAGTAATGATAAGCATAGGGGATGCATCAAGGAAAAATGTAAAGGAGGTCAATAGAGCACTAGGACAATTAGAGATTAGCAAACAATAGTGGAAGGAAATGAAAGTGAAAAACTGGGACCAGAAGAGAGAAAAGAGGTGCATGGGAAACCTGATATGTTCTGATAAAGAATGGTCTCCAAAATATGCAAGTGTGGGCTGTCCAAAAATCAAAATAGAGATTGCTGGGAGGCAGGCTGAGGCATTAGTGGATTCTGGTAGCCAAATCTCTGTGATGTCTGAGAAATTGTATACACAAATCATCGGCTGTCAGACCAGCATACAAACCCTACATATTAAACCAATCCAAATCAGGATGGCAAATAATAGAATGGCTAGGATTGAACCCAAGAAGGTATGGATGGATCTTCATATCAATGGAGAACCATTTCCTCATGTCTTTCTAATTATGAAAGATCTGATACATGACATATTGATAGGAACAGATTTCTTAAAATGGTATAGATGTGCAATAGACTTTAAAACCAGTCGGTTCACTGTGAAGAAGCCACCAAGTTTACCACAGCACAGTTATGTCAAGCAATAGGAGTAATCCAGACAGAACGGAAAGAGACCGAGATTGAAGAGGAAAGAGACTGAGATTGAAGAGAAAATCCGGGAGATAATTGTGGCAGATGAAGAGAAGGAGGCTTTCAGGCAGTCATTATATCAATACCATCAAGTATTTTCAGAAGTACCAGGCATAATACCAGGTTTTGAACAAATGCATTATACTGAGGCAGGACCAGCCTTTGCAACTACGCTTATATCCCATGCCATACCAATATAGGGAGGAGGTAACAAAACAAGTAAACTAAATGGTAGAATGGGGAATAATATCTAAATGTTCATCCACTGTATTGTAATCCTCTAGTAGTGGTTAAGAAGAAGAGTGGGGCTATTTGATTATGTCTGGATGCAAGACAATTGAACCGGGCAACAATTCCAGACTGTAACATTCCACCTCCGATACACGAGTTATTGGGAGGATTCAAGGGTAAGCAGATATTCTCAACATTTGACCTGATGGCCAATTACTGGCAGATCCACCTTCACCCAGAGGACCGGCAATATATGGCCTTTCGGTATGGAGGATACTTGTACCAATTTAACAGAATGCCATTTGGGCTCATAAATAGTGAGGCGGGTTTGTTAAGGTGCCTGGACCAAGGGTTGGCAGATGAAATCAAAAAACACATAACTATATATGTTGATGACATATTGATAGCCTCATCTAGTATTGAGGAGCTTCAAAAAGATGTTGAGATGTTTCTTCGGGAATGTCAGAAGGGCATCAAAATCAATTTTAAAAAAGTACCATGATGAAAGATGAAGTGACATTCTTGGGTCACTTGGTGGGAGCTCAGCAGATGAAACCCCATCTGGACAAGGTATCAGTCATCAAGGAGTTTCCTCAGCCGAAATCTTGAAAGCAGATCTGGTCATTCTTGGGGTCTTTGTAACTTCTACAACAGGTTCCATGAATGACTGGCTGAATGGACAGAACCTTTGGTTAGATTATCAAGAAAAGGTACACCCTGAAAATGGGACCAAGAACAGGAGAGGGCCCTCAAAGACATAAAGGAGGGATTCACTAGACAAGTTATGCTTTCTTTTCTGGATTTTACCAAACTGTTTGTGGTACAAACAGACAAATGGGTATGGTTTGGGGGCTACACTGTCCCAAATACAGGAGGAAAATCAAATGGGAGTGCTGTATTTCATCAGCAGATTACTAAAGGGGCCCAAATTGAATTACTCCACTACAGAAAGGGAAGCACTGGCAATCATCTGGGCATTCCAGAAGTTTCATCCATTTTTGTTAGGGTCAGAAGTCATTGTAATGACTGATCACAAGAGCCTGGAGTTCATAAATTGCAGCTACCTTACCAACAGCTGGCTGATCCATTGGAGCTTGCTGTTGCAGCAATATAATTATACCATTCAGTATTGTAAGGGACCGGAGAATATTGTAGCCAATATTTTGAGCTGAAATCCATCTGGTTATCATACTGATTATCCGGTGTGGAGACATGAACATTGCCATTATGGATATAGGAAGGAACAAGAGGGTAGAAGATTACCTGGCTCATTAGGAAGATTGGTAGCATCAAGATGAACAATTAAAGGAGATAATCAAATGAGTGGGAAAAGGAACAAATGGTGAGAGCTTAAAGAAGACAGGAAAGAAAAACAGGTACCGGCTCCAAAAAATATTTTACAGTACCAGACACATGATGAGCCAGAGCAGTGGAAACCAGTTATACCTCCTACATTGTGAAAAGATGTGACAAACTATGTACACCAACTATATGGCCATTATGGTGCTTTAAAAACCGAGCATTTGGTTCAAAAGTGGTTTTACTGGCCTAAAATCCATGCATCAGTTATAAACATGTTGGAGGGATTGGGAAATCTGTCAGAGAACAAAACCAGCAAACCAGAATTATATGGCTCCCATGCTGTCGATAATACCAAATAGACCACAAGAAATGATAGTGTTAGATTTTTACGGCCCTTTGCTGGCATTCAATAAATAATATCTCCTCATCACATATGATTTGTTTTCAAAATATGTGTCAGCATATCCTATCATGCAGGCGAATGCAAAGAATGCCATCAATGCTAGAAGGCTGTAAAAATTTTACAGAGACTGGAAAACCCAAGAACATATTATCTGACCATGGTACTCCCTTCATGTCCAAGGAATGGCACAAGTGGATCCAACAACAGGGGATTAGACATCATTTTACCTCAATCAGGAACCTGCAATCCAATCCCTGTGAACAGGTGATTTTATACATATACAGGCATGAATCATAAAGACTGGATTAAATGGACTCATCAAGTAGTGGATTTCATAAACTGGAACATAAACAAAGCTAGCGGGTTTGCCCCATTTTGCCTCTAATTTGGACAGCACATACCATGTTGGATAAAGACCTTTGTAACAGGAATGGAAGAACCACCTACTGACAAGAAGAGTGACCAGGATAGGGCATATCAGACCTTACAGCAGGCAAGCCATCAAAAAGGGAAGAAAGTGAGACACAGGGCACCCATATTTAAAGTAGGGGATAGAGTCATGGTTAAAACCCTCACATCAGTGATTTTGGTAAGTTTGTATGCTGAAAATTTTGCAACCTATATGAAGGCCCATACACCATCTGTTGTAATCAGGGGGATAATGCATTTTGGATGGACATTGGGCATGGAATCAGGGTGTCATATAATGCTCAGTCATTAAAGCCTGCCTAGCCCTTGGCAAGCAAAGGGCAAATCAAAGAACCAGGGAACAGATAAGTTTATACGAAAGGAGCCATTCAAAAATGCAAAAGGTATTTGAAGGCTTTTTGGAGGAGGAGTATTGTGACAGAATGGGTTCGAACCCAGGCACAAATAATATTATTAATCAGTATTTAAACATATATGTAGATATATAATATTTGATTTTATTACATGGTGGTGGTTACAAATAAACAAACATGGAGAAGGGACTCTGTCATTTTTGAAACAATGTATATGTGCATGTGACAAATGTGTGTATGAATGGATTAAGTAGTTGAAAAGAGAGAAATGAGATTTTTGTTTCATGTTTAAAAAACTAGAAGTTTCCCACAGAAATGAGATTTCACTTTCTTTTATGTACAATAAAAGCTATGATAAAAGTTTTTACACATCAACCAGATCTGGTTAGTCAGCATTGGGACAGGAAGTGAAATCAAAAGAAACTTCTAGAACAAATGGAGGTAGCTATAAAAGAGAGGCACCCATAATGCATTTTGTCTTGGCCCTGCAGAGTTACAGCCGTGAACAGTAAAATCGTAAATCCAGAATATTAAAAGTTTTAATATTTTTCTTACATAATGGCAGATCCAAAAGAAATGTCAGGGTAAGAACATACCATGTCAGATTCAAACCCCTAATTCCAACCAACTGTAGCTGCCTTGCCCAATAAAATCAAGATGACTTTGAATAAAATATAATTTCCAACGTAAACCAAGCTGAACCTCATCAACCAACGGACATAAATGGACATGGAGATCCAGAACCTTCACATTGAATTTTCTGTTATTACCTGTGATGAATGGAACTCTTTAAAATAAATAAATCTGCTTCCACTAATTCCCTGGAGAAAATTCAGGTAAAGAACTTTAAGTACTGATTTTTCTTTTCTTTTATGAGAAAGAAATTTTTACCATTTATAATAAGTGAAGGTGACAATCTAAGTTAACTTAATGAAATTTTCTTAAAGTCTTATTTAATTGCAGACATAAATAATGTAATTATTGTTGGAGGTCATGTGAAATAAACTTTTCTTAGTATCAACCTTCACTACTTGATTTATGTGTGATAAATCTATTGGAAAGAATGGCGTATGTGTGCATATCGAAATGACAGAGTAGTAATTACATTTATATAATATTAAATATAGAAAGAAAAGTAGAGTGTTGAATTATTATATTTTTTTTATCTAAAAGATCAAAGAATAATAATGATCTTTAGAAGTCTTTAATAAAACTGATTTGATAATGAAACTCAAAACAAATCTTATTGTGATATTTATTTGCAGATCCATTTATTTTTTTATGTGTTTAAAAAAAACAACTCTTAACCCCATTCGTAACTACTCCCAGCTGTGATGCCACCTGACCATGAGACTGAGCTAATTAATGGTCAAAACCCCTCTCATGTTATGTAAGATAGTGTTCTTATTGATAATATATTCACTTCGCATAATTCTTATATTCGTATAAGATTGGCGCTTGGAGTCCTTCGGATGACCATAAATACACATTGGGAATATATTACAGTTATGAGAATGAATCCAGAAGTTTTGAATAACAATATTAAGTCAAAACCATTTTAATTAAATATAAATACGTAGGCACGTATGTTTGCTATATCGTAGATATATATTCGGTAGTGAACTCTATCTACTGAGAGGTATGGGTTTTGTTACAATATATATAATAACAATTTTTGCTTCCTGAATTATGTTTGTAGCTTATGTTGAAAGATCTAAAAAAATTATATCATTTATTGCCATAAATTAACTAAGTTGTGTTATTAAGTTATAAAATTGTCATTGTAAGATTTTTCTTTATGGTAAGTCTAAATAAAAGTTACTTAATTATTTTTAAAGTAAACAGTTGAGCTAATTCTGTAATTTTAAATATTTTAAAATCCTAGATTTTAATATTCTTCTTAACATATAACGTATCTTTATCTCAAAATACAATTATGCACCAAATGCAGTTTAGTGATGTTTATTAAATTAAATTGCTGTAAAACAAACATTTTGAAAAGTTTAATAATATTCTATAACCTTCTATAATGCTAATAGTTATTTACAATTTATTTAAAAACAGTTCTAATTAATAGTTTGCATTTTTTAAAAGTCTGTGTATGCATATTTGTTTTGACTTAAAATAAAAAGTTTAATTGTATTGATTATAATTTAAATTCCTTGTTTATGGATTTTAAACTGTGATATTTTTCTGTTAATTCTTATGATCCTGCTTTAGCCTTCAACCCATCAGTGTAAGTTCACCATAAATACTGAGTTTGTACAGTATCAATTAATCTCAAACCCAGGAGCATTACTTCATTCTATCCACCATTTTGCGAGAAAAATAAAAATGTACATATTTTTTTTCTACGATAAAATTTCAATTTTTTATGATTTTTTTTTTTTTAAATGCAATTTTTAATTACTTTTTTTTCTCATTTTCTTAGATTTAGTTAGAGAACAAATCTGCTTCGGAAGAAATGAATTCATTCACCGCTTATTTCAATCCAAAAGTTTCAGTACATTTTCGTGTCAACTGTGAGTATTGTGTTTTTTAATTTTTTTGATAATAAATTTTAATTTTATAGAATACATTTTTAGGCACTGATAGAATTTATAAAGTCAGACTAATTAGAGATAAATGCAATAAAGGGTATTTTCAAGTTTCCTCAATCCATCCATTCTATCTCATATAACTGATACACATATACACACACATGTAAAAAGGAGAAATGATTCCCAAAATACATATTTTATGCTGAACCAGCACTCATCATTTTGTCAAGATCATCATCTACCACACATATATTTAGTGATCATATAAATTTGTTTATTTTTATGTTTATTGATTTGGTTTGTTTTTATTCATTTTATTCTCATGAACTGTTCTTACTGTTATTTTTTTTTGCCCTCACTAAAACAAAATGTAGAGTCTGAAAGTAAAAGAAAGAGGCATGAATTCATCCAGTTTCAATATTTCTGCTATGAAAAATTATCTCAGGTAAGTGATGTTATATATCTTTTTTTCAGCATTTAGTGACAGATGTGATAAAGCTGTTTATAAAAATGTCTAATATTTAACTTTCAAAATTTAGAATTTGTGAACCAATGTAAAAATAAACATTTTTCAAAAGTATTAAAAATCTTTTTTTTCTTAATTTTTTTTGAAGTAATGACTATTTTATCAGCTTTATTACATTCTTTCATATTTGCTCTTTTTGATAATATATATCTTTTTATACTAATTGCATTCAAACATAATACACACTAACAATTATAAAATTTATAATTTTTTTTAAAAGGCAAGACGTCGATTTCAGAGATTAAAGTAATCATGTATTTATTATTTTCTAAAAGTATTATTTTAATTTTGAGAACTTTTAAAAAAAGTTAAATAAAATATATTGCTCCTGCAATATATAATTATTGTTAATCACTTGTAAATTTATAATGTAATATTGATTATTATGTCCAAAAAATCCAGAAAGTTTTTTTTAAAAGGTTATTTTTAAAATATTTTCCTTGACAACTAATTAGAGGTTAAATTTTGATTTCTTTTATCACCTGACCTACCATACAAAAGCAACTGACCTTGAGTTTTTATTTACTTACTTACTCAAGTATTCTCACTTTCTTTTAATGTGTTAATTCATTAATCACCAAAAACATAAAATGGCTAGAGCAATATCTGCTCAGGCTTCCTGCTTTAGTCTGGCAATCTCACTACAATATCTCCTGAAAGTATACATCATAAATAAATTTTTAACAACTTGTTATCAGTAGAAGCGATATGTCGTTATATTACTTTGTAACAACCAGAATCTTCATGGAGGTTTAAATAGTTATATTGCTAGAATTATAATTAACTTTCAGTTTATCTATTCATGCTTGAAATTAAGTCTGCTAATATTTTGAATACCGAACTATGCTTAAATGTATAAATAAGTTATTATATTTTATTGTACAGGTAATTATAAACTGTATATTTGTTTTATTATTTGTGAGTGTTCTTTGTTATGTTAAATCATGTTTAACAAGACTTGAACTTTATTAATGTAAGGGATATTTTAAGAATAATAAAAGTGGCTGTAAAATAATAATTCTGCAGTTTAAGATGTATTTACTTTTTTATTAAAATAAATTATATTAGTAATATTATACTTGCAAATTAACATGATATCCTATGAAAAAATAGCATTGTTAGTTTTTTTTTCATATGTCATAGCATCGGCTGGGAGGTGATCCTGCAACAACCATCTGCAACCAACTGCTTGCTTGCAAGGCAGCTGCACTGACATCTCAGCTAACAATGCTTGTCACATTGTTAGTTTTAAAATAAACAAAATGTTTATTTCAATATCTTTATAATTTTGTAAAGGATCAATCCCTCCACTCATGACCATGACCATGACCAGAGGATTTGTTCCTCCTTTATAATATTACATATGCAGGATGCACTATATTGATAACATCTTTGTAATTGAAAAATGGAAATAATGCTTTCCCAGGAACCCCCTTTGAAAACCAGGTGGCCATTGTTAATTTTTAGAAAAATTTACCCTAACTCTAATAACTTAGATATTTTGTGTTCGAATGTAATAAATATAAAAAAACACGCTGTAAAAGTAAGGTCATATATGAAAGAATGCAATGAAGCTGTTAAAATAATCATTTCATAAAGAAAAAGTTAAAAAAAAATTTTTTTTAATAGTTTTAAGAATTTTTATTTTTACACTGATTCACAAATCCTAAATTTTGAAATTCAAATGATAAAATGACAATTTCATAAACAGCTTCATCACATCCCTCACAAAATTTCAAAAAAAAAAAAGATGTATTGGAAGTCTTACTTGAGGTAATTTTTCACTGAGAAAATTACTAAAACAGCGGCCTTGCTGTGGTCCATTTTTCTTCTAGAGCCAGAAGTGTCCATTTGTTCAAAAGTACCTATAACAATATGAATGGTTTTTAGTGGAGAAAAAGTAACAGAACAGTGTATTCAAAAATAAATAAACTCATAAAAAATAAAATGAATAAAAATAAATTAATAAAGATAATTTTTTATTATTATTAACAATGATTACATGTGTGGAAGAAAGGCTGAGTTCAAATATATGGCACTATAACACAGAGTGGATGGATTGATGAAGCCAGAAAGTGTGTATAAAATATCCCATATTACATGGAATTCCAGTTGTGTAGCATGAACTTGTATATAAATATATTTATTATTTTGCATAAAAAATATGAAGAAAGGCTGAGTTCAAATACATGGCACTGTAACAATAAGTGGATGGATTGAGGAAGCCAGAAAATCTATACAATATCCTATATTACTTGCCTAAAATTGACACAAATCAATTGCGGGTCATAACTTTAGCACTGATGCAATAATTCGTCCATAAATTCAAACTTGGTCATGCATGATACACTATTCATATTTATAATCATGCCAAAAAATGCATCAGTTCACACAGTGACAGATTACCCCAGTCCCCAACTTTTTTCCATTCTACAGCATATTTATTTGAAAATATTATAATTTATTATTCTATAGCATATTTATTTGTTTCAGTAAATCGAAGATATTATAATTTATTATTCTATAGCATATTTATTTGTTTCAGTAAATAGAAAATATTATAATTTATAAAAAAAAAAGTAATTATATACTCTTGAATGTTATCAAAAAATGTTTATTTGTTTCAGTACATCGAAAATATTATAATTTATTATTCTATAGCATATTTAGGTAAAACTGACTTATAGCGGTCTCGACCCTTCGCCCTCTATTTTTAAAAAAGTTAACTACATTTTTTTCCTATTAACTGTCTCCAACTTTAATCAGTGTATCTAATTCTAAATAAACTATATCTAAATATAAATGCTTAGAAAAAAAAAAACTTACATTTTGATGCGTAGTTTTCACTTGTATATGTAGCGGTCTTTACTGTATATATAACTATAAATAAATAAACAAACTATATTAACTATAAATGTTTTTACATAAAGATGAATAAATAAAAAAAAAGAACTTACATTTTCTGCAGGCAGAATCCGTGTTTCGAACTACGTTATTCTCACTATGTAATTGCAAAGTATATCTAACTATAAATGTATTTTTTACATGAAGATTAATAAATAAAATGTAATAAAACTTACATTTTTATGCTCTATGTAGAGATATGTTTGTTGCCTGGCAAAAGTGCGACCAAAAAAGTCCCTATCAAAATTATGAACTACTTTTGTCACGTGTAATTTTTGCCACGTATAATTCCCTTCTCCCTCCCCGTCCATTTACTTTTTGCCAAAAAAGGATTCAAATCAATGTTAAAACCAAGTATGTCAAATTGTGAACAACTGTTTTATCATTGATTTGAATCTTTTTTCGGCAAAAAGTAAATGGACAAAGAGGGGGAGGGGAATTATATGCAGCAAAAATTATACGTGACAAAAGTAGTTCATAATTTTGACAGTAGGGACGTTTTTGGTCGCACTTTTGCCAAGCAACAAACATATCTCTACATAGAGCATAAAAATGTAAGTTTTATTACATTTTATTTATTAATCTTCATGTAAAAAATACATTTATAGTTAGATATACTTTGCAATTATATAGTGAGAATAACGTAGTTCGAAACACGGATTCTGCCTGCAAAAAATGTAAGTTCTTTTTTATTTATTTATTCATCTTTATGTAAAAACATTTATAGTTAATATAGTTTGTTTATTTATTTATAGTTATATATACAGTAAAGACCGCTACATATACAAGTAAAAACTACACATCAAAATGTAAGTTTTTTAAAAAAAAATTTTCTAAGCATTTATACTTAGATATAGTTTATTTAGAATTAGATACACTGATTAAAGTTGGATACAGTTAATAGGAAAAAAATGCTGTTAAGTTTTTTTAAAAATAGAGGGCGAAGTGTCGAGACCGCTATAAGTCAGTTTTACCCATATTTATTTGTTTCAGTAAATAGAAAATATTATAATTTATAAAAAAAAAGTAATTACATACCCTTGAATGTTATCCAAAAACATAATTTGAGAAGAGGGCCCAGAATCACAGACAACTTTAATGGAAAATCACAATAAAATCTTCAGTAATTGATCTAACCATTGTGGAATAAGTTTTTTATGATAAATAAACTGATAAAAATAAAAAAATTTTTTTAGGTACCCTTCACTAAAAATATTCATAAAAAATCTAACAATGGTCGCACAGAAAAAATTCTTAGATTTTCAGGTAGATATCAAAATGGCGCAAAGAATGACATGTTGGGCCTATGTGTGACGTTTACCGTTTACGCGTAAACTCAGCTCAAAATAGAAATTTCTAGAAAAGTTGTACAAAAGTCGTACTGGGGGTCAAAGGATTTTGTGAAAGGATTAATTTTCTGTTTGTGCATTTCATCACTAGATAAATGTTTGCTTAAATATACCTCAATTTATTAGAATATTTTACTTGGTATGAAAGTAAAAATAAATGTTTGTGCCAAAATATATTTCATTTTGTCTGAATATTTTTACTTGCTGCAAAAACTAAAATAGTGCTGTGTTCTCTATAACTTATGTATTGTTTTATTAATTCCTTATTGCTATAAAAAATAATGTTGTGCTTTTTATACACTTCATGTTATTTGAAATAATAGTCCTTTTATAAATTATGGATTGCTTCAAACTTTGTATTGGTTTAGCAGAAATAATGGTCCATGTAACATCTGCATATAAATTTGCATAGTTTTACAGTTATTAACAGAATAACTCGACATGAATATGGGACTGTAGACTGTCCTGAAAGCACTTGGCAGTAAAAATGTTGACAATTTATTAATAGCTTCATTAACTGTGCGCAGAGCACATATATATATTAATTTATTTAAGCGTTAATGAAGTAAAATCTTAACTATTTAAATAATACTGTGCTAGTTTCACCCTGAATGGCTTTAACTTGTGTCAGTGTTCATTGTAGTGCCTTGGATTTTGATAAATTATTTTTCCAAATTTGATATTTAAATATTGATATTTTAATTAAATTTTCTAAATTTCAATAGATTTGTTATTCAAACTATAGTATTGATGAGAATTGCATTGGAATCAATGATTTCAGGACTAAGAAACTGTTATAATGGTAAAGATGGCAAAATATAATATTTTAGATATAATTTTATTAGTGTGTTTTATTTATGCATATATTATTTGCTTATAATTTATGCTATATAAATATTGGAGTTCTCACAATATCTTTTTATTGTGATTTAATCAAAGGTAATATGTACATTCAGTATGGAATTATTTAGAGTGTGGTATAACTGAAATTATTAGTCAATGTTATTTCTTATTAAATTACTATGCAATAATTCTTATACCTAGTTATTTTATTTTAATTATATGTTTTATCATTTTTTCACATCATGCATTGTTTTGATTATGCTTTTGAGATAGAATATATTATAGATATGTAGCTGAAGATGCTATTTTGGCAATTTTTTGTGATAGTTTATTCTTATTAACTTTATTAAATTAGTGATATATGAATTTTTTATATGCACTTATGGACAAGTGTGTACTTTTAGATTATTGCATCATTTTGCCTATTGTATTTCTTGATGTTTTTGGAAGAAAATGTTGAAGGCATGCATAATGCCAACTCCTTTATGTTACTCTTGATATTATAAAAGTAGTTTGAGTATTTTAACATTAACATGCATGGATTGCATATTTGATGTACACAATCCATGATAAAATATTCTGTGTTTAAACTTATATAATTACTTTATATGTGGTTTATGAAATTATACATCCTTTCGAAATTCGATGTTATTTTATTGTTGACAACATCTATTGATCAATACATTGAATAGTATTCATACTCATGTCATATTGAGAAGAAAGCTAGATTAATAAAATAAATATGCGAGTTTTCTGTATTCAAAGCTGATAATGTTTTCTTTATGTATTTAAATTTATTATTAAAATAGTATAATAACCATATTATTTTAATCATATTAAAATTACAGTAATCTATAATTATTATATTTTCTAATATTAATAAAATCTTTGTTTGATTCTTAAATTTTGACTTTATATCTGCATCATCAGAAAATCGAAATCACACATTATAATGTTTGAAATATAAGAGGACAATAATACTTGAAAGTCATTTTGTTAAAGTTTATATTATTTAATGTTAAAGTAGCATCTACACTTATTATTTGATTTTATTAATTTGGATTGTAAGAAATCCTTTGGCATGATATACGAGTATGAACAAAATCCCTTTCACATTCATAGCATCAAGAGTGTTGTCTTAGATTGTAGAACAAGAAGAGTTATTTTAAATATAAGACTCATTATTAATTAAATTTAGAATTATTTGCTTATAGATTGTAATAGGATATTGTTAGAAGAAAGAATAATATCTTATTTAACACTAAGATACAGATTTTTATATAATTCAAACTTGAGATGTAGAGTAATTAGATTTACTGTGAAGTTTTAATGGTAACCTGATATTATAAGACATTTCTCTATTAGGTTTATCTAGAACAGTAGTAGAGCTGTAACTGGAAGATTACAGTAATGGTGGCATGATCAATTAGTTACTGGTTGACTGTAACTGGAAGGTTACAATATATATACATATATGTACGATATATTATAAGGGTCGGGGTGAATTGAGTCTTACCGTATCTGTGCTACAGGCCGCCACCAGGCTATTTGAACCTGGAAAATTTATAGAGTAGGCAGATACGCACTGTTAAGATCTAACTTTTACATATTTATTTTATTCCGACCGTCAGTCCATGCCACTAGCTAATGGAGACGCAGAGATTTAATATAAAACTTGCTTAAAAAAAATATATTAATATTTTTAAAAAAATGAAATAAGCCACTGCCAGTAATTAATGCACAAACATTTATTAATGCACATATAAATAAAATTGAGAAATACAATTTATTATTTTAGATTGGTTATTAAATTTTAAATTTAAATTTTTATTTTAAACAATCCGCACAGATGAATTTAATAATATTTTATTAGAGTGTCGAGTATGAATAAACTACATAGATTGCCTTTGAAAAGAAAATATTCTATTCCTTATTTAACCTTAGGCCAAAAGTTCGCATTCAAACTAATGCCAATCCATCTGATATATCGATGTATTCAATGCAGCATGAATACGACATCACAATACCATACTGTCAGGAATGCACATCTGAACAGCAAGGTTATAGAAGACATTGTCTCTCATCCAGTACAGGAATGGTACATCTGTCTAGCAAAAAGAACAAAAAAAAAAACTCCATAGGAAAGGACTGCATTTTCCATCTCAACTCTCTCATTCCATAAGCTAAAGGGGTAATCCAAGAAGCAGGGAATACCGTCTGCTTCCAATGGTGAGAAATGGGACTTATTTTGCCCAAGTGCAGCATATAATATGATCCTGCACATAGCAGATCTTCATGCTACATTTACTAATTACACCAATATATCCAATCAATTAACCCAATTTAACTATGAAACAAATAACCTAAGATTAACCCTGCCTTAATTAAACTATTATAACTTTACAAATCTATGCAGCCATTCATGCCAAACTTAAATTTAACATTTATATAATTTGGTCAATAAATATTAATAAAAAATAAAAAAAGGAAATAAATAAATTAGCAAACTCAAATATATAAAATTAAACATTATTAATTTATTTTGAAATCTTAAAAGTCAGATAAAATTTCATTTTAAAAATTAAGTTTAGTTGATTATTAAAAGCTTGTCAAATCTTGACTAAAGTTCTTAATTACTTTTAAATTTTACAGTTCATATCTTACAGTAGAAGAGTCCCGGTTCCTGGTTCCAATTCCTGCGAAGTCTTTATTGGAAGACCAGTCTGTTGTTCTGGAGATGACCTTAACTGGTTCAATCCTGGTACTATTTTATTGCAGAAGCCATATGATTCGAGGTCTGCAATAGTACCATTCATAATTCATCAGTCATTTCATTTGAAATAAGAGAGGGTGAAAAGTGCATCTTATCACCCATCTCAAAAAAAAAAAATCAAGCTGAAACTGTTCTTAATTTGAATATTTTTCTTTTTATACAAATCGTCCGAATTCATTGAACATAGTTTCCTGTTCCAAATTTTCATTAAGGTCCGAGCATTGGTTGATGCTTCTATTGGACATCTAATTTTTTTTTGTTCTCTTATCTATATCTTTAATCTGACTTTTTTTTATATAAGAGCCCCAAGGGCTAGTTTGCTTTTCAATAATTAACAACACAATCATTTCCATTTACTGAGATTACATGAAATCTTTTTCATTTATGCTACTTTTTACTAAAAATATTTTATATTTAGATCTTTACCTTTTTTTTATAAAAAAGTATGTTCAAATACTTTTTTTTTATTTAAAAAAAATACTTTTAAAGTTTTGTATCTGTGCGAATATATATACGTTTAACAACTCTTTAATTGTAGCTTTTAGTTTTTATTTACGAACTTAAGTTTTTAATTTTAATTTTAAATTAATGTAACAGCATATTGTATACCATTACAATATATACACATTTAAAATATATTTCAACATCTACTAATATATATATATATAATGCATCACTGCTCAGTTTTTTTACTACAAATATATATTTTCCCTCTAATTGCTGCAGCTAATGATCTGTATTATATAGTATGTCAAATAACTTCATTTTATTTTTCATTTCGAATAATTATTATTGTATATAAAGCTTATTCTTCAACAAACAAAATTTAAAAAAAATCCTTTATAACTTTGTAAAGCTAAAATAGCTACATGATATAATTTTAAATAATATGTAGATATTAATTTATTGAACCCACAGAAAGCATATGTAAATACATTAAACAAGCTTTAACCTGTATTCAATGTGCTTTAAAATTCGTAATAATCAAGCATATTTTGCCGATAGAGGGAACCTTCCAAACCACAACACAAGATAACGACTTTTATAAAGATAAGAGTGGCCATCTTATCTTTAACCTAAATTTCCATTTATAGATGCAAATCTGAAGCATCTTGATTTGGAATGGAAGCGTGAAGTAGTTGTTTTCTCCACTGTTTAAGTCATTATCTTGTATCGTGGTTTGAAAGGTTCCCTCTATCGGCAAAATATGCTTGATTATTACGAATTTTAAAGTGCATTGAATACAGGTTAAAGCCTGTTTAAAGTATTTAAATATGTAGGTATATAAATTTAAATATTGAGATAATTTACTATTGGTTTTTTTTTTTATATTAATGGAATAAAAATTATGCAATCACAATGTGTCTAATGTAACCCATTTATGTGTCTGTCATAATGGAATGAAATATAATCAAATGCTTAAAAATTAGTACCCATTATTCAGTCTTATATATGAGTTATAATTAGCATATCTCAAACAGGGTAGTCTATTTTAACGCAATGTAAAAAAAGACAATATTAAATACATATTTAAAAATAGCAGCCCTTTAAAATGACTATACAATTAAGTGTATTTCAAATGCAAATGCTATGATAAAAATGATTAAATCATAGCCATATGATACCACGAGTGTATTGGTTATAAATAAAATAGATATTATGTTAATACATTGTGGATTTTAAAAGCAATTCTTAGAAACACTTTTCAGTAATTATTTCATACTATAATTTAAATCCTGAATCACCACCCATATAATTTGAGAAAATTCTACAGAATTTACACCCTCACACAATAAATTCCATTAGTGACTGGTATTATTGTAGAGATAGCAAAAAATCTGCTAAATGCATATATAAAAGTAAAATGTACCAAATATTTAATATAGTATTTGAATAAATTCATACAAAAATTCAAAATGATGATTAATAATTTTACAAACTAGTAATAATTTCATTCCAATATCAGCCTTTCAAGCTAATTGAGCACGCGCCTTTGAGAGTGTTAAATAAATGAATACTCTCCTCTTCAATCCAAGATATAGTATTTATGCAGGAATATAAACATCTGAGTCTAAAATAAATATTCTCAAATCAAACAAATAGATTAGTGTATCTAATTTTGGCATATTAACAAACATTGTATATACATTAATTTCTTAAGTTGATGAAAAACAAAAAAATAACAAAGTAATATTGTTTAAATTGTGCCTATATGTTGAACTAACCTATACACATAGTTTGCACATGTGAATTTAATTATTCAAAATTATTCAAATTAATATTGTAATTTTCTTTTAAACTAAATTATTTTTTCCATAATAAATAATTCTGTCAATGCTTTCATATAGAAAATGCAACACATTGATTATCATTATAAAATTTAAATTTATTATCTTATATATAAAATCCGTATTTTCTCTGTTGTCTGATTGGTGAATGTATGATGTTTCTCTATAAGGCTGACACATGTCAAATTCACAATCATTCCAAACATTAATAAATAGTAAAGTTGTCCATAACCATCCCATATCAAATGTAACCAGAATATATTTAATACTTTAAATTTTAATTTAGCTTTATATTAATACCTTGCCACTACATTTCTGAACTGTACCAACCAGGCTTCATTGTTCAAAACATTTTTTTTTTCCGATTGTGAATTTCTCACATTTATATATTTAAACCTTTTGTTTAATTTACATTAAATCTTAAAAAAACATTGTTAAAGCAACCAAGTAAAACAAACAACAACGTTTGTTTGTAATGCTGCCTGCTATTCCACCATTAGTAACCATATTTTTATGAAGCAGTTGACTGTAATTATTTAAATCTTTTGTTTAATTTACATTAAATCTTTAAAAACATTTTTTAAAGCAACCATTTAAAAAAAAAGACAGCCTTTCCAAGGCTGGATGCGCCTGGTTTAGCATAAAATAGCTTTAGACAGTAAAAAAAATAATTGACCTCTATCTGCTGCATTTTTCTAAATATAAATTAATGAATAATCTTTTATGAAAAATTGCACAATGAACATATAAAATTCTTTATATAATACATAAATTGCAACTTCTTTTTTCTCTTGGAATTTTAAACTGATCTTTGGTTTTGTTTCGTTCAATGAATTTGAAGTTTCTGCAAACTGATTCCATTACCAGATATTATTGAGTCAGATATTTCTAATTTATTCAAAATTATTTAAAAGTTATTATAAAACAAATAGAAGTACTATTTTTGTACAGATAAACAATTACATTATGCAAACACACAATACATATTAATGTGATCTCTAAACACTATTATGGCTACTCACAAAGTTGCAGCTAAGCAAAAAGTCTCATAGTATTTTAAAATTAACTAGTTACAAAAGTGTTTTTTTTTCTTTAAAGATTTAAAAAATGTTCAGTTCAATGTTAACCTGAATGTTTTAAGAAATGTGTTTTTTTTTAAAAATTAGTAAACAGAAAAATTTAGCAAAAACTACATGTAGTATAATAAATCTCTAAAATGGTGGATAGCCAACAATTCAAACAAATTTAATTGGTAACATTATTTAGAAGCAAATAGGTAAAAAGGAAAAAGAGTAGAAGGAAAAATAGTAAAAAAGTTAATAAGAGTCGCAAAAAAACAAAAAACAAATAGAGCATGAAAAAAAATAGTTAAAAAAAAAGATTACATTGTTGAAAATTTTTTTCACTAAACTATAAAATGGCAAGTGCCCAGTCACTTAATCAGGGAGCTGGTCCTTCACAAAACACAAGAAATACGTACACAACAATAGCAAAACTTATCAAAATAATGTAAACCCAGTGAAAAACCTTAGATTTAGAAAGACTACATCAGATGATCTTAAAGATTTGGATCTGGTAAATCAGACTGAAATTACCCCCCACAATGGACAACTGAAATGCTTGAACAGATTGGGGAGAGATTCAATAACCCAATACCTAGAACACTTTTTGCAACATTCAAAAGATTTTTTACTGAGAAATCAATAGTGTTGGCAGTAACAGACAATCACTGAACTCTCTACCATTTTCCCAAGGCACTCCTAATTGAAGCACTAAATAAAAATAATTTACTGGAGACAGTACAATGCATAGGCAACCATTCTAATAGCAGATACGTAGCATTTGAGTTTTATGAAGCTACACAAAGAGATCAATTTAAAAATTACATTAAAACTCTTGGAAATTTTGCAATCATATGAGTTGACGAAAGCAAATACAAGAATATCACTGGAGTGTTAAAATATGCCTACTTTGGATATAACTTGGACAATTTCCAAAGATTGATGAACCCCTTCAGAAGGGTTATTTATTTTCAACAAATATACATTAAAAAAACAGCAGTACCCATATTCACAAATAGTTTTGAATATAAAGTCAAGTTACATAAAGAAATATAACCAGAAAACATCCCAACACATATAACATACCAAGAAGGCATGCTATGGTTATATATCTGAGGACTAAAGCTACATTGTTTCGCTTGTGGCAAGAGAGGCTACATAGCAACACAATGCAATGAAGAAGTAAATCTAGTAGAAAAGAATCACCACCCCACACAAAGATTAGAAGAGAATCAGATAGCACACACAAACCCAGGCAGCAGGAAAATATAGATCCCCCTCCACTCAAGGTAATAAAATGAACAATTAAAACAAATATAAATGAAACTATAGACCATTCCCAAGCATGCCAATGGAATTGACAATTAAAACAAACATGAATGAGGAAGATGAAAACCACGACCCCGGGCAAAAACACTTAGTGATAAATTAATAGAAAATGAAACTGCTTACATACAAAAAGAAACAAAAGGAATGCCAAATGGAGATAATAATCAAGTAGAGCACACGATTATAAACAAAATGACAACTGATATAATGGATACCATCACACAATGCTTTCCAATAATTGAAAACACACCTATGGAAAGTAAAAAAAAAAAAAAACCAAAACCAAAGAAAACTGGAGAAAATAAAAAGATTAAAACAAATGATCTGGAAAAGAGCCAATTAAATTCAATAAATAAACTAATTAAATCCAATAAATAAACTAATAGATGAAAATATGGAAATGGAGTCAACCTCTCAATGTTCAAAAGAATTTGAAAACGTCAAAGATAGTGACTCGAACAAACGTATATTTACAGAACCAACGAATAGCACCAATCTCGCTTCAAGCAAGATAAACTTACAAAAGAAATAAAATGAAACGCACACACCTCAGCAAAATTGCTCACCCCCCTCTACAACATTAATACCATGAAAATAAAAATAGCGGCACTTAACACTCCGAGGTTTAAACTCAACAAAAAAATACAACAAATTAATAAATGCAACTAGAAACAAATATATATAACAGATCCCAAAGCAATCCAGTTACATATATGAGTTAACTTGGTTTTTGCGCATGCTCGAGGGACACATCAGCACCACCAAGTGGCACAGATATGTTTATCAGCCAAGCATGCCCCTTCAGCACCACCAAGTGGCACAGATATATTTATCAGCCAATCATGCCCCTTCACATTTTTTAAAAATAATTTTCATAAATTCCAATCTGCTGATAACTACGTTTAATCACAGAAGCTTTTCAATTAACATTATATTTGTATACATCTCCTTCCTGGTCCAATTGTTATTAACAGAATATTTTTAATTATTAATTCACTGTTAGCATCCAATCCCTATCCCACTATACTTGCTGAAGATTTCAATATTAGCTATCAAAAGTTCGTTGCAAAATGGATAAATCAACTTGTAATACTGCTAATGAGTGGTGAGGGTTTTCTCCCACCGAACTCAGTATCTTTTTAGAACAATTGCCACGGCACTCTCATAGATCTTATGTTCTATTCTCCAATGCTACATCACTCAAATGAAGTAAGTCTCTCCCCCTCTTCATTTTCTGATCATGCAGCACAAATAATAAAATTAAATTTAAAGTCTCTCCCCCTCCTCATTTTCTGATCATGCAGCATAAATAATAAAATTAAATTTAAACACATACTACAATAGCATCACTAACATACAAAAGACAATAAGGATCCTATTATCAGTCAACACTCTAGAATTCCTCTTCTCCAAAACATACATCATGGTAAATAAGCTCAATCAGATGCAAATTGATCCAATCTTGAAATATACAACATATACACACATTCTCACATTTAACATCAATCATATTGCTCAAAAATCAACCCCCCTCTAAACTAATCACGTTAGCAGATGAACTACACAAGAGAATCGTCATGTCAAAACCAGTCACTCACAACCAAGCAAACATAATCAAGCTAACACAGCTATATAATCAAACATGCAATAAACTAAAGCAATATCTAGCAATAAAAAAAGAATTTGTCTAACACAGCAACCCACATGGACCCACGGATACATTCGATGGGCATTAGGCTATCCATCCACGAATAGAGTTCCCATGGCACTAGAATGGGATGGAAAAATCATGGCTGGACATAATATGATGCAACCAATATATCAGCACTTCAAAGAAAAATTAACAAAGCATAACCAATTCAAACCCCCAGAAATTTTTTTTGGAAAACCAGAAACAGAGATACCTTTTGGAATAGCAATTTTGCACTCATTCTAGCTTCAACCCCAGGTACATGCCACCAAGGACCACCGGGAATCCCACAATTTATATTGTCACATCTCAGCCGATTCACAAATACATACCTGTGCCAGCTTGCAAATCAACTATCACAAAAGCTATATAATATACAAGGGATATATCTGGTTTCAATGGTCCCCTGCATTAAAAAAACAAGCACCAATTGCAACAGCCTCCAATCTATGGCCAATATCAATGTAGCCTTTGGGATTAAAAATTCTGGAAAAAGTTTTAAAATAAAAAATTTGAACCATATATAATAAAACTAATATCACAACATGAGTATGCAAAAAAGGGCTCATCAACAGGTAGGTCAAGCAGCACTAACATGCAAAACAATAATTAACTTTAGTAATCAAAATGAAAAAATATACTCCAATAGCCATGCAATTAGATTTTGAAAGCGCATTTGATTTAGTGCCAATCAAAGCACTGTTAATTCTACTAAAAACAGATATACTTCACACAATATTATATACAATCACCAATCTGCTACTAAACAGAAAAATTCACATCACACTCAATGGCAGATTTTCATCATCTTTCTATCCCAGCCAATCAATCCCACAAGGATCTCCACTCAGCACACTATTATTTACATTACATTTAAATCCCCCATTAGAGCAAATTAAAAAAAAATCCAAGGAATTCCAATTCCAAACATCAACACACGCACACCATGTATAGCTTACATGGATGATGTCACAGTATTTCTAAAATCAAAGAAACAATTACATATACTGCAGGAAATCATAAAAGAATATACAGCAAAGTTCAGGCTAAAAATCAACACCAACAAATCAGCTGCATGGGCAATATTTAAAGGTAAATTAAACACCCAGATATATCAAGGGAACCTAGTATATTTTCTGGGTTTCCATTTGTGCATGAATCAAATGAGAAAGAAAATACAAAACAAACTTAAAGCAGAAGCAGAAAGAATCACTGAATTACTCTCCAAATCCTATCTCTCACTCTACTAAAAACTATGCAACAAGCTAGTATGAAAAGAAAAGTAGTAGCCATCTCAATAAAATATTTAAACCGACCTACAAAATGGAATTGTCTTGGACTACATGCAATACCAGTGTTTCACACCCCAAAAACAGTAAATCTTCTCATAGCCACATTTGGACATTTTCCAGAGATAGAGGGAGTAATAGAAATTGTACCCACTGATCAGCCTCCCCCCACATATAACTATATCTCTATCCTGCTTGGGAGCTGTGAACCAATAAGAAACAATATAACATTAAAAAACAAATAAATACATTATTGGCAAATACAAAATCTACTGTTTCCAGACCAACAAGCCAATAACCATCCCACAGTAATGAGAATAAATAATGGCCAACTGTTAAAAAAGTTCAAAAGATGATGCTTGGAACCCAAATTTTATGATTTTATTACCAAATTTAACCTGAATGCATTACCAACAACATACTTTATTTGGTACAAGAGATTTTACATGAATGTTGATCTACTGTGTATGCTATGTCACAGAGATGAAGAAACACAAACTCATTTCCTCTATGATTGTCTAGCCCTAGAAAAAGTGCTACAAATGATGCTGAACAATTACAGACAAAATGGGATCACAATTAGTAAAATAGTAGATGCATACAAAAGTAACATAATACCAATAATATGTGCAGCCACATTCAGCTTATATGTATATTGGTGCACCCATTGCACATTCACATTTGGAAACAAATCGAATAAGACATCCCAACTCCTACTACAACAAAGTTAAAAAAAATTAAGGATAGAGACAGTATTCCTGCACCACAGGACATTTTTGAGGCAACATGGTCTCTCTTCAAAATAAGCTCAGCATTATGATAAGGACTGAAATTAATACTCGAAAAAATAAATTTAAAAAATGAGATAAGCTAACACAACCCTTTTGATGGTCAATCATTATAACAATGAATCTCTGTTATCTGGTTAAACAAGATAGCTTTCAGATGCAAGGTCTAAATCTAAATTAAAAGGAACTTTTTATATAAGTACATGTAACTCTATTGTAACTAATTTTGATGTAACCAATTGATATTAAATAAAGTTTTCTTTGAATAATAATAGTAGTAGTGGTAATAGTAGTGGTAGTAGTAGTAGTGGTGATAGTAGTAGTAGTAGTAGTAGTAGTAGTAGTAGTAGTAGTAGTAGTAGTTGTAATAATAATAATAATAATAATAATAATAATAATAATAATAATAATAATAATAATAATAATAATAATAATAATAATAATAATAATAATAATAATAATAATAATAATAATAATAATAATAATAATAATAATAATAATAATAATAATAATAATAATAATAATAATAATAATAATAGCAACAACAACAACAATTCGTTCAAGTTGGTATTTGACATATTATTATGTAAGGCAATATAATAAAATTCAAACAAATCTCTAATGAAAGAAGGCTACAGGAAGAAAGGAAAGTTAAAAGGAGGGGGGGGATTGTTGCTTTTAAGAGTAAAAGATAAGTAGTTATTTTCCTAAAGGTTTGTGATGATTGTATTTTAGATGTGATAATATGTTGGACTATTTCCATCATTGTTCATTAAATATTGAATGTCTAAAAAATAAACTTTATTTATACGTTTCAAATACAAACAAATGTGCTAATAACACAGAATCAGATAACACAGACTAGTAAATTATACAATATTTTATGTAGTAATATTCTCCACTCTTCTTCAAGTATTGCTGACCTCACCAGTGATAATATTAGCATAGGAGTAGAACTTATACCTTTAGATTCTTGAATATTAGTATTTTAAGACAATGCTCTAACCAACTAAGTTACTATGTCAATGGTCAATACAACTTTCATATACTTATCTATGAGAATTGGCTCAAATCCTCCCGACTCCTCCAATTTCTTTTAAATACTTTTTCTAAGAGCAAGGTTAATTAGAGGTTTCCAAATATTATGTATTGACACACTGGACTGACTTATAGAATTATTTACTATTGTCATATGAACAGCTTCTTTGAAATTTCTTCTTGCACCTTTTCCTTTCTATCCAATAATCTTATATTGCCTCAATTGAACATATGATCATCTGTACATACATGATCTGCTATTGTAGGCACATCTGTATTTTTCTTTTCTAACCATTAGTTTGTTTTCTTTCAATCACTTTTCAACAAGGTGACAGGTCTCATTAATATACTTCTTTCCACAATCATATGGTATTTCATAGATGCAGTTTTTGTTTTTCAGCATTTCAAGTTTAAGTTTTATAGAAGTTATAATTCCTTAAAGTGTGGTATGGCTGTGGGAAGCTGTTCTAATATATATTAATTACAGATTTTCTTTAATTTGTCCACCTTTCCCAGTATGTATAAATATTCAACAGTACCAATAATCATTTTTTCTATTGGTGACTCCTTTTTTGTTGTTGTTTAATAAAAATTTTCTTGATGATGGCTTATGGATATCCATTGCTCATGATATTTTCCTGAAGGTTTGTGATGATGGTGTTCTGGTTGTATTTTTATATTGGACTATTTCCATCATCTAATATGATCTGTGCTATTACTAACAGTTGAATGTACTTGGGAATATTTAAATAAAGTTAAATTTTTCTAAAGACATTCAATACACATATTAGATGATGGAAATAATCCAATATAAAAATACAAATTCTTCATGATAGTTTGTTCTATGTAGATATTTTCATTTTCCAAATCACTGATTTTCAACCAAACTTCCTTTATTCTGTTCCATAATAATAGTATAAATTCCATGTTTTGTGCTTCTGGAATGATTGGATATATATGACAAGGTATTTATCAGTGTGGATTCATGTCCTATAAACTTGTTTTTACTTTACCATGAGAGAGTCTTATCACAAGAACATCTAAGAATGCTGATTTTCATTTTCATTCTGATTTCATTGTAAATTAATTGAAGGAAATATGTTGTTGATGGACACACATCAACATATCACTTTTTAATTAAATTTGCAATGGAATCAGAATAAAAACAAAAAAAAACCAGCATTCACTGGTAAGTACTTGGCATATACATCCAATTAAACCAGAAGCATAAAACTTGGAATTATACTATTACTATGGAATAGAGTAAAGGAAGTGTGTTCAGAAATCAGTGATTTGGAAAATGAAATGATTTACATTGAATAAACTGTCATAAAAAATAGTTATCCATCAGTTGTCATGAAAAAACCTTTAATAAATAACAAAAAGAGACACCAGAAAGAAAAACAATTATTAGTACTATAGTGTATCCACACATGCCAAGAATAGTGGACAAATTGAATAAAAATATGAAATCAATATAGAATTAGAACAGCTTTCCAAAGACATACCACACCTTGAGAAATTTTAACTTCTATAAAGCTTAAACTTGCTAAAAAACAAAAAAAATCATCTATAAAATATGTAAATGTGGAAGGATGTATATTGGTGAGACTTATCACCTTGTTGAGCAGTGATTTAGAGAACACATAATTACAAAAAAAAATCATAAGTGTCTGCAGTAACAGACCATGTATGTACAAATGAACATATGTTTAACTGAGAAAATACAAAAATATTGAATAGAGAAAAAAAGGAGCAAGATGAAAATTCAAGAAAGCTGCTCATATGATAATGCCAAAAGTGCTCTTTGAAAGAAGCATACATTTTTTATGGAGGAATAATGATTTGAACTAACTCTTATATATAAGTATATGACATCTACGCATGCGCGAGCTAGAGTAGAAAGTAAATTTTCTCATCTGCTAAATATTTCATATCTTGGAATATTTAGACGTTAAGAATTAACAAAAATGCCACCTAAGAAAAAAGAAAGAAGTTTTCAAGAAATTAAAGTAAGTAAAGATAATAGAGTTAATAATGATAAAGTAGATATTAAAGAGAAATCTAACCGCACTGAAAAAAGTAATTTCAATATGGCTGAAAAGAAATATCAAAATACAGCAGTTAATAATGAACCCAAAATAAGAAAATCCTCAAGTAATCCTGAATTAACGTGTTTAATTAATCAAAATAAAAATGTTAGTGTTGGATTGGGTAAAAAAAACACCCCTAAATCGGAGAATGATAGTGTTGATTGGGAAACTTCTAAACGGAAAAAAAGAAAAACTGACCATCAAAAAAATCATAATGAGCCCGCTATTACACTTCCTTTTGAATGTGATAATCATTTCGACACGGTGAAAAATGGGATTAAAAAAAATCAGTTTATCAATCAGGAGAACTCAAAATCTGATAATAATGATAATTCAGTAGTTTACTCTGATTTAAATGATAAAATAGATTGCCCTCAGCAAATACATAAACCTATTATAAAAACCTTTACTAAATTAAATGCGTACTGGAGAAAAATATTTAATAATTGCATGACTTCTAATACGTCGATTTTTAGTTTGATAATTCAGAGTAATGAAGAAAATGAGGATCATATACTGGATAAGCCTGATATTAGTGAATATCTTAGATTATTAAATATTCACAATTTGCTGGGAGCAATTAAACATACTGCCTTCTTTCCTGCTAGGGGTTTTATATCTATAGAATATAATAATAAGGATCACAAACAATTGGCTGAAAACTTAATTAGAGAAATGCAAAGTCATAAAATATATTATGTCTCTAAAGAGCCTAACCCCTTTGTTCATGGTAGAATTCTACATACGCCACCCACTTTTGATGAAGAGTTTTTAAAACTCAAATACATAGACTAGCTGAAACAGTTTCAATAGAACGGGAAATGACACCAGATATTCCATTCAAAATACCCTCTAATTCATGGAAAGTGCTTTTGAAGTTAAAGAAAGGTGTTCTTAAAGAACAACTGCCACACAGGCTGTATAAAGATCACATGCCAATATCTGTAATATTGAAAGGCAGACCCCCACTTTGTTTCAGGTGTAATAGGGTTGGACATATAGCAGCAATGTGTGAAGCTGGTATCTGTCCTAATTGTAACAAATTTAATAGAAATGAACACCTATGTAATAAAGATGAGAAAAGAACATGGGCTCATATTGTAGCAAATCAATTTAACAAAAGCGATGTTGAAAGTGAAATTGAGCAACAATTAATAGATGCATGCAATATGCAAGAAAACATCATTGAGGAAAAAAGAGTAGTGAATGATGCAGATGATAAGGAAGAAGACCAAATGGACCACCAAAAAATAGTAATAAACAAGGAGGTTAATGAAGATAAAGAGATTAATACAACCGGAAAAAATGAAGCTAAAAGCAGTAAAGAACTTGAGAATAGCACAGTAATAGAAACTGTAAATAATAGTAAAGTGTTTAAGTATACAAATGAAGGTTTTGCAGTGATAAATCATGTGGGAGATGATATAAAAGATTGTGAAGCCAACATAAATAGACTGCTAGATAATGTGCAAAAGTCTAAGTATAATAACACTGAATGTGAGGGGTATAAATGGCCAAAATAAAATGGAAAAAGTTATTGATTATATGACTCAACAAAAGTATGAAATATTAATACTAACCGAAACGAAGATAAATATTAATACACCAAAGTATATAATAGACAAGCTGTCACAGCACAACAATGTTTTATATAAAGCCAATACTAGACCAGCACAAGGAGTAGCTGTCCTAATTAATATTGATTCATCTATAGAGAATATACAAATATTATACTTTCAGGTGAATTATATAGTAATGTCCTTTATATATCAAAGAGAATTGCATTATTTAATTGCTGTATATTCTGTTGCAAAGGGTTGTGATATTGTTAAAGTTATACATGCAGTTCAGGGCAAGATGTTACAAAAGCCAGGTATAATCATTATGGGAGGTGACTTAAATAGCACTTATAAAGATTTACCAAGAACACTAGAGAATAAGATCAGGGAGATATCGCTATACTCTCTGTTTAATAAATATCCTAATGACGCTTTTTCCTTCTTTAGTAGTAGATATAGGTCTCTGATTGATCTCTTTTTATATCTGGGAACAAAATTAAGAATTCTCAAATCAATACCTCATTTGTGGGGTTTTCAGATCATCTGCATGTTCAGCTGATAGTCAATGATTATATTAAGGAACAAAATAAATATACCTTTACCATTAGGAAAAATATTGGATGTGGACTGCAATTTACCACTGATCACATCTCAAATATATTAATTATTCTGAATTATTATACAAGAAATACCAGCCTACCCCCATGCATAGCATGGTATAAAATAAAAAAGATTATTTCTCAATTATGTAGGAAGATAAATAAACATAACCTATCCCTAAATCAGATGAAAAATAGAATTGCAGAGATTCAAAAAACATTAAAATGTCTATCAAAATACAAGCCTAACTACTTACTAATTGACAAACTACAAGATGAATACAATGATATATATTCCCATATGCAACAAGAATCCCAAACTAAATGGATTAGAAAGTTAATACCAAGATTAAGCAATTTATCTAGACCAATGATTAATTATGGTAAAGTTTATATACAACACACAAAAGGAATAGATTCCATTAAAAATAATGATGATAATATTGTGTCAGGGATATAGAGTTGATGAATATATCTATAATAATATAAAAAGAAAATTTGGCGAAGTCAAAGGGTCTATACACGATTATGAAAGTGAAGTGTTGGAAGCTACAAAAGATTACATCACGAGGCAAGAAATAAAAGAAGAAATATTAAAGTTAAAAAAAATAATTACTAATGCTAATGATTCAATTCCAGCTAATATTTATAAACTAATAGATTATGCTCTAATAGAGCCAATGTGGAAGTTTTTCAATCAAATGTGCTGTCAAAAGATAAAATGGCCATACATTAATGATAGGGTTTTGTTTAGTATTAAGAAGGCTAAAGAAAAACAGACACCAACATTAGAAGAGCTAAGACATATATCAATAGAAGACATAGACTCAAAGATACTAGCAAGGATACTATTGAAGAGACTTCATTCTGTGGTTTTCTCTAAGATTTCGAAAGCACATCATGCAGTCAAGGGTAGACGTGCTATCAATGCAGCAATGAAAATTCAAGAAGCTGTGAAATATGCCAAAGAGCTGGGATTGACTCAGTATTATGCTGTGAAGATTGACTTTAGATCAGCTTTTGATTTGGTGAATTGGTCCTATTTGATAAATAATTTATTGGAATTAATACCTGAACATGGTATGTTGATAAACGCAATTGAAAACTACATTAGTAATAACAGGATTTCAATTAAAAATTATATGAGGCAATCTGATTTCTTTATACCAAACAAAGGGATTCCCCAGGGTTCACCATTGGCTGCATTGCTTTTTGCAATATATATAGATCCTCTAGTAAAAGATATAGAAGGTAAGGTTACAGGTATATATTTACCGCATCTTGGGGTGAAGGTAGGAGTTGTTGCCTTTATTGATGATCTAATTATAATTTTTCAAAATGCCTACAACATCCAAGTTGTGATGAGTATACTCAATAAATTTCAAGAACAAACTGGATCTTCTGTTCAACTGGCAAAATCTGCAGGCGTGGCAATTGGCCACAGGAAGAAAAATGCCTTGTGAATTCCTTGCCACACCAACAGATTTTCTAGGAATACCATTATATAACTCAAAGACCTCAATTAACAGATATTTAAATAAGTTAATTATAGAAAAGATAGCCATGAGGATAAACAATTTCTCATCATTAAAACTTTATGAAGTTACAAGGGCTAGAGTATTTAATGCCATAACAATGGGTATATTGAACTATTACGCCCCATGGATTGACCTCTATAACACAACAACAAGTAAGATCTATAGAATGGCAAAGAAATATATATGGGGAAGGGCAACAAGTCTAGTTTCGATCTCAACATTACAGCTACCTATTAATAAGGGAGGTCTCAACTTAATTGACCTAAAAGAATATATTATGTTTATCAAAGCTAAGACATATATAAATGTCATTAAAGATAAATGCTTTGACCCTCCACTGATTGAAGTTAATGTCTACCATGAAATAGGGAAAGAAAGAAGATCCTTTTTTGCCGATCTGAGGATAGCATACAAGGATTTACAGGACAATCTAGACTTGATTAGTTTGGAAGGGGTTAAATATAGAGAGATAAAAAACCAGGGAAGTAATGCACGAAGTATAGAAGGATTTTTACCTGGATTAAATATAAATAATATATTGAAGAAATTACAACAGATATATGCACCTCAATCGTACATTAGGTTTACGTTTAGGTTACTAAATGGGCTCCTTCCTACTAAGGCCCTGCTGAATAGTAGGCTCCATATGAACTTGGAACCAATATGTGTATTATGTAAAATAAAGGAAGATAGCTTGTTGCACTTATTTGAGGAGTGTAAAGCCCTCTGGCACATTAGAAATAAAGTGTTTCATAAACCAGTAATAAACTTAAATAAAATAGTAAAAAGAAACTTTGTGAACTTTAACCCGCATAACACATTGGCAATAATACATACATTGAAAACAATATGGTCCATAAGATGTAATGCGATCTATGATAATAAAAAGTATAACTGGTTAAAAAACTAGATAAAGATTGGAGCACTTTAATCAATGCCTAAGATACCTACCGAAAAAAATTATGGTCAAAATATGGTGTGGATGTATGCCGACACTATGTGAAGTGTGGGATTGATAATCTAAATCAAAAATATTTATAGAAGACCTGGATATATAGTGATGCATTTCTATAGGGCAGTGTTTTTAAAGTAAAGTAAAATAATTATTATGTATATCTGATAGTTAAACTATGTGGTTTTATTTGTAAAAAGTGTATATAAAATTTGTGTTATTAATAAAGAATATACTTTAAATATATAAGTATATGAAATTTCTACTGACTGTTGCCTTTGACAGAATAGTTTCAGTTGGTTAAAACATTATCTTAAAATTCGATATTCAAGAATCTAAAAGTGTTAGTTAGACTCCTATGGTAATATTGTCAATGCCCATACAAACAATATCTGAAAAAGAATGGAGAATAATACCACTTGAAAAGTTATGTAATCTACTAACAGATGTTTGTATTTGAAAAATTTAAAATATAGACATTCAGCATTTAATGATAGATGATGGAAATAGTCCAACATATTATCACATAAGTAGTGTACTATGCTAAATTGGCAATAGATAATGAAAATAATGACTATTTAATATGTTAAATACACATTTTTTTTACATATATATATTTCTACATCAAATTAGCTTTACATATGTATAAAACATTTCCCATTAAATTAATTTTACATATAAGTATTGTATTCATTCACATCAACTTACACTGCATACAGATTTCAATTGTATTTTCTGTTTTAGGATATATTATTCAAATATAGTAAACTAATCTCAAACTCCTTTGCTAATAGTAGAATCTCAAAGTTGAAATGTGATTTAGCTCTAAATCTTTGAGCATCTACATATTTTCGGTGCATAAGAAAGTTATACAAAGAGAAAATTATCAGTTTAATTTCATTGTGATATGCGATCTTATTTAAAAGCGTAACGCCAGTAGTTAATTATTCAGATTATAAATAATAACTTAGCTTAAACCACGGCACATGGACGCTATTCATCTTAAATTTATAATCTATCAAAAGTTTCATTTATAAAATTGTGTCAATAGTTGCTGAAATTTTGAAGATGTTTGGACACTTCACAATACACTGTGTTTACTAATTTTAAACATCCTAAGTGAAAATAACAACAAAAAAAAAGTTGATGAGAGTTTATAGAATTAAAAGAGAATAATAATTGGATCGATCAGCATAGTTTTTTTTAAGTAAATTTTTTATTAAAAAACAAACAAAAATTATATATATTTTTACAATAATTATTTACAAAAAAAAATTAAATTACAGATCTTCATATTTATTTATATAATTTTTTTCTTTAAATAAATAATATTTAATTTTAATATTATTTTCATAATTCACGCGAAGACAGACCTGGAGACCCGTGCTAGACTAAATTTTTCCTGTTATTTTTTAGAGATATATCTGATATAGTTATCCTCCTCCCTATATCTGATACAATTATTGAAGTATTTATTCCAATCATTATCAAGTATTTTTTTAAACAATTACATTTTTTATTATCAAAAATCATTTCACACCTTATTATAAGATACTATTAGTAGTTACTAAGCTCGAGAAAATGACCGATTCAAACAGTTTTGTTAAAAAATAGAACATAAAAAAAAAAAAAATGTTAGTTTTCGAACGCGAAAAAGTACAACTTCATAATTTCTTTTCAATTATTCAGTATAAAAATTGTATCCCTATCTAAATTAGATATTTTCTACTCTTATTTCTAGCACGAGACGCGCATAGTGACGTGTTTCCTTTTAAATTTATTTTTTTGGACACGTATACTCTTTACTATAGTAAATTACGTTCTTATTCGGAATGACGAATTTGTTTTTATTTCAGACTCATTTATTATTTTTGGAATTATGTAGAAAACACCTCTCATTATTTTAATTCTGTAAACAAAAAATACACACTGTATTAAATTGGAAAAACAAACTGCAATTAGGAGTATTTCTTTTTATTGCAAATGTGGAGTTGATAAATCATGGCATCTGAAGAACAAACTAATATTAATTCAGAAAGGGAATCCAATCCTGGAAAGTCTCCTTCAGACGACCAAAGTAGTAGTCAAGAAGGACTTTTTGAGTGTAATATATGTTTAGATACTGCAAGGGACGCTGTAATTAGCCTATGTGGACATTTATTTTGGTAAGTATTTTTGTTTCCTTTATTGTCGTCAAGCTGTATTGCATTAGTAAAGTTAAATAAAATTGGGTCGTTGCCATTCTGTGTAATATTTACCTTGAAACTAGTGAAAAACTTAATTTAAGAATTAGTTCTGTTATCAGAATTTTATAACTGTCCCTTTTTAATGTCGAGTATTAATATTGTCATTTAACGTTATTAACGTTTACTGCGACTTAACCGAAGGCTCATCATTAAACATAGCTTACTCGAGATAATTTTATCATTGTTTAGTTTTAACGTTATTTATGAAAAAAAGTGTACCTTATTTTTATCAAGAAAATTATTTCATTGTTAATTGTATCTCCCCTCCACTGCCGAAAGCAAAAATGTACCAGAAATACTAATAAATATTTTAAAATCGCATATTTAAATTTCTTTAAAAAATAACGCCGTAGATAATAGATGTGTTATGAAGTTGTTTTTTTTAAAATAAAAGTTTCATTTTATTTTATCTAAGCATGAGTCAATCCGTCTTTTGTGCAAAACACAACAATGTTGTAGCTTCCCATTTCCTTATCAACTAGAATAGTACATATTTAGCACATCTTTATAATTTTTATAAATTTCTTTATTTGTATAATTATGTAGATGTATGTGTAGAATAAGATAAATTTAAGTATGCTAAGTTTTGTCTTGAATCCAGTTCTGACAGTGAATCTAGCTTGCTCCATGAGTTGGTTCACCATTCATTAAATTAAAAATTCTGGAAAGTTTATAGCAATATCTGTTTTTTACTAATTGTGTGTATGTATATTAAGTACTTTATATGCTTATCATAATATACATTTAACATTAATGTGTTAATATTATTGTATGTAGGTGAATATTTTTTTTACAAATGGATTTTGGATAAACTCAACTATTCTTATATAGTTTTAGTATGAGTGAAACATACTTCCATTTGTTTCATTCTAGTTGTAGTACTGAATGATAGTTAAAGACGTACATGTCTTTTGCTAAAAGTTTATAAATCATTTATTGTATTTGATTTAATTCATTCTCTTTTGAAACTGCAGATTATTTGTTCACCTTTTTATATATTGATACCTATATATTTTATTATGGCTTTAGTATTTTCTGAGAATTTTTTATTTTGAGAAATTGTTATCTTTAACCTGATAGAAATATATGGTATTTTATGATAGGAAGTGTTTTCAACATTGTAATAATTTTGAATTATTGAATCAGTATTAAATATTTTAAATGTTAAAGAACGGCAACATTTTTATTCTTATTTGTAGCTCTCAATGTGTATATAAATATTTTAAGTTAATATTTTTTTTTTTTTGCAATGCTTATGTGAATTATATACTTATATAGATACAAAACAACCCATCTTAAAGCTCTATACTTTCTCATTAAGTTATTTTTCAAACATGCAACTGCTTATAAGCAGTTGCACTGTGATTGATTACAAATAGTTGCCCCACTTCGAGGGAAATGTTTTAAAGCACTTGAATATACAAACGTAATGTTGTCTATCCAATATCTGACATGACATCATAGCAGCATATAGCATAATTAGTCAATGATTTTCTTGATCATTATTGATGATAGTATATTGTTAATTGTCCTACGTGGTTTAGTGTTGTGGTAGAATAATGTCAGGCTTTGGATTTTTATAGTTCACCCCCAATTTAATCTAATACTCAGGATTTTTATGAATATATTTAATACTACCCAGCGTAAGAATAACATTGCTTTATTTTAAAAATAATTGTCATATTCGGAATATTCATTTCATTATAAAGACGACAAAAGAATAAAGAAAAATATTGTAAACAAAATCTTAGTGATAACAAGAAGGAATCAGAAAAAAAATATGAAGGGAAACAAGGATCATTAATTCTGAAAAATATGATAAATGAAGAAAGATGAAAATAAAAAAAACCTACAGTAAGAAAATCACTATATACGCATGTGTTTATATGTGATTCTGAGAAACTGGTAGTAAAATATCTACATTTGAAATGTTGAATATTTGTTGATGAATTAATATATGAAATGCTAAAACATGTGTATTTAATTATATATATGTAAATATTCAACGACAAGAATGTATGGAGTGGACATTAGGAATTTGCCCTGCTCGATTCCTTTAAGGCCTCCAAGAGGAATCAAAGGGTTTTCTTTCAGTTAATAGCAAACTTCTTTTTGCGAGAATTGGTAAACAAATGAAAGATGAAAGTGCTGTAGGTAATTTTGGTTATGGTAATAGAAATGAGAGAGGACATAGACTTGTGTAGTTTGCCGAAAAAGAAAAACTTTATATTATGAATTTTTTTTTTTGAAAAAAATGTTAAAAGGAAATGGGCATGGAAGTATCCAAATGAAGGTACAGCAGAATTGGATTATATTTTGACTAACAGAAAATACATATTTCAAGATTGTAATGTTCTTAATAAATTTAACACTTGAAGTGATCATCGATTAGTAAGATGTAAGATACATGTTAATGCAAAACTAGAAAAACAAAAATTATTAAGAAAAGCAGTATTTACAGTTGATATTCGTAATCTTCAGAAACATTCTAATGAATTTAAATTAGAACTTACATATCGGTTTCAAATATTAGTAGATTTTGAACATGATTCAGATTTGAATGAAATTAGTATGAAAATAACTGATACACTTTTAAAAACTGCAACAAAGATAGCTGGTAGAAAAAAGCAGCAACTGACCAATAAAATTTGTACTGAGACTAGAGAATTTATGACGAAAAAAAGGAATATGAAGATATACAAAATTGATGCGTTAAAAAAAATTGAATATCTCGAATTTTGTAAAATGGTGCGGAAAAGAGTTGAAAATAATATAAGAAAGTATAACTGTGAACTAGCAAGGAAAGCTGTAGAAGAGAATAAAAGTCCCAAGAGTATAAAACAACATTTAGGTATTGGTAGGAAATTTATATCTGCAATAAAAAAAAAGAATTATTACTAAAAAGAGAGATGACATCGTGAAATGGGTAGAAGACTTTTATCAAGAATTATATAGTAATAAAGAACAAGTACTTCCTATATCTATTACATCTTCCGAATTGCCTAGAATTTTAAATGAATAAGTGAGACATGCAATTAAATGTATGAAGAAAGGAAAGGCCCCAGGTAATGATGGAATTATAATTGATATATTAAAAGAAGTAGGTGAAATAGAATTTTTTTTAACAAAGTTATATACCAAATGTCTAAATGTTAAAGATGTACCAGATGATTGGAAAAATGCAGTATTAATATTTAAAAAAGGTAATAAAGAAGATATTAGAAATTACAGACCTATCAGCCTTTTCTCAGTTTTGTACAAAATTTTTACCAAGATAATTACAATTCATCTACAGAGAACATTGGATTTTCACCAACCAAGAGAACAAGTTTGATTTAAAAGTGGTTTTAGTAGAGTAGATCATATCCAGATGTTGAGAGAAGTTATAGAAAGGACAAATGAATATGAGTTGCCATTATGCTTTGGGTTTGTAGATTATGAAAAGGCATTTGATTCTATAAACATATCCTCAGTGATTAAAGCATTGGATCATCAAGGTATAGATCCAGGATATTGTCATATTTTAAAGAATATTTATAAAAATTCTACCGCAACAATTAGATTATATAATGATACTGGGAAAGTCAAAATTGAGAATGGTGTAAGACAGGGTGACACCATATCTATAAAACTTTTTACAGCAGTACTGCAAGAAGTATTTTGCGGATTAAAATGGGAAGCTAAAGGAGTAAAAGTAAATGAAGATTATTTAAGTCATTTAGATTTTGCAGATGATGTAGTTGTTTTTGCAAATAATGCTTTAGAGGTGCAGGAAGTGTTGCAGGAGTTATCAGATGAAAGTAGGACTAAAGATAAATGTTAAAAAGACTAAAGTAATGTTTAATGGATTTTCTCAAAATATGAAAATAAAGATTGATTATGATGAGTTAGAAGAAGTTAACAGTTACAAATACCTTGGTCAGACTATTAATACAGATGGAAACATAATGGATGAAATTAATCATAGAATTAAACTTGTTTGGAGTGCTTTTGGTAAAAATAACTTTATACTGAAAGGAAATATGCCTATGTGTTTGAAAAGGAAGGTTTTTAATAAATGTGTTTTACCAGTTCTTACTTATGAATCTGAGACTTGGACACTTAATAGAAGAGCAATACAGAGACTTCAGACCACTCAAAGAAGTATGGAGAGATGCATGTTGGGAGTAACAAGAAGAGATCGAAAACGCAATATATGGGTAAGAGAACAAACAGGTGTTACTGACCTCATTGAAAAAATTTAAAAGACTGGAGTTTGGCTGGACATATTGCTAGAAGAGATGATAATAGATGGACAATTGAAATCTTAAATTGGATTACAAGAGATTGTAAAAGACCCAGAAAGAGATCACATGTGAGGTGGATGAAATAAGAAAGTGTGCAGGGGTGATGTGGAGAAGAGAAGCTAAAGATTGGATAAGATGGATTGAACTTGGAGAGACCTTCATCCTGCAGTGGATTGATAATGGTTGTTGATGATGATATAAATATGTTCATGACGTAAAACTTGAAATATATGAATCTTTTATATTTTATTTACATCGCATATGTATCTATATCAACATGTATTTATTTCTACTTTTGCAAAAGTAAATATATTTATAATTTTTTTGGGATAAAAATGCAACTTAATTTTCCAAATTAATTTTCATTACAAAATAATGTTACTGTTTTCTGAGAAAAATTAGAAATAATATTTCTTTTCTTTTTGCTATATTGGTGCTTAAATGTTATTTGGCCTTTTGAACAATTGACTATACAATGAATAAAAGCCATAATAATTTTTTTAATCTGTAATTATACATACTAAATGCTCTAGAATAACACAATTATCAAATAAAAAAAAAGAATTATTCATGGATTTTTCTTAAATAAGAAAATTCTAAAAATAACTAGATACAACATTATATTCTTTCTGACTTGCAAATATAACAAACATATATTTGTAGGAACCTATATAAAAAAAATACATGATTATTTTTTTAACTTCTGCAAACTAATAAATGATGTGATTCAAATTTATAAAAAATATTTATATTCTGAATAATTTCAGATTAAATAAGAAATTAATATTTTTCTACAATTTGCATAATGATCAAGTAAAACTTTCATAAGTAATGGTCTTAATTCAGTTTAAAGAAGCTCTAGATAGATTTATAAAACTGCAATATTCAGTCAATACTATTTTTTGATTTAGATTTGTGAAAAAGAATTTACTCATCCAGAAGAATTAAAAAAAAGGTAGTTTCTTTTTTTACTTTTCTCAGCTGGGACTTGTTTCAGGAATCATCAATTTTCAAGTTGCACTAACTCACATAGAATTTCCTAGAACTAATAGATGTGTAGTGTACCAGATTTTCATGGTGAATATCTTATATAATTGGGCAAGTAAGTCTATTTCATCCCTTAGATGTTGTTATACGTAAATATATATTATACCATAATATTATCATTATACTATAACAAACCACCACTTTTTTCTTTTAAAATATATATATTCTCCAATATTATAAATAAATACATAAATTTCTTATTTCTTTCCAAAAACTTTAATTCCATATATTAACTAATGAACATATATATATAAATTTGCATATCCACTTTCCAGCATTTCAACTGTTTTTTACATCATTATTATAATCATTTTCAAGGAACTATAACAGCAACAACAAAAAAAATACATATCTTTACATAATACTCTAAATACAAAAATCTCTTTCTTATATTAATATTAACATATTATAATGATCGAAATGAAAGTGAAGATCGAATCTAACCGCAAACTACGATATCTGCTCTACAAGGCGCCATCTAGGCATTTAAACCTAGAAAAATTTATAGAGTAGGCAGATACGCGCTGTTAAGATTCCACTTTATTTAAATATTCCGATCGTTAGCCCAAGTCACTAGCTCAGTGGAGTAGCAGAGATAATAAAATGTAAATTTTATATCTTAAATATAAAAGAATAAAAGCCACTGCCAGAGATTAACACATAAAATATTTATTTACGCACATATAAAATAACATTTAAATTTTGAGGAATAAGTTTAACATTTTAGATTTTTATATTAATTTTTAATTTTACATTTAACTAAGTTTCAATGAGTTTAATATTTTATTTAGATAGTCAAGTATGAATAGACTACATAGATCTGCATTTGAAAAGAAAATATTCTTCCCTGATTTAACCTTAGGCAATAAATTTCGCAATCAAACTGGCGCCAATCCATCTGATACATTCATGTATTCAATGTAGCATGATATGACAACACAAAATACTATACTGTCAGGAATGTACATCTGATCAGTAAGTAGATTAGAGAAGACATTGTCTCTCCACCAACAGGAATGTGACATCTGTTGGCGAGTAGAACAATAAACATAAAACTCCATAGGAATGGACTGCGGTCCTTTGCCGTCTTACAAATCCATCTATAGGCAAACAGAGGGTGTGTGGCGTATATCTATAATCCTGCCCGTAGCGGACCTCATACTACATCTACAATTACACATATATATCCAATCCATTGAACCAATTCAACTACGAAATGAATAACCTAAGATTACCCTCCCTTAATATAACTTTACAAAACTATATAGCCATTCACGCCCGACTTAAATTTAACATTTAAATACGTTCGCACAGATTTGTTTAAAAATGTTGGGTATAGATCGATTACATAGATTCCACGTTCAAAAACATTTCAAAATAAACATAAACGATCAAAATACAAAATTATTGATACCGACAATCACAGGGGGAAATTTATAAGTAACCCAATAGTATTCACCATAAGATACTTGCGTTGTCACCAATAACTTAAAAGACGTCCGAATAAATACATTTTAGATACCGTACGGTATCATTATTTATCGAATGTCTATATTTTGATCAAATATGAAAACCAAAATATAATTAACCGCAAACAAATCCATGCAAGCGTCTATAAACAACTTAAATTTCATGCATTTAAATAATCTTTACAATAAGAAAAAAAAATGGAAATGATGTTTATCAATCGGAAAACATATAAAATTAAACATTATTAATTTGATTTAAAAACTTACAAAAGTCAGATAAGAGTCCGTTTTAACATTTAAGTTGGCTTGTTTATCAATTTGTAAAACTTGACGAAAGTTCTTAATTGATTTTAATAATTGTTCATTTCATATAGCTTATGGTAGAAGAGTCCAGGTTTCTGCTTTTAATTCCCGCGATGCCTCCATTGGAAGATAATGTTCTGGAGATGGCAATAGCTGGTTCCATTCTTGTATCACAGTCTTTTCATTTTATATTTTTTTTAAAACAAAAAAAAAAATGAGAGAGAACGGCAAGTGCATCTTACCGTTCTCATCAAATCAAGTCCGAAAAAAAACTGTCCGGAACTCAATATTTCTCTTTTTATAGTAAATCTCCAGATTGAATGAACAAAGACGTCACTAATCCAAATTTTCGTTCGGGTCCGGGCTGAGGCTTGGTGCTTCCATTGGTCAAGCTAAAATCTCTTTATTCTCTTATCTAATTTACTCTCTGACTTTTTAATTAGACAACTTTTGGATAATTAATAAACAATCATTTCCATTTACAGATTACAGGAATTAATTAATACCTGTTTTTATTTTTACTTACGTTATTTCTTTTTTAAACTATTTTTATATTTAAATCTTTTTTTATAAAAAAAATACATTCAAATACCTTTTTTTATTTATTAAAAAAAAATATTTTTAAAGTTTAGCATCTGTGCGAATATATACGTTTAACAAACATTTTAATTTTAACGTTTAGTTTTTTTTTTTTTTAATACACTTATTTTTATATGCGAACTTAAAAGTTTTTATTTCAATTTAATGTAACGACATATTTATATATCGTTACAATATCAAATCTATTATAATAAAACATATTAATTATACATAATTATATTTTTACTTCTCCTTCCCTCTACTTCCTTTATTATAAAACTTCCTTTTTACTTATCAAGTATAAATTTTCAAAAATATTAGAAACCATCTAAAACACCAGCAAACAACAAACTATTTATATCATTTAACCCACCCCCGAATTACAAATATATTTCTTCCTTTAACTGTTTTATGTAACTTCCATATCAATTATCTACATTCACCTATTTGTGCTTTTAAATCTATTTAAAAACTAATGTAAATTTTTCTCTATCCTTTAACAATTTACTTAAATACTATTTAAAAGGTCCATATTAATTACCTTTTATTTTATATTCATTTTCTACACCATTAATTCTATTTAAAACGGGCTTATATCTTTTTATCCAAAAATATTCTTTTATCATCGTTTCTCTGTAGTTTTTAACCTTTTCCAACATTTTTATATTAAAATTTTTATGTCCAAATTCTTTATAATGTATATACACATTGGAATTTCTATCATTTAAATGTTGTTTAAATCTAGTTTTTAATCTATTTTTTGTTGTACCAATGTATGATACATTTTTTCCCTCCCTCTTATAATTCAAATATTCTATAATATTAATTCCATTCATTTTTCCCATTTCTTGATATTCTGTTTTATTAATTAAATTCCCTAAATAAAATTTTTTATATACTGGTTTAAGAATTAATCTACTTTCTCCCTTATATTTATTATTTATGTTCTTCATAATTTTTTTAATCTCAAAAAATGTTCTTGAAACATTATAACTACTATATATTATATTCTGTATATCTTTCGTACTATTCCTCTTTCTTATTTGTGTAATATTTTTTTTATCACATAATTTATCAATAACTTTAACAAGATAATCATTTTTATACCTTCCTTTTTTATATTATTAATTTCTTTTTTAAGTAATTTTTCTTCAGAACATAAATTTATTGCTCTATTTATTTATTGAAAATGACGATAATAATGATGTAAAAAACAGTTGAAACGTTGGAAAGTAGATAATATGTGAATTTACAATATGTTCATTAGTTAATATATGGAAATAAAGTTTTTGGAAAGAAATAAGTTTATGTATTTATTTATAGTCTAGTATCTTCAGTAGTTCAAGATAATAAAAAAGATATAGTATCACAATAAGCAGATAAATTCTTATATTTTAAAATTATTTTGGAATATCTAAGATTCATACATTTAATAGTATTAAAGATTTTTACAATTATAACTGAAATTTAAAAAAAAGTCAAGTAGTAATGATCTGAGTGACTTATAGTTGGAATGTCATCATTATTAGCAACCTCTCCAGTTTTACACGAATATGACTGTCCATTCTAATTTTGTAAGAAAAAAAAAAGAGAAAAGAAAAAGGATTAAAAATTAGAAATCAAAAAACCAATTAAAAAAAAAGAATAGTTTGGAGTTAATTGCTATCTGTATAATTTAAAAAATGGTAATGAGCTTGTACCTATGAAACTGGAATGAACATGGCAGCAGCATATTAATCATTTAAAATAAAAAAAATTGTTATGGGTCTTAAAAATAAATGGTAAAAGTAAAGTGGGTGATAATAGTATGACATTGTTTAAGACAAGAATAGGGAGTTTATTAAGAAATAATGAAAATATTCGATTTATTATGTTGTATTTGTAGGTTCAGAATGTTTTTAGAGTGTTTATTTTTAAAATATAGAAATTTTTACTAAAAATAACAACAAAAAATATGGCATAATGAAAGGAAATATTATGAAAAAAGAAAAGGCATTAGGTTTTTTTTTTAGAATGGGTGAAAAATTACAGAAATTTGAATCATGATAGTGGAGAAAATAAAGATTTTTAGAAATGGTTTATAAAGAAAAGATTAAGAATAATGTGAATACAGATTTTAACATAAACTTGGCATACATAAGCCTGTAATTTAAAAGAATCTGACATGCATAAAGTTTATAAAAAATATATAGTGTTTAAAATACATAATAGCCTTCAAAGTTGATTAACAATTCAATCTAAAAAAAGAGAGTAGGCATATCTTTAATTCATTCATTAGCAGCAAATTAATTTATTATACTGATCAAAGTTGAAAGGAGGAAAATATTTTTATTTTTTTATCAACAGCAAAATAATCCTTATTAATTTCAAAATTGTTAATTGTAGGACATCCATTACTTTAATATGTATTTCAAGTATGAAATATTTTCAATATAAAAACATTTTTTTCAACTTTAGCATGAATAAGTTAGAAAAACATAGAATGCATTATTTAAGTTGGGAACTTGATGTAATATATTATATATTTGCAGATTATAGCTAACTAATTTTGTAGAGTAATTCAGATAAAATCCACATTTCAACTTTTTGCTAAGTTTTCTAAATCTATGTATAGATTTTTAAAATAAATTATGACCTGATAAAAGGAAATTCTCGTAATTAAAAAGCAAGTTGTGCCATTGTCTGATGAATTTTGGAAGTAAAATTCAAGCAAGTTGATAATGAAAAAATAATAATTGATGGGTTAAATGAATTTGATAACTAAAGCTATTAAGAATTGTCTTGTTTACATTCAAATGTATAACTTATCAATCAACTAAATTTTTTTATTATTATTGATTATTGGCTATGTTAATTTGTGAAATTTTTAGGTAACATTTGTTTTTTTTGTATTAATTTTAATATTTTGATAAGTTTTTTTTCTTTAATAGTAGTTTTTCAAATGAAAATGATAACAACTGACTCATCATGTAGATAGCGTATATAGATATGAAATTATCATTTATGGAGATGTCAATAATGGTAAGGTTTATACTATAATGCTACTATTTATGCAAAATTGATAAAATCCTAAAAAGCAGAGTAGATCAAATGAAAATACTGTACCAGGTGCCTATATAATGTTAGAGTGTAAAAGTGATTGAATACAAACCATGAATTACATAGCTATTGACTCATTTTTATGGATACAGTGTCAAAATTGAAGAACTTAATAGAACCATTAGTGAATCTATATCTTAACTGAAATATCTATGGGTTCTTTAATGTTATTTTCTTAATAGTTTAAACTAAAAAAAAAAATCCCTATAATAAATAGAATGTACTTGCAAGGAATGGCTTGGTCAAAATTATCCTAACTTATTTTGGATGAGGAACTTAATCCACTATATAGGAACTTAGGCAATGATTCTCCTTTTAATTTATTTCTGCAGTAAGAAAAAAAGACGTAACTATTATTAAAAAGAGAGATGATATCATGAAGTATGTAGAAGAGTTCTATCAAGAATTATATAGTAATAATAAGCAAAGTATCTTCTACAACTACTATATCTTCTGAATTACCCAGAATTTTAAATGAAGTGAAACATGCAATTAAATGTATTAAGAAGGGAAAAACTTCAGGTAATAATAGAATTATAATCAATATTTAAAAGAAGCCGGTGAAGAAATAGAAAAATTTTTGATAAAGTTATCTACCAAATGTCTAAATAATAAAGATGTACCAGATGATTGAAAGAATAAATATTAATATTTAAATAAAGTGATAAAGAAGATATTAGAAATTACAGACCTATCTGTCTTTTATCAATTCTATACAAAATTTTTACTAAAATAATTTCAACTCATCTATACAGTGAACTTTGTATTTAATTATTCACAAGAAAGCTGGAATTAAAATTGGTTTTAGTACAGTGAATTACATCCAAGTATTGACAGTTGTTATAAAAAGGGCCAATGAATATGAGTTGTCATTATGTTTTGAATTTGTAGATTATGAAAAGTCATTTGAGTCTATAAGCATTTCTTTAGTGATTAAAACATTGGATCATCAAGGTATAAACCCAGGATATTGTCATATTCTGAAGAATATTTATAAAAAAAATGCAACAGCAATGATTAGATTACCTAATGGTATTAGGAAGATTAACATTGAGAAGGATGTTTGACAAGGTGACTCCATATCTTCAAAACTTTTTACGGCAGTTTTTCAAGAAGTATTTGATTGATTAATGGAGTAAAAATAAGTGGAGATTATTTAACTAATTTGAATTTGCAGATGATGTAATTATGTCTGTAAACAATGCTTTTCAGAGCCTCAAGAAATGTTGCAAAAATTATCAGATAGAAGAGATAGGACTAAAGAAAAATGATAAAAAGTCCAAAGTAATGTTTAATGAATTTTTTTCAAAAGAAGAAAATAAAGATTGATAATAATGAGTTAGAAGGAGTTAACTACAAATAACTTGGTTAGATTATTATTACAGATGGAAACATAATTGATGAAATTAATCATAGAATTAAATTTGGTTGTAGTAAAATAACTTAATATTAAAAGGAAATATGCTTACGTAAGTGAAAAGGAAGGTTTTTAATAAATGTGTTTTACCAGTTTTTATTTATGAATCTGAGATATGGACACTTAACAGAATAATTATGATGACTCATTGAAGTATGGAGAAAGCATAAGAAGAGATTGAAAACACAATAATTAGATGAGAAAACAAATTAAATAAGAGAACAAACAGGTGTTACTGACATCATTGAAAGAATTGAAAGACAAGTGGAATTGATTTGGATATATTTCTAGAAGAGATGATAATAGATAGCCAGTTGAAATCTTAAACTGGATTCCAAGAGATTGTAAAAGCTCTAGAAATAGTCCACATATGAGATGGATGAATGAAATATGTGTGTTGGGATAAAGTGAAGATGAGAGACTAGAGATCAGAGAAACTGGATTGAACTTGGAGACCATCTTGCAATGGATCAATAATAGTTGAAAATGATAATGATAGATATAGAAGTTTTTAAAAGACATTAGGAAATTGAAAGCACTTAAAAACTTAACAGGTGACTTCATTAGTTTGATATTAAAAATCTATACTTTGTGCTTATAAAAAAACATTTAAAATTTTATTTATAATTCAAGTATTATGAGGTAATTTAGCATCCTTTATTTTCTATGAACACACTATATTTTGGCAGTATTTATTGGTCATGAATATTTCATTGTATTTAATAAATGTAAATTATGAATTCGTAACAGTCATTGGATACAATTTGGATTGGATTAATTTATAATGTTGTGAATGAGCTCTGTGTGGCCTCAAACTGTTTATGAACTACGAAACTAACTAAAGCATTCAATTATTTTTAATTTAAATTTATTAAGAAACTAAGGTGTGGATTAAATATCACTTTCAATACACCAGACCATAATATATATCCATTTTTTATTTCTGATCAAGAAACTGGAAAATGACCAAATGCTATTCTATAGAGTAATATTGCTTATACTAAAATCTTAATTTGAATGCAAGCATATATAGCAGTCTTATATTTTTAAATAAATCTGCAGCAGACTATATGGCTTATGATTGTTCTGGAAAAGGATTTTTTAAAATTTATAATACTTAAGTGTAAAAAAAAAAATAGTAGGTGGGTAATATTTTGATATTCTCATAAGGAATTTTTTTTAGAACTAAGTTGAGCAAAAGTCAAAATTTATTTTCATTTTTTGAGCTTATAAGGTTTGCAGTGTTTCAAATTTTTATTCTTCACCACCTCTTTTTTATTTGTGATGTTTATTGATTGAAAATATTTGCTAATTGTAGGGTGTGTTTTATTGAAATTGACATTATGTTTGATTGATTTTATATAAAGGCTGCCTTGTATAATCTATGACAGGGGAAGTGGGGTAGATTTGAGAACTAAAGATTCATTAAGTTTCATTTGTCACATTGATGCTCAAATGTCAAATTGCAAATAAATGAAGTACTGATAATGAAAATCGTACACACTTAGGAAGGCCAATTTTTAATTTTGTAATCTTTGAAAAAAAAAAATTACATATTAATAAGGCTTAAACTTAGCTGGCATTTGATCAAAAAATTAAGAAAACATTAAAATAAATTGTAAATAGTTAACCAAAAATACATCTAAAAATATGGTAATCTTTTATGAAAACGTTATAGAAATTCTTTTCCATTTATTTTTGGAAGTAGAATTTAGAAGTACAGTAAAGTTGAGTATAATGCAATATTTTTAGAAGTATAATTTTTTCTCATTTTGTTTTCATTGAATTCATCACTAGTTATTATTATTTTTATTTGCTTATGGTTTTTCTTTTATATTCCCGTAAAAAAATATAAGCACACATTTTATCTGTGAAAATATTTATATAAATGCATATACAAAAATGAAACAGTTATGATTGGTCATTGGTCTTATTATTTTTTTTTTTGTAATGTTAATTAATTGACTATGCTTAATTATAGTGATTAACAACTGGAATTTTACTAAAAATATAATGGTATATAAAAAGAAACATCAAGCATATACAGAAAATTCTCATTTTACTAAAATTGTTTTTTTATTAATATGAATTTCATTTTAATATTTCTTCTAAGTTATAACAATGACTTTCATTTACATACAATCACAATTTCATTTAACATAATTATTTTTTAGGTAACTACAATTGTTAAAATAATATTACACTAATATTCAAACATTTTTTTTTTACATTATGAAATTTATTATTTTAAATTTTAACACAATTTAAACTTAATGTATTTGTATAATTTTGCTCATATTATAGTCATCATTTTTTATAATTAATTTTTATTCAACTGCATAAATAATGTATTGTAGTTATATATATTCTGTTTGCATGTCTTAGCACCTTATTTCAGTTATACAAACAGTCTTTTTAAAACAAATGATTAACATTTAAATGTGCTTTGTATATTATCAATAAAAGTTTATATCTTTATCCTTGTAGCTTTTATCTGCAAAAGTTAAAAATAATTATAAAATTAAGATAAGTAGTTAAGTGGATGAAAGTAGTGACAAACTTTCAATTTGATTGTAGCTATTGCCTACTTAAATCATCTCATTTTTTGGTATTATTTATATAAAATAAATTAATTATAGGGGATTTGAACCCAGACTTTCAATATCACTTTTATCATTCACTCAAACTTATACAACTGATATACATGATCATATAGATATGAAAAAGATAATTGATCTCCAGTATACATATTTAATATTGAACCAGAACTCATCAATTGGTCCAGATCATCTCCCACATACATACGCAATAAGTGCTCAGATTATATTAAGATAGATGATGATCTGAACCAACTGATAAGTGCTGATTCAGCATGAAATATTTATATTGGAGATCATTTATCTTTTTCTCATATATGTGGTCTTGTGTATCAGTTGTATAAGATGGAGTGGATGACAAAAGAGAGCTTGAAAGTCTGTGTTCAAATCCCCTATAATTACATCTAGCTTAAAAGTGTATAATATACTTGTATTTAAATATTACATAACATAAATCTATATCCTAATGATGTTAACTGTTTATACTTCTATATGGAATGGAATAAATGTAATAAGTGCGCTTATATGCAACTGTAGAGAAGTTTGTTATTTCTGCTTTTGAGAAACTTATAGTGTTCTTATATTTATATCAAGACGAACTATAATCATAATGAAGAGATGAGTGTAATTGTATATATTTGAAGAGTTTAGAATTTATTTAAATTTGATGTTAAATATTTAAATTAGGGCATCCATTTTTGGAGAGGTGGAAGGATGAGTCTTTACACTTGATACACAATTATTGGCTATATAGCAAATCTCCATTATTTTTCTCTTTGAGTCATTTCTTTCACTGTATTGGATGGTTGCATAGGAGGGATAAATTGATGTTTTGGTTCTTTTGGTACTGAAAAAATATAGAGCCATGTTCTGGTTTGTCTGAGGCTCTTTTGTATAAATATTGATGCTGGGAGAGGCATGTAGAAAAGGTGTTCGGGATTCCCCAGAATAGATTTATTGACATTCAGTTTTGCGTTTAATTTTTTAAACATTAGTAGAGATAAGTTCAGGTTCAAGCCTATCTTTGGAGTTAGTTATTAATAATCTGAAGGGAGTGCGGAATAATGTCAACTATTTGAAATTTATGGGTTTGTGCACATGAACTCAACTGTACTAGATCATTTGAGGCAATAGCATGAGTCTTCCCAGTCTATTGTGAGCAGTAATGCTGAATGGCTTTGTAGATTTGCTTTAATATTTTGAATTGAAGGTTCAGGTGTAATGTTGAAAATGTCATCTACATACTGTGTATATATGAGATTTGGAGTGTACACAATATGTGAAGAAACAACAGTATTTTCAAAGTGGTTTAAACATAGACTGAAAATGATGCCACTTAGGAGAAGATCCATTGGCCATCCGTCAGTAATGTTATATGATTGGTTATTGAATGTGGCTATGATGTTATCTAGCCATGATAAAAATGCTATGATGAACTGTATACGTGGCTGAGAGTAGTTATGCTTAATTAATTCAGCTTTGATTATATTGATAGATAATTTTCTATTGGCTGAGCCATATAATTGTTTGTCTAGTGAGGCTATATGGGGCTTATACCATCAAGTCTGTTAACTTCATAGCTCACATTCAGCATGCCAAACTCAGTCCAACTCTAGACATAACTGAATTATATCTTGATGAATAGAAAATTATCTGTCAATATAATCAAAGCTGAAATAATTAAGCAAATCTCCCCTCAGCTACATATAGAGTTCTTCATAGCATTTTTATCATGGCTAGATAACATCATAGCTACATTCAACAACTAATCATATAACATGACTGATGGATGGCAGATGAATCTTCCCCTCAGTGGCAACATTCAGTCTATATTTAAATCATTTTTAAAAGTGTTGTTCCTTCACATACCTGTATGTAGATTATATTTTCATCACTGCACCTGAACCTTCAATTCAAAATATTAAAGCAAATCTACAAAGCCATGCAGCATTACTGCTTACAATAGACTAGGAAAACTCATGCATTGCCTCAAATATGTAGATTCGATTATACAAAGAAACACAACTCATCTGGATTATTATATGTATGTCAAACTGTTTGAAATTCGTGAGTTATATGCACTTGGACTAAACTGTATCTAGATCTCACAAACTAGCCTGTGTATCCTCATTTCTATCCTGTAACCATGCTCTATGTAAGTATGAAGTATCCTGCAAGACAAACATAGATCTTGTATATTAAAGATTTAACATCAATTGGATTTAAACAAAGTTTTTAAAAAAAGAAAATGCAGTTCTATAGACAATTAAATGCTAACCCCCTCCCCGCTGATGATAGGTCATGGCTTCTTCTGTCATGCATATTCACCTTAACAAAAGCTATTAATAAAACATTTTCAACTTAACGCTTGCTTTCTGCACCCCCTTCAATTAATTGACTACTGAATAGCTCCAAAGATAAGCTTGAACCCCAACCTAACCCCTAGACCTATTTACAAAATTGAAAGCTCTCAAACTGGATGTCAATCAATCTATTATGATGAATCCATAGCATCCTTATCTTCACTCTTTTCCCAGCACCAATATTTATATAATAGAGCCTCAGACAAACCAGAACATAGCTCTATACTCCTTGAGGACTAAAAGGCAACAGGAAATCAATTTATTCTCTCCTATACAACCATCCAATGCATTGAATGAAATGATTTAAAGAGAAGATTCCCTCTCTTACAAAAATGGACACTCTAGTTTAAATATTTAACATCGAATGTATATAAATTTTAATCTCTTCAAAGTTTTCAAAAGCACTAAGTCTTATTTAATTTATAGAAATAACAAGCTGCTCAATAGTTGCATATAAGTGCACTTATTATAAAATAAATATCTAAATAAGGGACTTTCTCTTGTGTTTACACACACAACAACAACAAAAAGGAAACTAATGGTTTAGTAATTCATAAGTTCAATTATCAGAAATAATACTGTTGGACATCCATGTATTTTGAGCTTCAGAATTCGCTATTCTACAGTTGCATGAAACTGTGCATGGCTTCTCATTAATACTTTTTATTAAAATGTCTGACAAATTTTGATTTTCTACTAATCAAAACTTGGATATTTTAAAAAAAGCATTATTTGGAAATTTGTTGTCTAGTTATTAGATCTGCTTTCAGGCAAAGAACTTTATCCATCTTGTTTTTTGCATTTTTTTGTTTTTTGTATTGGGCTATTTAATATTAACATGTATTTTCCTTTCTATGTAAACCAAAATATACAAATTATATACATTTTAATGTAAAAAAAAAATCTATTACATATAATTATAAAAAATACAGGTGTAAAAATATGATTTTTTTTCTAAGAAATGTTAGTTATCATGTTTTGTAAAACTATTCACTTATTTTACATTATATACATTGTTATGTTATGAACTTTTTATGGTAAAAATGTACAAAACTCCATACTTCTTAAATTACAAAGGACATTTTTAATTTGTTTGAAAATTTATTTCTCCCTATTTTAAATATATTTTTATGTTTATATCAGTGAGCTTTCAACTAACATTTCCAAGTTTTAAAAATATTTCAAAAATTATTTCATATTATTGAAAATTTAATATAAACTTTGAGCTTAATCTTGAATGCAGCATACTTTAGCAAGATATTTCCAAAGCAAAATAGAAACTAAAAAGATATTCCAAATATTTATCTTTTTAGTTTCTATCATTTGAATAATGATAATATTACAATTATAATATTGCAGAAGTTTCTTGATTACGTTATTTGTAATCTTTATTAGTTATTATAAATTAAGAAAATTATACTGGAAATAACTAACACATGATTCCCAAGAGTATTGAATTTGATGTTTATTCTCTGTCAATTAATCAGAGATTAAAAATATTGCCTGATGAACTTTTTTCTTTATATTGTTCTTCCTTTGTGAAGAATTATAGGATAACTTAAAGCAAGGTCCAAAGCTATTATAACATTATATTTTTACTTTTCATGCATTTATATAGCATTGATTTCCTGATTTGCTCACAATTTGATAAATTACATTATTTTTTTTTGTTCATAAAATATTTTTTGAATTATTTATTAATATTATATAGAATAAAGAAGTAAAGATAAATCATAATATATAACAAATTTAACTCCAGCATTTAAAATATAAAAATAGATATCCATTTTTTTATCTTTAATATCTTGTTTCATTAAATTAATGTTTATTTTTGTTAAACTGAAGTAGTGATATGAATTAGTTCTCGTCATAATAACACATATATGCTCTTGAATAAACTTTATATTTTGTTAACATCCCTTTCATAATGACAAAGCTTATAAAACAAAAAAACATTTCATACCAGCCATTTTATGCATAATTGGAACATTTGATTTATTAAATGAATATTCTCTTTCTTATATTAGCTTAATTAATAATTTTTAGTTTAAATGAATAATGAGATTGCAGATGTGTGTATCCAAATACTTAATATCTTTTTTTCATAAGTTTTTATTTGTTCATCATAAATTATTTCAAGTTATTTAATTTTTGTAGGAAATAGCTTATATTGTCTTCATAACCACAAATAAAAAATCACCTTAATCTATAAAATTGTGAACACTAAAGATACTGTTCTTATTTATAAAGCAAAATTACATATTTGTGCAACTATAGGAAGACCCATTAACCAATCTTTAGATAACTTATTTTCTTTCAAAAGAAGTAGCAATATTATCTTTTATGAATTTTAAAAATTCAATAATAAGTTTTATTGTACTCATTAACTGTAATAATCTGCAGTCTGTTATATAATTTTTATTCAGTCTAATCCATCACAGTGTAACAGTCAAGTTTGTACATTCGCGTAACAGAATTCAGAATCCAAGCAAAAGAGACCAAAGCTGACCAGTCTAAAACTGTGACTTCCCCAAGTCCGACCACACTTCAACTCGTAAGCCAGGATTCCAAGACTCAAGACCCTACGAATGACCACCTTGAAATTACACGTAGTATACCTCTTTCCACATGACCGACATAGGTCACGGAGATGCAATAAGACTGATAATTAAAAGAAAGGTTCTTAATTGTCTAAAATATATCATTCAATTTAACTTAATGCATAGTTTTCACATATATAGACTATAAATAATAATTAGAATTGGATTGAATTAGATCAATAACGAGACAGAGAATGAAATACATTAAACTAATTATACATTTATTTACAATTCTTCTATCCATATTTCATTTATTTACAATAGCATTTCAGCATAGAATGTACGCAAACATTGGGTAATTCAAAATAGCTTTACATAAATAATCATTAAATTTTCATAGATGGGTTTAACATGTGCCAATCTTATGAATTACTTTACAATTAATACATAATCAATCACTACATTATGTCTATAAATCTAGTTAAACCAAATCCTATTAAATTTGTGGCTGTTATATAAATAATTATATTGAACTTTGATCATGAATTCATTTACTAAAAACAATACGACTTAATCACGAGCGCATAAACCAGCTCAAATAACGATGCTGAAAGCGTTATGTTAAGGTGGGAGAGTTGGCTGAAATAAGATTTTACCAATGCGCTATGGCACAGGTAAACAATAATAGGAAAGTCGTTTTGCGGATGGACGAAATAACTTCAGGGTTCTTGCGACAAACGCCGGTACCCTGTAACCGATCGCAATGCTGCGTAAAAAGGAACATTGTGTTCAGGAATGGCAGGGGACTTACGTGCTAACCTGGTCTTGGCTCAGGCTTCGCTACTTCTCTACCTTATAAGAGATGTGCTGGCAACGCCGTGGCTCCATCTTAATGTACGTATCATACGTATAGCAGCAAAACGAGAATAATTTTATAAAATAATATCACATCCGCCAAGCAAAGAATAGTATATTTCATACTATGAAATACGGGACAATAGCATATTAGCTCTATCAAATTGGGACCAACTCTTGTGTAGCCTGATAATAAATGTCTATGCTACTAAAGGGAATATTAATACATCGGTTCTTGCGACAAACGCCGGTACCCTGTAACCGATCGCAATGCTGCGTAAAAAGGAACATTGTGTTCAGGAATGGCAGGGGACTTACGTGCTAACCTGGTCTTGGCTCAGGCTTCGCTACTTCTCTACCTTATAAGAGATGTGCTGGCAACGCCGTGGCTCCATCTTAATGTACGTATCATACGTATAGCAGCAAAACGAGAATAATTTTATAAAATAATATCACATCCGCCAAGCAAAGAATAGTATATTTCATACTATGAAATACGGGACAATAGCATATTAGCTCTATCAAATTGGGACCAACTCTTGTGTAGCCTGATAATAAATGTCTATGCTACTAAAGGGGATATTAATACATCTGTACTTTGACATACTCGATCTATTAGGTTACTTATAGATAAAAAAATACTTTAAGGAGGGAAAGCATATTTCTATGGACTTAAGAACTTAAATGACAAATATACTTATAAATACGATCAAGGCTAAATTTAATTCTTAATAGAACTATAAAGTTAAGTTTTTAAATAGTTGATTGAAAGAGCCACATTTCATATATTAAATCATCATAAATGAAATGACGAGTGCAAAGCAAGTCGTTATCATTTTATAAAATAGGATTTTGAAACAGCGCAGAAAGTTGATTCTATAAACAAATTATGCAAAGATTTTCAAATAATATCTTCTTAAAAATATGCAATTAAGTGCCCACTATTTTGAAATATTGGCAGATAAAATATAATACGCATTTAAAATAAGCAAAGAAATATAGACACAACCGCAGTGATATAACTTTAAACTAAATAATTTACTTTGAAGTGAATGGAAAATATAAAAATAGTCAGATTATTTAAACTTCATCAATATTAAATTTTGGTAGCAATTTACATATTAAATACTAATTGGATTTAAATTATGGTTACATTTAGTTTTATAATTTATTTTAAAAAAAAAGTTAGCTAACTTATATAGATATATTTACACAGAGCTCTGCGGTTTGAAAAATAAAATGGTACCGGTATTATTTATCTGGACTGCAAAGTTCTTGGCTGTAGGTGTGATGAGTTTGACTGGGTGGCTGGTGGCATCATCTTTCCCATTCTGTTAGGCTTATCTCTGCTAGCGGCATGATGGTGGTTCAGGCATTTTGACGAGAAAAACGCCCATTCTCCCCGCAGAGTAACAGCAACAAAGTCCGCTTTTAGCCGGACATATTAAACATTAACAATCGTGAAGACTGGCTGCAGTTCTCTCTAAAAATATGGCTGTCTTCTCTTGTTAAAAATACAGAGTATTTATATCTTTTCCTTATCGGAATCTTTCGCCTCAAGACTCACTAAACTCAGGAATTTAATTAAATATTTTTCAATTTATAATACAGATTTTTAAAATCTTAGATAACTTATGTTAGAAACATTCCATAAGCTCTTATTATAATTAAGATTTTTCGTTGCAAACAATGTCCAATTTAGATTTTAAAATAACTTAATCTTATCTAAGGAGAATTTAATTAGTAAATTTTGAACTAGTTTTACTTTTTACGGATTCGAGGTGTGGTCGTTAATGACACTTGTTTACAACCAGGAATCTTTTTAATTACTTGACCAGCTTTTATTTTTAATCTTACATATAATAGAAACTCTTTTTATTTAAAAACAACCTTTTAACATTTTTTTAAAAACGCAAACCTTTTTACATATTTATTTAAAATAATTTACAAACATATTTTGTTATAGCTTTTAAATATATTTTCGAGAAGTTTTCCCTGAAATATATTTAAAACAAGAAATCTTTTAACAATTTTTAAAGAAAGATTTAATATTATTTTTAGGTAACGGCTTTTACATATTTTAAAATCATGTTTCTTCTATATAGCACAGATTATATATCCACATACGAAATTACAATATTAAACAACAAAATTAATAATTTACTCTTAACTTAAATAATATAACGAACATTTTTAGAAATATTAAGTAAATTTAGTACGCTATAATTTTCCTAATCCTATCTAATTATAGCGTTGGTTCGCACGTAAATATATAATACTGTTTAGACAGATATGAGCGAATTTTAAATTTATTAACATTTAAATAGGTTCGAACTTAGCACAGATGAGTGTGTCATTAGGTTTGATGGTAAAACGATAGGGGCTTGGAAAGTTATCGTTTCAATAGGGAACCATATATCGAATGAAGCTGCAATGTCATTTTCATCTATTATAATGTACTTAATTTTACAGATAAAATCAAAGGACGATATTATTGTATATTTAAAATATCTTGGAATGATTTGAAAATATATTTAAATATACTTTATATAAATTGACATTTAAAGTTAATGTAAATAAGCTGGCTAATAAATTGCCCAAATTATATGCACATGTAGAGCTTCATATATCAGAGAATTGATATGGAATTTTGAGAAACAAAGAGTAAGTAGTAATTGCTACATAAATATATATAAAAAAATGTAACAATTCAGTATCTGAAAGTTATACTTTTTCACAAAGAAAAAGCCACATAGATAAAAAGCAATAGTGCTTTATAATTACATGCCAAAAAATCTCACTAATAGACAGACCCCAATTTTTAAAATTCAGGACTCTCGGGGAATCACATGATATTGATTGCTTTTACTTTAAGTTTCTTATTCTTCTTTCAAAAATATACTTTGTGTGTAAGTTGGAAAGGATATATACAAAGTTAAATGAGGTTATGCTAAGTTCTGAGAGTTCTTGTTGAATGGTTTAGTAGGCCGGCATGTCTGTTGTTGTGTTATTAGTTGGGAATGTGAATAGGTTCCAAGTATCCTCAAAGGATTTTTTGGGAGAAATGAGGTCATCTCTTTTCATGATCTTCTTTATTGTTTTGCGGAACAACAGACCTGGGTCTAGACAAGGCAATTCCATTATCAACTTGCAGTGTACTACTCAGATTGCGTAGAGGATGAAAATGGATAGTCTAATAATTGCGAATATTCCAGTGAGGATTGTTTTTATGGGTGAGAGAAATAAATCCAGTCTGATATTGGAGTTGGTGAAGACTATATCTCTGACCATTTTAAGGTTTGGATGATATATGAAGTGCTTAATATCTCTGACTGTTTTAAGGTTTGGACGATATATGAAGTGCTTAATGGTTTCCTCTTCATGAGAACATAAACTCCAGGTTGGATCAATATAGGATTTTGGTAAAACAGGAACCAGTTTGTGGGATGCGCGCTAAGGTTAATTTTGATGATGAAGTCCAGATACTTGAGCTCCAGACATCATCTTTTGAAGTGGGTGATTAATTTTTGCTTTGTGAGGTTGAGGCTACTTTTGAGAGATTGTGGGTGAGGGTTGATGTGCTACGCATCCCACAAAGTCATTTTAATGTCGAGATTGGTGTCCATGATTGGTTTGTATTGATTTAGATGATTGATAAAGGACAATATCCATAGTATTTGCCCTGGTGTGTCAATCTGTTGGGGAAATCTTTTTGATGATGTTGTTATAGCCAAAGGAATGTGTTAAATTATATAGCGTATTGTGCGTTTTTTGGCAGATGGCTGCTTGAATAGAGTGAAAAGACAGGCCATTGAACCTCCGAGGCAGTTGGATTTGTCAGAGGCTGATGGCCACAGTCTTCCCTCTCCAGAAGAATTTGGTGCATAGGTGATTAATTTTGTTCTGAAACTGTTGGGTTAGTTTGATGAAGGTCAGGCAATATGTAATTTTTGGTAATATTGTTATATTCAGGAGGCCTAACTTTCCATATAGTGAGAGGTAGACTCTAGAGAGAGACGTGGTGATACGTTCTGTTGTTTGGAGGATACCATTTCTGGCCATTGCCGTTGAGGATTTAAATATGGGAAATCCCAAGAATCTTTGTGGCTTGGCAGTATAGGTAGATGGCATTTGTTTTCCTGACTATCTGCCAGATAGCTGATTTATTGGGGTTTATTTGTAAATGGTATTTAGCAGAATACCGATTTAAAATGGATTGTAGTTGGGGAAAGTGTTTGATGGTGGGTAGAACAACCATGATGTCATCTATGTTGCCAAATGAGTTGAGGTGTTTATTGATGGAAGGAATGAATACGCCTGGGAGATTTTTTTAAATATCCATCAGGAGGGGGTTTATATATGCTGTGAAACATAGGGCACTGAGGGGTGAGTCTTGAGGGAGAGATTTAAAAGGTTTGATGCTTGGTATGAGCTTGCCATCCAGTGAGAGAAAGATTTCTCTGTTGCTTAATAGATTGCTGATTATCTGTATAATCATGGCTAGAACATCGTACTTGGCCAACAGATTCAGAAGAATGTCTATGTGCACTGAATCAAAAGCCACAGTGATATCCAGTTGGACAGCAATGGGTTTAGATTTTTTTTGTATTCTGGTATAGTTAATGAGAGCCATAGCATGTGAGGTGGAGTTTTTTCCCCTCATATTGATTAGGAGAAATGTGTTTAAGAACTATAGGTTGAATTTGATCCTTGATGACTGACTCCATTATCTTGATAAGCAATGGGATCATGGAGATCTGTTCGAATACTGGTTAGATCAGTTAATAGTTTTTTTTTTTTTTTTCAAAAATGGCATGAGCATAACTGGATATAGATCAGCTATATTTCTGTGTTCAGTATTCAATCATTTTGACCATGATGGGAATTGTTAACTGGTTTAGGTGGTTTAGAAGGAACTTAGGGATGCCATGTAGTCCTGGGTGAATGCTATCCGGGAGGGACATTGTTTTCTTTTTAAGTAGGGCTTCCATGATGCCATGCTCGCCTGGGACCCCGGCTTCCAGCCAGTCCAGTTCAGAAGGACTATCTGCTTGCATAAGTTGTTGATAATGCTGACTGATGAGTAACATCATAGGATAACCTACTTACTGTCCCTGGTAATTGATGATGGGGTAACTTGTCTATTTGTCCCTAGTGCCCACCTGAGGTACCTTCTTGTCCAACTATGTTGTTGAGACAAGAATTTAGACCTGATGGATATATTTTCTGTGAGTGATTTTTGTTTAGTATGATGTCTTCTATATTGGAATGATTCTGTTATAGTATTTGTAGTTGATTATCAATGTCTGTGAGGTCTCTGAGTAGGCTATTTGGACCTTTAATTTTCATGGTGTGATGGTTTAGAATGGACTGAAGAATACCATTATAAGTGAACCAGGCTTCTTCAGCTGGAAGGGAAAGGATCTTAATTTTTCGGAAATAAATGTAGACCTCAGAAACTATGGCTTCTGTCATGCTGGACTTTGTAACCATACTCATAGTTCTGCCGGACCTCACAGCAGGCAATGGAGCCACAATATCTTCTAGATGGATAACTAGTGCCATATGGTTTGAGAAGAAGACAGGAACCAAAGCTGCATCAATGTAAAAGTGGAGGTCTGGCGTATAATATATCAGGTCAATCAGGGATCTTTGAGTTCTGGTGTAAAAAAAGAAGGCATCCAGGGAAGGTTCTCTCCACACATCAGTACTGAAGTTTTTGTATGTGGTCTTAAAGTCTCCCAAGAGGATTGTTGGACTGGTTCTGTTGCTGATGGTGGCATTTACCATATGGATTATGTTGTAATATTGAGTTGTATCATTGGCCATGTACACATAGGCAATGATAATATGGTAGCCCCAGTAGTCAACCTCAATGATAACCACCTATTGGGGGGGGGTATTGTATTATTAACCAGGATGCCAACTCCTTCAGAAGACGAGGAACCAATAGAAAATCTGGTATAACCTCATGACCAAAGTGGTGTTAGAAATTTGATGATCAGTGTTCAGATGATATTTAGTCTCTCCCATTAGGAATATATGCAGAGAGTAGAGGGTAATCCAGTTTTTAATAGCATAGGCTCTACTTAATGAGTTGATGCCATGAAGGTTGACTCCAGCGATTTTACAGTTCATAACGATTTAGTTTAATGTCTTCTTAAACAAGAGCTCTGAGTCAGTGGATGAATTTTTCTAACCAATGTCATTTGGGTTTTCTGAAGCATCCGCTTTCTCAGAGGGTACCTGAGAATGGGAGGAAAGGATTGCTAGAACTTCTTCCTTGCAGTCGTCCGACATTGAAGCAGGGGTATAATTTGTTGGGGTGTCTTCCAATGGTTCCAGAGAATTGAAAGTTGGGGGGTCCATAGTTTTCCTCTTCTTTTCAGAAGATTTGAGATGCCTAGCTGGGGTTAGATCTGTTGTTTGATTGTTGGAGGGAGGTTGAGCATTCTCTTCATCTGAACTGGAGTTTGATTTGCGATTGCAGATGTATCTATAATGTTTTGTTGTTTTGCTTTGGATTTGGGTTTACCTTCTTTTTTAGGTTTTTTGGCTGTTGAAAGTTTTTTGCGGATTATTGTTTTTCTGGTTTTCCTTGAGCTCTGAACAATGTTCTGATGGTGGTGACAATTGGGTGACTTGAGATTACTATTCATTAAACAATTTACATTTGCAGACTCTTCTTTAATGTTTTTTTGGGTTTGCAGGGATAATGTTTTGTGAGTAGTCTGCTGATTGTTTTGTTTGCCTTTTTTTGACACAGAAGGAACCAATGGGTGTTGTGATAAAAGATTTTTTGCTGGATGGAGATGGATTTGGGGGTTTTATAGTGCTATAGTTGCTATCTTCAATATCTACTAGGTTTGAGAGATCCTTGCCTTCCTCTGTGTCTAGGTCAGTTTTATTAAAATGAGTGACGGCCTTATGAACCTTGTTTGAGATTTTGGTCAACAAGATCATCCCCGAGGTTTGTGTCAGCTTCTATCTCCATTCATCCTTGAGTAGTATTGGTTTGTGAGGATGTGTTGGTGATTGTGATATATGATGATGTCTTTTCAGGTTTGTTTGGATTTTTTGTTGAGGTTTGGGTAATATGGATCTGGGTAGAGTTGTTTGAGATATTATTAGGTGTTGTATGATAGATGTGAATTGGTATAAGCCCTGTATTGTTAGTTTTCCCATGGCAGCAATGTATTTTTTTTTCTTTTTAAGGCCACAATAGTTGCATCTTCAAGCCATGCAATATTTTATGAGATGTGACCTTTGGAGACAGTAGAAGCATTGGGGCTATAACCTCGAAATGATAAAACTATTGGTGAACCTCTGGCAGCTATGATGGTGGGGATCTCAGTGGGGGAGTTGGTTTTTCTTTAAGGTGAATAAAAATATCACGGTGTTAGACAAGATTTGTTTAAGATCAAGATGCAGATTATTCAGGTAATATATTGCCATAGTTGATGAGTATATTTTGCAATTCCTGTTCAGTGAAATTTGCAAGACAGTTTTTGATTTAGCCAGATAGTGTAATTGATCTGTTCATGTCGATGAAATATAATATATGATTCCCTAACGCTTTGAAGTTAGATCTAAAATTTCATTGTTCTCCCAGGTTTTGAACTCAATGACCACATAACAGTCATTGGGATGGGTTAAGATCTTATGAATTCCTTTTCCAAGTTGCTGTTGTTTGATGAGGGTGTAGAGTTGATCCATGGGAAACTTGAAGAGAGAACAATTTTGGTTTTTACTTGTTAGAATTAGCGACTTGTCATTATAGTAGTTTAAGAAGACTTATAAAGAATGTTTGGTATGATTTTATTGAAATTGTTAGTGATTAATTGGGAATTTTTCATTTAAATTATTGGTAATACAGCATCTATTGAGCCACACCATCCGATGGCGCTGTTGCTAGTGAAAAATGAATTGATATAATGTTACCGGGCTGTTTTTCAAATTTTGTTGATTTATGTTTTTAATTTTGGATTTGTTTGATTTTTTACTTTTTTTTTGTTTGTTGTTTGTTATTGTTTTTTTTTTTTTTAACCGGTTTGATGTATATTTTTCTTAAAAATAACAAAAAATGTTTTTTTTTTTTAAAAAAAAAAAAAAAACCATTATTTCTTTTTGTCCGGTCTCTCTCTCTCTCTTTTTTTTTTTTTAAAAAAAATACTTTTTTTTTATTTTTTATAACCAAGTCTTTTTTGATTGTTTTTGAAGAAACTTTTTTTGGTTTGTTTTGTTTATCGAGAAACAAGGCTTTCTCGACAGACCTCTTGGAAGACCTGTGGTCATATTCCTTAGTGTTTTGACACCTTTCCAAGTATCAGCTGTAATATGCTTCACTGTAAGCTGATCCCATCTTCAAGAATCAATTAGCTGTACTGCTTGGGAAAAACCGATTCCCAGGCAGCCCTCAAAGCCCATTCCATGAGCGAATGGAACCCCTTCATCACCATTGACACGATGGACATTCCATTCCAGATGTTTGACATCGCCTTAATTTTATTAAACCATCATAAAAGACAGGTTTTTTTTCTGGCTGTGTCAAATATTTTCTTTTTTGGGGTTGAAGGAAGGCCAGCGCGTCTGCTTCTGTAGCAGGTCAATCTCAAAACTACAATGCCGAACGGTTGTCTGCCATTGAACTGTTGTTTTGATCTCGAAAAAGTCTCGGAAAGTGCGCGACTCGATCGTGAACTTTGCCGAATCATGATTTATACTCTTTATTTCGTGAATTCTGACCCCTGACAACAAAAGGAGGGGTGTTTGACAATTCGTTACAATTTTTACCAACTCACATCAATTACAATACATTGAAGAAAAAAAAAATCCGTTCAATATACTTTTCGTCATTACAAGTACAGAAACCTTCATATCATTCGCTGTACAATAGTCAAGAGTAATGTCTAGAGAGAGTGTCGTATACTTGTTGCTAATAATGTTCAACATGCTAGAGATGTTGGGGTAAGGGTGCACTTCAACATCTTAGTGTTTGAACAGTTTACAGGCCGTAAGATCTATGAGTGGTCTTGTAAACAGCATATTTATGTGCTTTAGCATAGAAACAGCGCCATCGAACGGTGTGGCTCAATAAATGCTGTATTACCAAATTATTGATATCTATTGTATCGTAATCAGAATGGGTATTTTTAATTTGTATATATAAAAATTATAAAATAAATTGTTGCTAATGTTTTTATTTTTTTAGTTTTATTGTTAGGAAAATAGTAAGGTAAATATTTTTACTGTGAATTTTTAAATCCTTATTTATTTTTTTATTAGCTTTTTTTTCTTTGAGATATTATGTTTGAGTTTGCTTAACATATTGACTGCTAACTGTAAGAACTTTATTTTTATTAGTTTGCACAATACAAATTATTTTATATAATTCTATGATAAGCATTTTTTATTTCCGAAGAAAAGATTAATTTATTTAAATTTTAAATAATAAATAGTTGAGTAATGCTTTCAACCTAGAAAGTCGTATTCATAGTACTAAAACTCAGCAACTAACAAATTTAAATAAATTAATATTTTCTTTGAAAGTGAATAAATTCCTATCATAGAATTGTACAGCAAAAGAACTGGAAAATTATTATAGAATTACAAATTATATCATAGTTGAGTGGTTTTAAAAGATTTGCCTGCAGACAATAATTTATAAGTTATTTCTAGATGTAAATATAATGCTAATATAAAATAATAAGATCATCTTGATGTTAAAAAATTAAATATTTATTTTCATAAATGAAAAAGCATTGAATCAGAAAAGGCTTATTTTAGACATTTATGCTTTTATAAATATTTTATTTTTTCTTTTGTAAATGAATAAGTAAATAAATAATAATCTGCACCGTTATTTTAACCATTATCCATTTTCTGTTGGGGTCTCTCCAAGTTAATCCAGTTTTTCTGATCCATAGTTTCTCTTTATTAGGTCATAACAGCAAATTTCTTTATGTCATCCATTCATTTCACATGTTTTTGGTCTTTTTTTTTAGGTTTTTATACAATCTTTTAATTTTGTAGCAATATGTCCATCCTAGATTCATTTCAATCTCTTATTCTTTCAATATACTGTGCCGGTCAAAACATGTTTATCCATCTAACATGAGCTGGAACTCACAAAATGTACTTCAAACCCAGTCAAGTCCAAGATTTTGGTCAGGGACCAGCCTGGATTCGAACCCACTCTCTAAGCCCCAGAACAAACAACTAATGAATAACATAATAGTGATGGCACAGGAGAATTAATCTTAATCCGGCCGACTAGCAAAGCTGAGCAAAACAATGAGACATCTATTAACTATGACTATATTAAAATATACATAAGCATGGCTGTAATATGTGGAAGTGGAGGAAAAGGAATTCGAACTACTCAAATAAGTTAGACAATAATATATTTTAATATACTGACAAATTATTATACATTTATAAATTAAGTACATTAGTATGTGCGTGAATGAGCAAGCGGTAGATAACTACATAGTGTCATTCACGCTATTATTTCTCATATGCTCTTTATTAGCTAAATAATATATTACAAAGAAACACGCATCTTTGGTGGGTCCAATATTAAAATGCCAATCGAATATTAGAAAGAATTACATAATACTGCCATTAATGCTTTGATTTACGGTTCTGAAACATGGTGACTAATATATATATTACTAGGAGTGTTCCGAAATTCATTATATATATGATATAAATTATTTCCATGCCATTGAGGTCGTGAAAATAAACAAAATACATTTGAAAACATTATATTTGAAACTACGACAAAATATTTAATACAATAGTAAGACGAATGCTTTATTTTTCCCAAGGCACATAGATACTCTTAAATAGATATATAAATCACGATGGTGGGACTGTATAAGACTGAAATAAATTTAATTAATAAAATAGAAGTAGTTGGCATTTATATATATTTTAAGCAAAGCTTAATTTTAATATTAGAGCATTAAAACTTGGCCATGAAGCAAAAGAGATAATAATAATACGAAGAAGTTTGAGGTGCTGACATAACAGCCTAAAATAACTAAGAGGAAAAGGTCGTGCTTCTGGATGAAAAACGAAATCTCACACCCCCTTCTTGGGTAGTGCTTAGAGAAAAGTGGATAGGCATGGCATGGCCCAGACTTTTGCTGGTATAACTGATGCGAGAGGCCTTTTATCTACGAAGTGAATATGCATAGCATGTGCCAAACTTACATGATCACTGCCAGAGGCATTTTATACAAAATAAATGTGATTCCAGATAGCTCAACTATCTATGGAACGAGGTAAGAAAAGAAATATATGGGTTCGAACTTGTCGCAACCCCCAGATTAGAAGCACATAATATATATACGAAGATAGGCTAAATGACAGAAACGCAGTACGAATGAATGTCACTAACAACATTGAATAAATTTTACAGCTTTAAAATATATGACCCTTGTTTGAATACTATAATACGCCATGCAATTATAATATATAGAGAGAAATTTAGATTTCATTTACTAAAATATACTTGATTTTATTTAGCAAAAGAAACATTAAGATTTAGATTTCAAATTAATAAAATATACGTTAAGATTTGATTTAGTAAAAGAAACATTAAGATTTTACCCTTTCCCTTTTCTACTATTTAAAATAATTCAATCCCACGTTCGCGATTTTTATAATAACTGGAATATTTAAATACTATATTTGATATTTTAAGAGTATGAAAAATGAAGTAAGATTAGCAGTTATATAGGAAACAAATTATGTCACCCTTTCAGAATTTAATAAATAATTATAAAATAAATGTTTCAGAGCGTTAATTAGCTTGAGTTCTGGATTTTCAGAGTTAAACAAATCAATTTTTATATTAAAAACGAACCTAAAATGTTGATTCATAAAACAATCTGGTGAACGTATTAATTTACAATGCATTATATATGTATATTTAAAGGGGATGTTAATAACCTTTTCATGAAGGTTTAGTTAAAAATGACAGAAAAGATTTTTATAAATTAAGCTCACCAGGTTGTGAGATTGACATTTTAATAATAAGCAAGCAGATATATAAATCAAATAATAAATACATATAAATAAATGACCGCACCAAGTTAAAGAAAGTTAAGAGCATATGAGATAGGATTAGATATAAAGAAATTATTTGAGAGCAAAATTACATTCACAGATATATATAAAAAAAGGCAAAGTTAAAGAATACATGAGAAGAGATCTTGATAGATTATTTAGACTAAATTGACTATTAGATGGCGGCTTGGAAATTTACCTTGCAATTTTAAGAATCCATTTTAAAGTATGGCACGTGCACAGCGATTGAAATGCAAGTACTTCGGTGGCAGGAAACTTCTGTTAGCATTCTAAAGTTCTTTTTAGACCTTTCTTCATTTCAGGGCAGCAGGATATTACGGTAGGTGGTGGATTTACTGCTACATCATTTTTAAGTTTCAAGCAAAACGAAATATGTTTATAATACCTCTCCTCTTCTCCAAAATTCAGTCATTTTATACTTTTTCTTTTATCAGTTGTTTTTGAAAGATGCAAATTGTTAGATAACATCCAAAATAAATTCAAATCTATTTCCAGATTAGAAATAGACTTGACAACATGTTTTCAACAAAAGAAAATCTTTAATCTACTTAATCCCATTTATTTTAAGTAAAACTTTAATTAAAAAATACCTCCCTTTAATTATTTTTGGACAATTAACAACAGTCACATCTTCCATATTGGATTTTATAAAAAATATATAGTTTAATAGAAAAACAAGCAATTTAAAAAGAAAAAGCTAAAAATGACATATAATAAATATTTAAAAACATCAATATTTTGGTAGTAAGTTTGGTTCCTATATGTATATTTGAGCCACATCTATAATACTTTAATAAAAAAGAGCTAATAATTAATAAAAAGAATTAATAATAATTTTAAAACATGTTATTGAAACATTAAATTTTATAATTTAGGCGCGCATCTCAAATATATACATAAAAATATATATACGACAAAAGGAGCGGGATGGGATATAGGGGTTTAAACATAGGTTAGTAGGTAGAAACATGAAGCACAATCTTAAGCTAAGATTGACTGCTTCAATACATAATCATTTTTTTATCTATTCTTTTGATCTTTTTTGTTAATACCAATGTACATCTTTTCATATTAAGTAGTATGAAGTCTATTTAAACGACCAAATCTCAGATAAAACATATCTTTTTCTTTCTTCTTTTAGTTTTAAAGTTGTTTTTTCTTAGCATGTTGAAACTGCTTGAGAGCGTAATTTCTATGTAAACAAACAGAATTATAATGTTACTGGGCCATTCTTTTTTTTTTTCAACTTTATAATGCTTTTTTTGATTTACAATAAAATCATAAATAATGACATTTATCTAAAATAAAATAAAAAATAAATTGGATAAACCTTTTTTTTTTTTAATTTTTTTTTTTCTAAAATGAAATTTGTAATTTTAACAAGAATAAAAATTATATTGTGGCAACGCAAATCAAATTTTAACACGAAGAAAAATAAATAATTTCTCCAAAACAAAAACATCGTGGCCATGCAAATAAAATTATTAATTTTAACAAGAATAAAAAGAAATAATTTCCCCAAAACAGCATTGTGGCCACACAAATATAATTTGTAATTTTAACAAGAATAAAAAGAATTTATTCAAAACAACATCGCGGCCAAAAATAAAGCCGGTATTTTCGATTGGTCTCACGATTTATCTCAGGCAAACGGATTTTAGTGTGATTTCGTGAAAATTACACTTACACCTCCCCTTTGACAATTTATTAAAGTATCATCCTTGTCTAGAGAAGCGGAGCAAAGTTTCCACTATTTTTATTACCTCATACTACAAAGTTTCCACAATTTTTATTACCTCATACTACATCATTGCGTTTGGAAAATAATGACTTGGGCATGCAAATTTGAAGACCTTTGACAGTCTCAATTACAGACACCCTCACAAAATACCGTAGCGAAATTTAAAATGGGATTGTTCATAGAAACTGCATAACACAAAGTTCACTGTAAGTGGCAGCGGCCACTGCAGCAGAATAAACATCCTACTTCTATGCTGTAAATATCTGTATCTGTAAATGTTAATAATGGGATTGTTCATATAAACTGCGGCAGAATAATACGTTCTATTTCTGCGCTGTAGCATAGAAATAGATACCATAGCTAAATTTAAAATGGGATTGTTCATATAAATTGCATAACACAAAGTTCACCGTAAGTGGAGGCGTCCTCTGCGGCAGAATAAATGTTTTATTTCTGTCTGTAGCATAGAAATAGGTGCCGCAGACAAGTAAACAGACTATTTCTATGCTTAACCATTGGAATAGAATGTTATATAGTGGCGCGGCCACTTAAACAGCATATTTCTGTGCATTTGCATAGAAATTACGCCTTCAAGCAGTTTCAATACGCTAAGAGAAAAACAGTTTTAATTAATTACTACCAATCCAAGTTTCTATGATTAATTTCATCCATTATGTTCCAGACCCAAGGTATTTGAATGTTCTTTTAAATCATGATTTTTTTACTTTTATCTACTATATCCACATTACTCTTATTTTATTTATATTTTAGTCAGTCACAATTATTTAAAATTTATTATGTTGAAATAAATAAATCACTTGAGCATTTGTTTATAAACATTATTTATTTGTTTATTATTGCATTATACAATTATTTACTCATTCATTTAAAAATATTAGAAGTTAACTGATGCATAAAATTATGTAATATTTATATTAAACCAAACCAAGTTTTGCTTTCAAGGCTCTTTAAATATGTTAATAACATAAAATATTAAATCACTCCACATGGTTAAGAAATCCTGCACCGCCCTCTTGTGAAATAAATATAAAGTAGAGTCTTAACCATGTGGGGGTGATTTAATATTTGATATTTATTTTCAATTTAGCATTAGCATTGGGATTATATTCATAATTAAAAAAATTATAAACAAATAGCAAACATGGAACATTCACCATTAATGATGCTTCATTTTGGGAATAGATTTTATTTCACTATGGATTTCCTTATATTGCTTATTTTTTAGTTTTAGCTATTTGTAATACATTTGAATTAAGATATTTTTTTTTAAGTTGTGCAAAGTTTCCTAAAATATAAACTGAATTGCAGTAATGTATTGCCGCATCGCCAACCTTTCAGACTTCACTTTGACTACTAAATTCATAATTTTAAACACCCACAGACCACTAATGTGATTTTTTATAAAAAGTGAATGATCAGAAAACTTCCATTTTATTAATATGAAATGCACCTATTTAATATAACAAAAATATAAATGCTTATTTAATTATAACAAAATCTTTAATGGTTAATTAATTGTAACAAAATTATTAACTAGTTTAATTATTACAAAATAATTGAATCTTACTTAAGAATTACACATTTTTAATGTGATATTTGTTTCTGCTTATTTGAAATAAGTTTAATGGATTTTTGGCTTCAGTGACATTACTGCAAGATGGAGAGCCATATTTATTTCAAGCCTAGATGTTGTTTCTCCTCCCTAGTACATTTTGTGAATTTAGTTCAATATAAAAGTGAAAATTGTCATAAAGAAAATAAGAATTTCTTAGAATATTATTTTTGTTTTATTATTAATAAACATAAAAAAGTGCAAATAAGGTCCAGATTTTTCAGCAAACCACCAAAATTTGCTTGTGGACCACCAGCTGGCGACTGTTGGTTTATTGTAAGATTAATTTGTTCAATTACTATGATTTATTGTATCTTTCTGGCTAAAGTGAAGTGATTTTCAATATCCTCTCCATCAATTATTAGTTATGATGTAAAACTAAGAGCATTTTGTAGTATTTTTAATTCTAGTTTATTTTTCAAATTATAAACAATAGTCTCATGATGAAATGACAAAAAAAATAGTAAGTGTAAATGAAATATCAATTTTACATTCAATACATGATGTACAAATAAAATATTACACAGTATTCACAAAATAATGTATTTTACTCTTTAGCATTGAGTATAATTTTGGGAATAAAAGTGTACATAAAAAATATTCAAAGCAAAAATAATTGATCTAAAAGGATATAAAGTGATATGTTTAACAATACTTAACCTTACTGATGTCCCAGGATATTTCTGTATCAGACGTTATAGGTATATGCATTATTTATTGCATGTATGTGTTGTGTGTATATATAATTGACATTGCCATGGTGTATGGATGAAAGTCTTCTCATTGCCCACCTTGCGAGTAATTTAATATGTGAAACTAATGTCTTCACATGGAAACCTTGCTTCTTGTTGATGAACTCCTGGTTAAGACAGTACATTATGAAAATAATAAAACCATTAACATGAATTCTAGCAGTATTATTGGAGAATAGCTGTGAAGGAGACTATAGAAGTGAGGATTCTTGCCTATACAGTGTTGGCATTCTTGAGACATCTCAGGACCAGATATACTTCTTACAGCTACGTCTTCATTTAGAATAAAATTAATTTAAAGTTGAGTGTATATCAAAATAAAAAATGAAGATCCTCTAAAAAAAATAACTTCTGTACAATGTTGGTGCAATTATATTTCTAAATTTATATTGATTAGTGGTAGAATGTATTCTAAACCCAGTAAGGTTATTTTTCTATTGGAAAGAGCTCAAATGATATTGTAATAACTATTTGGATAGATAATTTTTATGTAATGTTTATATCCCCTCCCCCCATATAAATTGGCCTTCTCTCTGCTTCCAGATCTTACTAAAACCATCTGCTTTTATAAATTTCAATTCTCACAGTAATCTTTGGGATTATGTAAAATGGATGGAAGTAATTAATATGTTGTTTATGATGCTATGCAAGGTGAAACATTCTATTCACATAGATGGGTAATAGAAACATCTGATTTATGTTTTTCCAAAAAATGATTCACTATTACCCGCTGAACTACTGCTATTAATTCATTTTTTCCATAGTCTATTTAAACATAATTTAACCACTCAGATTCTGAATTTTTATAGTTGGAAGCTATGTTGTTCCAAGATGAAATTTAAGAAAAGCTAACTGATGTCAATATATTGGATGTCTTGAAAATATTTATGTATTTTTCCACTTCCCTCTAGCTATGATAGATTTTAACAAATTCTTAAAAACCGCTTCCAGAAAAGGTACCCCTTATGAATATCGTAAACAATTCATTCCAGGTTGGAATAAATCTAGCAGTACTCTTTATAGCCAGCTTTTGTCTACTAAAGTTGCAGAAATTGCTGACAAATTTAGAAAATCAGTTATTGATGCCAGAAAAAAAAAAGTGGAGAAAGACCATACATCATGGGCGCTTTAATGAAGGCTTGATGGATGTAAAAATACCTTTTAAAAAGACACACTGTCACTGCTAATCATATTGTTAGTCTCATAAACCAAACTTCTAAATCCAAGATGAGTCACAGGAGTAGATAACATACTTCCAGAGTATCTAAAAAATTTAAGACCTAAAGCCAAAGTGTGATTGTCAGAGTAATTCAGTAATATTATTTATATAGTAAGTATTCCAAAAATTTGGCATACAAGTAATACTGTAGCAATTTTACAGCCAAATATAGCCAGCAATGATCCAAAAAAATATTCACTATCATTGTTATAGATTCTTTATAAGCTTTTTGGAAGAATTATATCAACAAGAATCTTCTCAGTAGTTGAAGAGTCAATTTTTTATTGAGCAAACAGTGTTTTAAGTCAGGAAGAAGCTGTTGTGAGCAAGTTTTATTTTGAACAGCCCACATTGAAAAGAGCTTTCAAATAAATTAAAATCTGTTTCTATCTTTTTTTTTTTCTATCTATTAACCTCACGTTATGATTTGTTTGGAAAAGTGACTAAAGGTTTATAAAATTCTTAATTGTAGTAAAACCATTAATTTACTGATACAGTGCACTCCAATAGAAAAATTTAAATGACATTAAATGGATTGTCATGGTAGATAAACAATTCTACAGAATAGATTGTTACAGAGTTCCATACTCCCACCTTCTTTCCAGATAAGATACAGAAGATAAGAAATTTATCAGTTCTGATGATATTAATTTTGTCTTCTCTAAAGAGTTCCTTTCCTAAAATAGAAATTCTGAATAAGGATATGAAAAATTTGGAAATATTTTTTCTAAAACTGGAGTTTTATTATCTAAATACAGGGGTAATCTCATAATTTGAATATAACATTTTGCAATGGTAGTCTCAAATGTAACATCAGATTAAAACCTAACTTATTTTCATCATTTATCAAAGGTTAGATTAATTTCTGGGAGTAATCTTGGAAAGATAAGTGACACTATTTGGGATTGTGATTCAAGTAGTTTAAGGATAGCATTCTTAGCATTAGCATTTTTTGTTGGTGAACATTGTGTCCCTGTTTAGAGAAAAAGTTCTCAAACTAAACTTCTGGATATTCAATTAAACATTATCATGAGAAATATTACTGATATAATTAGGTCTATTTCTTTTTCGTAGCTTTCTGTTTTTTTTCATATATTTCTCCAGCAGATGTCAGAAGAGAAATTGCTCATAGAAAATATATAAAAACTTTTAAGCAGATTGGAGTTAACAATAATTCAAGGTAGTTTTATCAAATGAGACTCAACTCAAATTAAAATCCCCCTGTTGGATGTTTAACCATGAATTTATAAAAAATAGAATTCTAAATAAATTTCATTTTCCACATCCAGCAATAAAGCCAGCTGGGATTTAATCTCCATAAACCCAACTATCATTTCATCAACAGATTCGTGACAACCCATGATCATTATGTTCATCTGTATCATAAATGGAATTTAACAGACTGATTTTTATAAATGCGGATAAATACAAATTATGAAGCACATCATTAATGACTGTTGGATGTAAAGCTTCAGTAGCAGAATTGAGGGACTTAATAAACTCATTGGTAAATCTATCTCCTGGTTGAAATATTCAAATTTTTTTATATCATGTTAATAAATAAGCTGTCTAAATCCATATGATAAATAAATAAATTGACATTACTTGCATGGATTAATGTAGTGCTAGAATGGTGGACTCTGGAATAATATAACAATCTTGGATCATATTTTCATTTTTGACAATTCTGGTGCTTGGACATTTTATGTACTCCCAAGCAATAACCATTCTTTTTTAAAAAATTTTTTATATTGGCATTAAGATGAGCAAATTTGTAATACTCTTGAGTAAAAAACAACCCACATGTATTTTATATGTAATCTAAAATACAAAACTGATCACATTCTAATTATTAGGTTAAGGAGACATAATTCATAGCCTAACATAAGAATGTAATTAACAAAAAACGGCATTTGAGCAAATTGAATATCTAAATGTGTAATTTGAATAAAACACCTTTTATAATCACCTCACTGTCTAATTAGAACAGATGATATAATTAATCTACAAGAGTTATGATTCTAGTGGGCAACACTTTAAGTGCACTCAGCCATGTTTACATTGCAAAAGGAAAAAATCATTTCATAATGCAGATGTGAAAAATGTTTCCTTAATAGATTGCATGCTTCATCTCTTTTTTTAAAATAATTGGTAATTCAGTTGTTATTGTAGAAGATACTTGTTCTTTAATATTATATAATTTTTTATAAAACTCTTCATACAATTCATGATCTTATTCTTTTTTTAAATAATAATTCCATATTTTATTGCTGAAATAACTTTTCTACATAACCTAGATGTTGTTTTATACTTTTGATACTTATTCTGATCCATAGTTTTTCTTTCCAATTCATTATTATATTGTCTTTCATCATTATTATTTTTTTCATATGATTTTATAAAACTCTAGGTATTCAATTTTTTTAATAAATCATTTTTAAAAATTTTCATCCTTTTTTTTTTTTCTATATGTTGTATTTGTCTCATAGAAAATTTGCTGGAAAATTATTGCTTTTTTATTAACTATATTTTTTACTTTTTAATAAAATATCATGTATTCTTATTGACTTCATTCATGTTGAAATAATATTCAAAATTTATTAATATTTTAAAATGATTTGCAACTTCTAATTTAAATTCTTTGAAGTATTTCTGAAAGTTAGGAATATCAACAGATAATAGTGATTTTCCAAATAGTTTTCATTTGTTGTTTTGCATTACCATATCACTTCCTGTGATGAATTTTTTAAGAACATTACAAACAAAATACATATTTTTTGTTAGTCAAAGTTCATTTCCATTTAGCATTTTTCTTAAAGGCAAAAATCATACTATAGTTTTTCTTTTTCTGCAAACTCCAAATCTATTTTCTCATAAATTATATCTCAATTATCTTCAAAGTTTATTAACGTTTTTAAAAACCATTTAATTATAATTTAAATTCATTGGAATATTTCTGAAGATTAGAAATGTCAAGTGATATTACATTTTTTAATAATTGTTGTCCCTCTAGTTTTGCATTAGTTGCATCTTACATATCACTAATTGATCACTTATCTGTGTCAAATTTATTAATAGTAATACAATTTTGATATATTTTTTTATGTTTAATATTGCTGGAGACTGTCATCCCATATTATCTTGGTTTTTATGTCTATTTTCAAATATATGGCATAGCTATCCATAGTTTTTGTTGTTTGTTTTCTATTCTACTTTATAATTTAAATTGATTTGCTTGTACATTATGGATATTTATTGTAATTGTTTTTGTTATATCTGCAATATAATGTTCTATATTTCATTTTTTATCATTTTCAAACTTGAGTAGGTAATGATTGTGGAATAAAAATCCTGTGAACCAGAAATCTTCATAAATTGTACAATTATTTGTGAAAGAATGACCTTTTTATTATTAATATATTATACTAACATGCAGAGCTCCAGATTATTACTATTTCTTTTAATACAATCGCCTAAGAATTTTATCCTTGAATGTCTTTTCTATAGTCCATTTTCAATTTGAGACTATATAATTCTTTTATTGAATTTTCTAAAGTCTGCAAATGTAACATCATTAACATAACTTCTACATATTATACTTCTCTCATTGTTTAAATTGTTTTCTGTGGGCTGTTGTTAAACCGCAGTTCATAATAATTGATGAAAATGTGCTGAGTTTTTTTTTCTGCAAAGGTTTATTACATTGCATTGTAACTGAAGTTTTCAGACTATATAATATGGGCTAAATCTGATTATGAAACATTTGTTTGATGTGCCACTACTATGTTAGACATAATACAGATAAAATATTAAAAAGAAATCCCGATTCCTAATTTTTTTTTGGGTCTGGTTTTGGAATTCCTGAATAGATCTTTTATGCTAAGATAGGGAAAAAAAAAAGTCATTTCATTATAATTTGGTTCATTAATTTATAGATATTTATTTGTTGAATGTTTTTTTTCTTCCTTTAATTTTGTTTGAAAATGTGTGAACAAACTATTTTTTTCTTATAAAAAGTTAAAGTTCATCTTTGAAAATTTTTTTTGGGGATAATACAAGTTTTTGAATAATAGATAATTGGATTAATGGTATTCTACCAGATACACCACCAATCCTGGATTCAAACCTCACTTCAGATTTTAAAACATTTTTTGATATGAACAAAGCCAGTCAAATATATAATGATAAAAAAAAAATCTTTATATATTACCAGTTGTTTAAAAAAAAAATTATAAATAAATAAAAAAAAAAATTAAATTTACTATTGTACTTAAATTTTTTTGATCATAAATATTTTTTTCAGCATTTTAGACATTAGATTATAAAAGCGAAACTGTTTCATATGTTTGATTCTCTCTCAATTTCAATTTTTCTGTTATAAAATATAAAAGTTCATCAATTCATGTTTCATGACATGGGTGCATCTTTCTAATCCTTTGATTAAATATCCCATGTGATCAGATAATTGATCATAATTGCAGGATTTTTGTCAATTACATTATTTTTAATAGCATTCAGAATTTTTTGTGTGAGCTAGAAAATTCTTAACATTTTCTTTTTCATTTGGCATACAATCTGAAAAATTACAAAGTTTTTTTTTGGATTCGTTTTTAGATTAATGAAAGATATAATTTGTGGCAGTCATACTTTAGTGTTAAAGATTCTATATATATCCCATCCTAAAGCAATATGTCAAAGAACATCTTTAATATTAAATTTTTTAATAAATATTCATACTGAAACAGCAGAATTTATTGCACCTAACAAATGTTTCATGAAAAGGGAGTGATACGTATCCTTTAAAATAAATGGGTATATAAAGCCCCTCAACCCACTGGTTGGGAAGTTAGGGACTCCTGCCTCTGGAAGTATTGACATAGAACTAGATTTGTCTTTTTACAGGTTGCCTTGACCTTTTATTATTTTGTTTTTATGGCACTATTAGTAAGTATATTTATGTAAATACAAATTTAATAAACTATGCTATTAGTCTAAATCTTTTCTCTCTTGTCCTTTAAATATAATTGATGCTACTCCAGCTCATAACCCCCAACCAGGAAAACTAATAGGTATATGGCTGGCCACACCTGGTCACAGAAATAATAATCTGACATTAGAAGTTGGTGCTGCATTTTATTTCTTACTGAAAATAAACTTTTAGCATAAACACAATTTTTTTTTGCTTTTACACTATACAGGGAGTTGAAAGTTCTTTATAAAAATATATTATGGATGTTAAACTCTTACCTCTTATTGGTTAAAAGAATAGCGATCTGACATTAGAAACTGTTTTATTTTTTACAATTTCATTTTTAAATTAATGGAAGTAAATTTTTAATATAAAATTACAATTTTTTGGGGGGTTTTTTCCTCACGTGAAAATGAGAATAGATCTATATTAAATGTATTCACACAGACTTGAGATTTTAACTTTAATTTTTTAATAATTCAACTTTTAATGTATGTGCTATGGAAATTATAATCTATGTTCTTTTAGAATACTATGTTGCTGACCTAAAATTGCTCAGAAAATAGGAGGGTTCAAATTTATGGGATTTATAATAATGTTACCTGTATAAAATTATGTATATGTTCATTAAATGTAGAAAAGAGAACAATATCTTAATTTATATGTGAAATTTGTTTTAATTATTTTGAGATGAATGCTAATTAAATATTTACATGATACATTTTTTTTTTTTAATGATGCAAAGTAATAGAATACATTTTATAAGAGTGTATTAAAAGATATAGTTTTCAGGATTAGCTATGTTAATTTTTACATTCATTATTTTTGATCAGTAGGTTTCTATAAAAGTAGAGCTGAACTATGGAGTCATTATAAAGATTATTCCAATAATAAAATAACGGTTATATTTTTTTATTTATTTAATAATACAATTTTGAAATAAGTTTCTTTAAAAAAAAAATGTCTACAAATAATTCAAACCAATTTACCAGCGGAGCTTAATGAATTAGAATTTTGAGTTTTTGTAATGTTTAGTTGATAGTAAATATTGATATAAAACAACTTGTATTCCATCACAATAATAATGTCTTAAATTCTTTTACACAAATTGCCAACTTGATAAAAAAAATTAAAAAAAAAAAATCTTAATAGAAAAATCATCATATAAAGGATCTAATAATTCTCATAATGAAATGATAAGCACATTGTTTAATATTAAAAGTAAATGCTAACCTTTATGATTTCAAAATCAGAAATTAATCCATTTGTGTAAAGGCAACAATTGTTACGTTATTTTGTTCTGCAATTAAACATTTTTAATGCTTTTCTACACAGATCTTTATTTGCATATATCATGTTAAAACTTGAAAATTTTATTTTTTCTAAATTCATATAGAATTGTTGTGTATCAAATGATAGAACCAGAGGGATGGAGATTTCCTTCAACTTTGTTTTGAAATTTCATGGTATTTAGATAACTAATTGACTTTGTTTTATTTTACCATACATGACATTTTGTTCTAATTATTGGTTATGTACCCCATGAGTAGAAATGGCATTTTTATAGTTTTGAAAATGGAAAAAGAACAAAAAATTTTTAGAATTACAAAATCAAAATGTGGAACATTTTTGATAGTAATAGTTACATAGAATTCTCTCCATGAAGTTTTTAAATCGGAAAGTTCCTTAATGGATATTATATACAAGATTAAAAATAATTGCTTAATAATGTCATTTCATATAGCATTGGAAAAAAAAAAGCTGTATCACAAGTTTTTAAAAAATATCAAAATTTAGATTGTTAAATTTATGGAAGCTACTAATTTTTAGAAAATAATTAAAAACATGATTAAAAAAATAGTTGAAGAAAATAGAATAAAAATAATTTATAAACAAATAACATAGAACAATTGATCTTTTACTTGTAATTTAATGTAAATATTTTGAAAACAGCCAAATGGAATAATAATAATTACAGAAATTTAAATAGGAAGTCATCATATTTAGCATTTAAAATAATCTGTTGGACTTAGGATTCGCAAAAAAAAAAAAACAACAACAAAAAAATAACTTACTTTAAATAAAGTGAACAGTTAATATTCTTGTATGAAATTTATATAACTTTATTATAAAAAAATACTGAAATGGTTTTTGTTTAGATTATACTTTTATATATATGGAAAATGGAAAATTAAGAATAATTGATTAAATTAGATGATAAAATATTGATGAAAATACTTAAATTAAAATTTTCATTACTATTTTCTATCTTTAAAGCAGGTTGGAATAATTAGGCAGTAAGATAGTATAATCAAGTAATATTTATTCATTCTTCATCTAAAGGTAAATTGAGCTAAGTAAGTAATAAGATGATGATCAAGTATTATCATTTGATTATCATTGGACTATTATTGTGATAGTTTGTTATTGTATTTAGTCTTTACACAATTTGTTTTAACACTTCAGTATTCAGATTTAAATGCTTTTATTTAAATTAGATTAAAATTTTAAAATCGACATTTCATAGATTTAAATTCAATATAATTTGTTGAAATTTGGTACATTGTTCTAATTCACTACCAAAACAATAGACATTATGTAATTAGATGGATTTGAAGTCAGGATTTTTAATCTTTTCATCCCGCCACTCCATCTCGAACAACCGATACACATGACCACACATGCAAAGAAACTATATCATCCCCAATATATGTATTTCATGCAGAACCAGCATTCATCAGTTGGGCCAGATCATAATTTTCTACACATATATACAATCAGTGTTTGGTTTATATTAAGATAGCATTTCCTCAACCTTTAATGGACAGGCTTCAATATTTTCACCCTTCCAATTATTCAATCATCTATTTTATTGAAAAACTGACAATGGAATGCTCAAAGCCCTTATTGGATTTGATATTGTACTCATCCATATAGACATTACATCAATCTAATCCCTTATTATTGGACCATTATGTATTTATATATATTAGTAGGAGGGGATAGACTGAACTTATACTAAAATGAATAGACTAAAAACTCCAGAATTCAAATTTCTAATTACATTACATATAAGAACTATTTAGTATAAGCAAATTACAAACTGCTTTAGAATTGCATAATAGGGCACTATAATATTTTATGTGACAGTTTCTTAGATCTGGGCCACTGGGCAGAGGAAATTTGAAATATTTTGATATCATTTAAAAATCATTCTTAGAATTTCTATATTTTTTGGTTATAATTGAAAGCTTGATTTAAGTTAGAATAAAATAAAATTAGTTTACAATATAGTTTTGTTAAGCTTTTTTTTTTAAAAAAAAAAAACAACAACTTTTTAAATAAAAAGAAAAAATGTCAAACACTTTTCAACAGAAAATATATCTTCATATTTTTAATTACTTAATACTTTATTATACTCATATTAATTTTGTACACATAATAAATATGATATTTTGGATGGACAGTTGAAGAGTTGGAGAGTAGAATGGATTGAAGCCTGTCCATTAAAGTATGAAGATTTGGCTATCTTAATATATATCTGAGCACTTATTGTATTGTGCTGGTCAAAATATGCTTATCCATCTAACACGAGCTGGAACTCACAAAATGTACTTCAAACCCAGTCGAGCCCGAGATTTAGGTCAGGGACCAGCCTGGATTCGAACCCACTCTCCAAGCCTCAGATCAAACACCTAATGGACAACATAACAATGATGGTACACGAGAATTAATTCTTAATCCGGCCCGCTAGCAAATTGGAGAAAACAATGACTCATGGACTTAAACATATATATAAACAACTTAGTACTAGAGACATTCCAAAGATAAAATCTAATATATTTAGTTAATAGGGGTTTTACTAATGAAAAGCTATGGGCAATTAGTGAATTGGATTGACCTAATAATGAGACAGAAACTGATATATGGTGAATTATAAATATATTTATTGACAATTTGAGATGTATTTTAAATAACATTATTGTTGGCAAATGCATGCAGGCATTTTATTTATAAAGTAATATTTCTCTAGGCCATTTGAACAATAATTGATACGTTGGCAAATAGGTTTTGTTGCTATTATTTAATGGAGCCAAATATCATGCTATACAACTAATCACTACATTCACTTATTAGTTATGCCCTTTTATAATCAGTTTGAGTGGCTATTATATGTGAAATCAAACCAAGTCTGGAGTGAAGCTTAATAATACATCTAATTATAATGAATTTATATATTAAATATGGGCTTATAAAGCACCCCAGATAGCTTTAGATCGAACGGGTTTTCAAGAGTGCTTCGGTTCAATGCTGAAGATTGCATACTAGGGAGGCAGAGTTGGCTATAACAATTTTACTAATATGCTAGGCACAAGTAAAATATAATAATAAAGTTGCTCTGTGGATGGAAGAATAGTTTTAGGGTTTTCGTGACAAACACCGGTTTACCCAATAACCGGTCGTCATGCTGCTAAAAGGGAACCTTTATTTGGTTCATAAGAAGTAGGGGGACTTACGTGCTAATCTGGCCCGTAGCTCAGACTTCGCTACTGCACTACCCATAAGAGAAGATGGGCTGGACTTACCGTGGCTCCATCTTATGTATATATATAAAAAAAAAAACAGCATAACGATAAAATATTAATAAATTCCACATCCGCCAAGCCGAGGTATATTATAACTTAAATACTATACATCAAATGAACACTAGATCATCAGCTTGATCAAAAGAGGCCAACTCTTCTGTAGCTTGAGAAATATGATATGCTACTGACGGGAATATATATATACAAACTTTACTTTATCCCGTTCAATCTCTTTAGTTATCTATAACTACTAAACTTTTAAAAGGGGAAAAAGTATATTTAATAAGGGACTTATGAATACTTTACTAAAAAAATATACTTATGATTACACTCCAGGCTAGTTTAATCTTTAGTAACATAATAATTAAAGGTTGAAAAGCCACATTTTATATTTATATTAATTAATTAATAAATGACTAAATAACGAGCATAAACGGGTCGCCGCTATTTAGAAATTAGGTTTTCGAAACAGCGCACGAAATGACACTATAATAACTAATAATTCGAAGATTTTAAATTATATCTTTTTAAAAAAAAACGTATTTGGTAATTAAATGCACGCCATTTCGAAACGTAGGCATAATTAATAATAATTAAAAATAAACAAAAGAAAAGCAAATATAACTGCAGTGATTAAATTATATAGCAAAAATATTGAATTAATAAAGAAATACAAGCAAAATTATTACATTTTATAGAATTTGAATACTATTTAGAAAATCATTTAGAAAGAAGTTACAATAATATGGTTAGCTAACCTGATTTTGAAGAAATAATGATTGTTTTGAAATTTATACAGAACTCTGCAATTTTAATATCAAAACAGTTCTTCTGTAGTTGGACTGGAGATATTCAAACTGGAACGAAGGTGAGTTCTTTGGCGGTTTATGGCATCTTCAATTTAGTTGGGAGATGATTTTAAAATGGTGTTGGAATGAAGGCAAGTCCCTTTTAGCGGCTTACAGCATCTTTTATTTGGTATAAGCATGTTGGTTGTTGCTTCGGCATTGGATGGATTGAACTTCGGCGTTCCATCATGGGAACGGCAGCAAAATTTTGCCTGACTTTAGCCAGACATGGTAAAATTAAACAATTTATAACTTCTGATATTAACAGCACTTCGACAGCAAGATGGAGTATATCTTCCCGCTTAAAATAAGGCCTATGTATATATTTTCACTAAAACACCTTTATGGAATTTCGTTTGCCTCGGGACCAATTGACTTTTAATTAAACAAAATAATATAATCTAATTTTTACTACTGATAAAGTCTCCGAGGTGTTATATTTAATTTACCTAAAAAAATTATTAAAATATATAAATTATATAATTTGATTCAGTTTCATTAATTAAATTCCTTTTTAGATGTTATAAAATGTTAAAGCTTAGCAGAAGTAATGCTATTCTTATTTAATCATAAAGTCTTTTGTTGAAACAAAATCAATCAGTAAACAGATTTTACTCTTACCCTGGGTGCGGTCACTAATTGATTTCTTGTTTACACAAAATTCTCATTTTTAATTATAAACGGATTTTTATTTTACTGAAATAAATAACTTTTAACATATTTGTTTTTACAAAATAACAAATTGGACAGATTTAAACAAATACTTTAGTTTCTGTTATAATATAAAACATTAAATCAGAAAACTGTTAAATATATTTTAAAGAAAATGTTTTACATTATATCTTTTTATTTAAACTTAAATATATACATCATTCCAATGTTTAACTTATCCATCCACATACGAATATAATAGCGAATATAATTAAGAATTGACTGAAAATTAATAAAACATTTTATAATAATTTATGAGCATTTCTATACTATAATTTTATCAAACCTGTCTAATTATAGCGTGTTTTCGTATGTAAATGGATGGTGCCATTCAAGCGGCCATTATAGCAAAGTTTTCCCGCTCGACTTATATATAACATTTTTACATTTAAAATAGGTTCGAAACTAATTCAGATGAGTAGGTCATTAGGTTGATGGTGAAACAAAAAGAGATTGGAAGGTTTCCGTTTCAGTATATATATGTGGAGATGATAATCTGGACCAACTGATGATTGCTGGTTTAGCATGAAATACGTATATTGGTGATTTTTTATCTTTTTGACATATATGTGTTCAAGTATATCAGTGTTATGAGAGAGTGGTTAGTGGTGGGTTGTGTGAAAGTATGTGCTCATATACCCTATATATATTAACTTATTGCAGAAATATTGAATACACCTTTACCCTGCTTAGCGATGGCAATTGGTCCTCCAAAACTCGTCCTAAGGAAGAATATTGTATAAAGAATACGTATTTATAATGGGTGTCTATGGGAAAAAAATTGGTCGGTTCCAGTCGACGTAAAATATCCACAGCGGTTTCCAAGCTTAAAGATTTTCTTGATTTTTTCATGGCAATGATGACTAAATACGGTATCTTAAAAAAAAAGTTTTATATCACTAGGAAAAAAATGCATATTTTCACTGTTTAAAAAGTATAGTACAGCAAAAACAAAGAGAAAGTGAAACTAAATTTGAATTTAAGAGTTTTTATATACTTCTGCAGAAGTTTTTCATCGTAATGAAAAAAAAATCCATACTGAAGTGCATTTTTTTAAAATTTGTATTACAGTACATATTATAGTACATATTACTGTACATTTATGTTTATTACTTATGTGAAATTATTCAAATTATAAAACAATGTTTAATTATAAATTATTTAATTGAACATAAAGACTTATTATTGTATTCCAGAGTAACAAAAGGCTTAATGCGTATTGTAAATCAGTCAATTTTAGAAAAAAAAAATCAACTTATTTTAAAAGAAAAAAAATCTAACTTTTCTAATTTTCTAAAACATACACTAAGTTTATTGTTCTTACTGTATATTTTTAGTAATGTAATAGTGCCTCCCCGTTTGTGTAGAAAGATTATTCATTAACACTTATTTTAAATGCAATCTGTTTTTCTTTTTAAACTTTTTTTTTTTTTTAAATGTTTTTCTTTTGATTTGAAACCACTTGGGTGTACATAATTAAGGAACACACACAAGCAATTTAATATTAGTATTTAGTGTTTTCCTGAAAGTTTTGATGATGGTATTTTAGTTGTACTGTTTTCATCATCTAATGTAAGTTTTGAATGTCTAGAAAAATTAAACTTTACTTAAATAATCCAAGTACTGTACATTATATTTAAATAAAGTTTAATTTTCTAGACATTCAACACTTATATATATATACAGTATTATAGATTCAGTAATTATATATATTTTAAATTTATACATTCTATATCCAAAATACTGAATGCAGCACTAACATTGTGTTTTATGGATAAAATATTGTATGTGCTATACAATTACAGCTACGTCATTACCTGTATACATATTATAGTAATGTACTTTTGCTTTTGGGTAAAATGAATTTAAAATAATACCTATTTTCTGATGTCATCAGTGATGCAAAATTCAAGATGGCTGCCAAAAAAAATTAAAAAAAAAATTTTCCCAATCATTATAGTGAATAATCGATTATAAATCTAAGTATTGGGTACAAATTGATGATGATTGCTATTGTGAAATATCGCTAAGTAGCCAATCGCTAAACGGGGTAAAGGTGTATATAAACTATAAGTGTCAAGTCAATTTAAAGTACAATATAGTTATATTTTTATTTACTGTGCTAATATTATAAAGTTAAAAATAAGTAATATTTTTTTATATATTAAATGCTTTTTATTTAGCATGCACTAAAAGGCAAAAAAGCATAATTGTTTTTTCAACCATAATTGGAGTTTTAGATTTAACTTGGAAATAAAAGCATGGATAAGGGGGAGGAGCGAAAATTAATTTATGGATCTCTAATTCTTTTATTTCAAGTTAAATCTAAAAACTCCAATTGTGATTGAAGAAATAATTTTTTTGCTTTTTAGTGTGCAGTAAATAAAAGCATTTAACATAAAAAAAGTTTATCATTATTTATTATTACTTTTAAAAAAGTTTTCAGAGGAAGTTACATTTTCTTGTTGGATGTCTACAAATTTTTGCATAAAATAGAAAAAAAAAAATCCCAGGATCAAAAGAATATGTATGATTTACAAATAGGTTTTGTACACTGATCTATCTTCATTAAAAAATATATATATATAGTTTAATCTTACAAGGAACTATATTTAGGCTATAGTAATTATAAAAGAACATATTCCCTTATATATGAAAGTAATTAGTGCTATCAAAACTAAATGAATTGACAAAAAAAAAAAATACATTAATATTAATGATGTATATAGTAATGCCATTTTTTCAAAATTATTTTTAGATTGTTTTGAAAAGCTAAATTAAGAGGATTCAAATTAAGCAATAAATTTCCCAAATCTTCAGTTTGTTTATAATATTCTTATTTATGCATTAGTACCTGAAATTTTGTAAATTGAAAGAAATCACTTTTAAAATAGATTTGTGAATAAATGTAAAAGAAATAATGTATAACATATTTAGCTTAGAAAAATTATGTAGGAAATTATACTTATTTGGCATTATTTAATATAAGCTAAATTTGATATTATAAAAGATATGAACAGAAAAGTTATTTTACAATGCACTTAATATGTTTATATTTTTTTAAAAAAACCTTTTATTAATTTATATTATTTATTTTAATATATGATATTAAAATATTGATTGAGAATGCAACATTGTAGCAGAAACTGACAGTAATAGTAATGAAAACATAAAAGATTCTTTGGGGATAATTAAAAGAAATAGAAATGAATAGGTATATAAAACTCAAAACTGATATGTAACATATTAAAATACTTTGGGTGCTAGATATATTATAAGGAAAAAAAAAAATCACTGATTGTTTGAATTACAAGAAGTTAAAAAGAAAAATGGCTTATAGGAATTTTTGGCAAAAGAAAGTTTGTAATAGAAATTTGTGAAATATTAATGTGACTTTATACAGCAGTGAGTTGATAGGCTGTCACTTTGTGAATATTGGTTTGAGGTCAAATACTTTTATTTAAAATTGTGATATTTTACAATTTAAGGGAACCTTCCTTAATGAAGTAAATATGCTCCAAAATTTTGTCAGAAATTTCATTTTCTTATGCAAATAATAATCTAATGGAAATGATATTATATTCTTTGTTGTAAAGTGCATCCATATTTCAAATTACTCTTTTTTTTAGCATACATATATCTTAAAGAAACAGTATCTATTAAAATAATTACTAAATTGATACAGCTTTCAAAATAGCAAAAAAAAAAATTCAAAATATATATTAACTATTATTTTACACAATTTATTTAATGTAGTAAACATTTTAAAATATTAAAACAAAAAAAAAAGCAAGTTTTTAAAGAAAATGTAGAATTTACTATTAGTGCTATGAAGTTTTTTAACTATATTTTGTTAAAATGCAAATAATCTTGAAATTTTTATAAAATGTTTATTAAATATTATTAAACAATTCAGTAAATTGACTTACAAAAGATTTCTCAAAACAATTAATGGTTAAAATTGAAATAAATTGAGATACTGCTGAAACTCACTGCACTCGTTAAAATACATATACGACAGCCAATCAGAATGTCATGATAGCCATCTAAACGACAATCAAACCTAAACACACAACAAAGATTTTACTTAAACAAAAGCTTTTATTTATGTTTTATTTTATTAATGAAAAAGAATATTTTTGAAAGATTAAAATATTTATTTATTATTATTTGTTCAGTATTAATAGACATTTAAATGTGTTATGACTTATTAAATGTGATATGTTGGACTATTTCTGTCATCTATGAGTGAATGTTGAATGTATAGAAAATTTTAAACTTTATTTGAACTTTCCAAATAGAAACAACTTGTTAGTAATAACACACAAATAGACAACACAGGTTAGTAATTACATGTTTTCTTCACTCTTCTTTAGGTATTGCTGGCCTATATGCACAATGACAATATTTGCTTAGAAATTGAACTCGCACCTTTAGATTCTTGAATATCGAATTTAAGGCAAACCCTCTAACCAACTGAGCTATTCCGCCAAAGTGTTTGCATTAAATTCGATATTCAAGAATCTAAAGGTGCGAGTTCATCTTCTAAGCGAATATTGTCACAGTGCATATAGGCCAGCAACACCTGAAGAAGAGTGGAGAATAATGCTACTCAAAATGTGTAATTATTAACCTGTGTTGTCTATTTGTATGTTATTAGTAACAAGTTGTTTGTATTTGGAAAGTTTAAATAAAGTTTTAAAATTTTCTATACAGTCAACATTCACTCATAGATGATGAAAATAGTCCAACATATCATAATATACCATCATCACAAATCTTCAGACAAATATCATGACTCATATTCATTAATAATGATTGTTGTTAAAAATTACAAATATGTAGTCTTAATGTTGATAAGAGCTAATGATTTTAAAAGAATTAAGTTGACAGATGTTTATTATTTAGTGTGTGGATTTTTTTTTTTTTTTAAAGACAGTTTAACTAATAAAATATCATAAAGCAACTTGTAGAATCCCCAATCAGGGCTTGATTCATTCATGGCATTATTTAAATCTTTCAATTCTGCTATCATAGTCACAGATTTGATAGTCATTAATTATATAATTCACACATTCTGTATATTCACATCTATATAAATCTGGTGGCTGCTAAATTCATGAAGTAAACAAACTCAGTAATCATGAATTGTTTTGAATTTATTGACTAGACTTCAGTGAATCTAAGAATATCATAACTAGCTGATTTTATATGTTGGATCTAGAAAAAAAAATTGTTTACAATTTCAAGAATTCTATTTTTTATATTAGAGTTCTTCAGTTGTGAATTCTTAGTTTAAAAAAATCTCAATTTGAAATGAGTCTTAAATGATGAAACTATATACTGCAATACTGATAATCTTCATAGCTTTATATATATTTTGGTGGAGGAATATGTGAAAGAACTGGAAACAATTGCAAAGAGAAAGATGTGAATATTCAGAAGTTTAGTTTGGAAACTTTTTTCTCAGGCAATAGTATATACCAGCAGAATATTCTAATGCTAAGAAATCTATGCAAAGTATTTACATCATAATCCCAAATAAAGTCAACCAGATTTTTAAGAAAATTATTTGTAGAAAATAATTTTGATCTAACTTTAGATAAATGAGAGAAATAAATTAGGCTATAAGTCAAAATTATTCATAAATAGCATGCAGTAGGATTATATTTCAGTTTATTATTTCAAAAGATTCAGATGAAATATTTTGCTGTTGTTTGGATGAAAAATTGAGCATACTATCTTCATTGAATTAGGAATAAGATTTCCATCTTTGAAAGAGATTTCTATTTTTTTCCTATTCTTATTGACTTTTCCGTTTCAGGAAAGGAATTTGTTTTGAGAAGTCAAAGCAATATCAGCATAGAAGAATTTGTCAAGCGTTGGTGGCCTAGCGGTTAGCATAGCTGTCTTCCAAGCAGCTGGCTCGGGTTCACTTTGACATTTAAAAAAAAAAGAATTTCCTGCATTTTATTTCTAAAAATCATTGATAAATATATTAATAAAGTAGATGATAGAAATGAATCCTGAGGTAAAATTTTCTATTTGCTATGGTTATTTAGTGTCGTTTGAATTTTTTCAAGAGAAATTAAATGTTTTTATTGCATTTAAGAATTTTAGAAATTTTTAGATTATTTTTTTCTAAAACAGAATCATAAGTCAAGGTTAAATTAGTGAAGGTAGCCCCAATTTTTAATGTATTTTGAAATCAGCATGAGTTTTTAAAGATAAAATTTATTCACGGCAATTTCTTCCATGATCTAAACTCAGACTTCCTTTTTAGAATGATATCGGCAAAATTCAAAAAGCTTATAAAGAGCACATAATAATGATATTGAGTGATTCTTTTGGTTAAAGTCAGCAAATTATGGAAAAAGATATTATTAGAACAAAAAACAAGGTTTTTAATATTGATTTTCTTAAATTCATGTTGATATGCACTGAATGATTATTTTGTAAATGCTGATAAAATTAAATATTTGTTAATAATGTCTTATCATATGTATTGAGTTAATGCTAATTTATATGTACAAATATAGTAAAATATCAAATAACATAATTTTACCTGAAAATAAATAAATCTAGAATTAGATATATCTCTAAATAATATAAGTTCATGTGCTTGTTTAAGGAGTTGTAAGCAATACAACAGTTTACAAAAGCAAACCATTTATTAGACTGATTGTTTTGCAAATAGATTTTAAGAATATTTAAGACTTTTTAATCAACTATCATTTGCTCAAATTGCTTTTTACCAGACCATTCCAAATTAACCGTAGAGTTAAATAACATTAAAAAAACATTCATCTTGATTAGAAATTTTCTAAGACTTGCATATAGTTACGTGTGATTTAACCCAGAATTCTCTCTTATTTGTGATGAAATTATCAAATGTATTTAACTCTTAAAAAATCTAATCTGCATTTTTGGAATCTATATATTATGATTGGTATCATTTTTGTCAGAAATTATTTGCTTTCATCTCCTGGACTTAATTTCATTCTTAGGTTTTCCAATTTATTGATTGATTACATTTTTTAAAATTTTGGATCACTATCAGAAACCAGTTACAACCAAAGGGAATTCATGATTTAATAAAGTCATTGTGGTAATATGTTCATGAACTAACATGAAATTCTATAAATTACTTCTTAGAAAGATTAGAAAACACAGTTTAGTATTTAAAATGTAGTATCCAACTATGATTTTTATTTATTAAGTTCTAAATATATCATTACAAAACAGTGTTAACATACATAATATCAGTTTGAAGAAGTAACTCTGGAGATGGAAGATTTAATAGTTAGATTTCTTTTTCTGACAAACTGTCAAAAAAAAAAAAATGCTGATATTGAAATCTAACTCAAAATAGAGCATTTCAAATAAACATTTAATAGAACATTCTTAAATATTAAATCTATCTCTTTTCATTATGTGATGCAAATAATATCACTAAAAAATATGAGTTGTTCTAGAGCAGGTCGGCAATCTTTTAGATATTATGGGCCGCTAATATAATTTTTGAAGTTATGAATTTATACAAGCATTGAATATTATATACATATATATTTATTTATAATTTTAATTTTAATTCAAAAATAATAATAAATAATACTAATATATATTAAAAATTAGTGTGACATTTGCTCTTGGTTTAAAATTATTTTACTAATCCTTGGCTCCAATGATGTTACCACAACATGTAATGGAGCTTCTATTTCAAACGGAAAGCGATACTTGTTTATGTTACAGTTGAGAAGTTTTTTTCACACAAGTAGGTCATTGTGAATGGAGTCACCGTTTTTAAGGCTTCTTCATTCAATATTGTTGTATTTTACATATAATAATACAGCTTAAACAAAATTTATTTTTTATTTAAAAATTTTATTAAATGAGCTTAGCGAATTTAAATGATATCTAAATTTATTTGCAGACCATCAATAACAAACACATTAATTTTAAAATGTTAACATCTCTGTTAACAGTTATTTCAGTTTTTTAAATTTTCCAAGAAGTTGTAGGTCATTGGTATCTAATCAGTGTAATTAAAATCCAGATTTTTGGATAGTTATATATTAATGAGAATTTTGGTAATTAAAAGAAATGAGATTATTTTTGCAGTCATATGTAAGATTTGAAACTTGCTTAATGTCATGTGCAGTTTAACATTGTGGTAGAATGGCAGTTGTTGGATCAAACTTCAATCTTTCATTCATTTGTTACATTATCTTCTAAGCACTTGATTTTTTCTCCTTTTGGTTGATGTTTGCAAGTACTTTTTGCTTGGTTTACAAAGTGAATTCAATAATTGTAATTATTTTTTATAGAAGTAATTGCATTAGATAAGATTTAGTCTGGCTTCTTTAAAGTCATGAGAGATTAAACAAAAGAGCGCTTAATCTTTTGACTTTTTTTTGGTATTTGTGCATTTTCCTGTCTACCAAGCTTAGTAGATGATTTTTTTATAAATATACAGTTTCAGGAGCATACACATTCCATCCAGAAAGTTTATCTTAATTTTTTTTTATTATAATTATAACATTACATTTCTATTTGTTTATGTTAATACTAAATAATAAAGTGGAATTACAATTAACAATAATAAATAAAAGGTAAATATTATAACCTAAACACTGATATCTATATATATTAAAACAGCTCCCCCTTTATAAATAATGAAATATCTTTATATGCCTTATTTATAAAAGGTGAGGATATTTCATTACTGTTTTAATTAATATACTGTATATAGACATTGGCGTTTGCACTTTATATATATGAAATGTCTTTATATGCATTTTCTATAAAGGGGGAGGATATTTGATTACTGCTTTAATATATATATATATAAACATCAGCGTTTACATGTTATATATTTATCATTTATTCATTATAATTAATTAATTATAATATTTCTACTCAATTTATTTTGTATTAATACAAAAAAATAGAAATGTAATATTTTAATAAAATAAATAAATAAATATGACTACTACTTGTTCACTATTTCGTTTTTTTTTAACATTTACTATATGCCCTTCAAACTGTAGATTTAAAAAAAAATAGAATTGGCTGCCAAACTTGGTGAACAGGGTAATGCACAAATGACTTTTTTTTTCTTAAAGAACTTCATTAGTGTCTTGCGTTGTTAGCCGAGAGGTATCGCAGCCGCCATGCAAGCAAGTAGTTGGTTGCAGACGGTTGTAGGTTCGCGTCCCAGCCGATACTATGACATATGAAAAGAACTTCATTAGTGTCTAATTGATTGATCTTAATTTATTTGATAAATCTCATGGGCAAATTGTCTGAGACATCAGGAAAAACTTTTATTGATTATTTAAACGATATACAGTATATTCATTTATTTTTTCCAGGAGTATGTTAAGGGTGTTTGTTGCCTAGATGTGAGAAATTATTTAGGTCTTTTAAAGTCTGATATTTAGGTAGGAATTGTTAAGATAAAATAATTGGCCAAATTATAAATTGTTCAAAACTAAACAAGTCACAATATATGTGATTTATATTTTTATCCTTGTATAAATTGTAATTTTATTTTATATTAATACAATAAAAATTATGATTGAATTATAGTATTTTCTTTTTTTAACATTGAATCTAAATGTAACTAAAAAGATTATGTGCATTTTAAATTTAAAATGGTTTTAAATTTTATTATTCCAAATTTAGAATAGCATTTTTGTTTATGCTTTGTCTAGTCATTATCCATTCACATTACAGATTCTTTATATGCTGATTTGAATGTATATTATGTTTGATCAGGATATCAATATTATATATAATTCATTAGTAATTTAATAAATATCTTTTATAATTTTTTGTTGGAATTTGTTATTTCTATATCTGGCCTGCAGTCTTTAATATGGTTTTCCAGGTCAAACATTCAGGAATTTGACTGAAAGGATTTCAATAGAAAACTCACAGAATACACTTTATGAGTTCATTTATTGTCATATATTTTACAAAATAATGCACATTAAGTATAAAAATTATACTGACTTATATGATGTGTTTGCCCTAAGGCTTAAATAAGCAATGCTGTTCAGTGCAGCCATTATGTCCTTATTGAGAGGACCTTTTTCAGGAGATAGCATTTCCCCATGATTTGCTAATAACTATTTTTGATCTTTTTTCTTCTGCTTCTGCACAGCAGTTTCATCAGTTGATAATATTCTAAGGCTCACTCTGAACAGTCTATTTATATTTTAACAGTCTACCCGTAATCTTATTCTAAGAATTGAGATTGTACAAGTTATTACCCTAAGCTTCGAGTAGGTATATTTACGAGCATGGGCCAAATCCCATCTCAAGCGCCAATCTTATCCATTAATAATAATTATATCTCTCGAAAACAAAAAAAAGGTTCCAGTGGACACTCTTTGGATATCTTATCCAGACTAGTTCAATCTCAATGTCTGGGGAACAATGTCTATCGGGAGAACAAAGCTAAGGTGATCTTATGAAGAGATGTCATATATATATATATCTTATTATAATTTCTATCTGCCTACAAATCCGATTATGATATCCCAGAAATTATCAGAATCCCAGAATACAAATAATACACAAGTTATAATTAAACTCTAAGATTTATTAACACACTTATACATATCTCAATATCTTAAGCATACAATTCATTCATTCCGATACACACTCATATAAGATTAATTTACATATTAACAAAAGAGTGCAATTACACGTCAGAGTTGCATTTATTAAATGATTTAAGAAATTATTAATTACTTTCTTTAAATTGGAATAACACATGTTTCTTAATCTATTACTAAATGTCCATTTAACATATACTGAGAAGAGGTCAAGGTTACCTTTGTTAAGAGCGAATGTTCACATGGTCAAGGCTAAAGATCTGTAAGCTTACAGCCTTGAAAGAATGCTGGTCTTAGTGAGTCATTGAGCTCAACGATGATGACAGGCTCCAAAATATTCTACACAAAATAATTCATCCTAGAGGTTAAGTAGATGATTTTTAACTTGATTGAGAGAGGTTCTAACTGTTTGGAGATTCGTGGCCATTACACTTGATTGAATTAATGGCAAATCTCCATAAATAAAGTTCAGATGGGTCCCACAATAGCTGTCCACTGAGCCAGCCTAACGAACCCACACAATTATATTTACGTCTGTATTTCGATGGAGTACATTACGAATAAATTTTCATTAATTAATAATCACGTTAATACGTTTACTTTTCCCACTTCTTTTTTATTAACCGTCTTTTCGAATCACCCACTAAAATCACCCCCAAAAAATATAGTTTTTTTCTTTAACGCCCTTTCACCTCTTCTTTCTTTTTGTCTATTCATACACGGATGACCAGATCTCAAGAATGCTTTTAGCTTCCATTGTTCTAAAATACTAACTTGACCAGTTCTTAGAATTCCGGTGGACAGAGTCATTAACTGAAACTGCCTGCAGCACCACTTTCAATTCTATTTATTACTCTCCAGCCTTATATGTTTAATGGGTTTCCATTAAGAAATATGTGCTACTACTAACATTATTTAAATCTATAGCTTAAGACATTAATAAACAACAATATATATATAAAACACAAATAAAAAAATAACACAACTCCGCACACAATTGCTTCTCTACATCCTCACATACGAATCTGTTAGTAATTCTACACACATCACAATAACATGTACAGCAAATATATATTCTGACCTCTTCCCCCCGCCCTCGTCACGATCGTCCACTCCAAAATTTATATAGTGTTTAAAATTTTACGGGTTCTAGCTCAGTCTAACAAATAAATAAATGAAATATCCAGCATTAATTAAAATGATTACTAACTCTAATTTTTAAAATACAAATACGATTATATTTTTAAAATGAATTAACAAATAATTACTATTTTCATGAGACATGGAGTGACGACACGGGGAACGAGATAGACTACATTGAGATATTATCCACATGATACTATCTCAATGGCATAAGAACACTATTCCCCTTTTTACTATATTAAATAACTAACTTATAGTATTCTTATGACTTTCTAAGCTCTTTTCACTACGATTAAAATAATAATCATGTCTTAATATTCTTTGTAATAAGAATCTAGCTCAATTAAATAAAACTGAAGAAAATAAATAAAATAACATAAATCTCAGGTTCATAAATTGTACTCTAACTGATTTAAAATTACGGTAGTAAACCATGAAAAGGGAATTTTATGTCATAATTCACTACGCAGTAACTAACAATAATAAATAATAATAATAACAACAATGGTATAATATAATCTTATTACTTCCTAAATGAAATAAATAATTACATACGTGGCAATATTTAAACAAACTGACTACAGAATACGTGTGGCAACATTAGCATATAAGTTAATGTAATATTGTGGCAACCAACTTATGACCAATAAATGATATAATTATGATCTTTTAATTTCATAATATTAATAAATTCTCAAAATGATTATAACACTTTTATGTTTACCTTTTTGTGCAAAAACTATATATCTGTTTCAATTATAAATGTATTGTGATATCATGCATCCATGTGGAGAAATAACAACGAAGACACAAAGCTTTAAAATAAATTTACAACAAAGTTTATTAATAACATAAACAAATAACAATATTTTACATTATGTACATTGGATATCCTTCCTCTCCTATCACAAAATTATTTTACTAGTTTATAAAATATGAAAATCAAACTTCTATTTGTTTTCCTAGTTAACTCTTATCTTTTAAATGCTTAAGAAAATACAGTATTATTATTATTGGATTTCTTATTATATTTCGCTTGTTACAAAATGAATTTTTTATCGGATTATCATTAACACTTTGTATCCCTACTATTATTAAAATTATATATTTTAATTTTACAAATTACATTCGTAGTAAACATTCTACAAAAATAATAAAATTCTAGTTTTATATTAGTAGTATGGAATCCCATAAATTCAAAGACATTCTTCTACATTTGGTATTAAGATTTATAGTTCATTATCCGATGTTTATTAGTCCTAATATACTCATTGGGCCTTACTTCGGATGATATTTACAATCATTAACATACCATGCACACGTATATGTTTATTACACACTATTGAATTATTTTCTTAATAAATATGCAATATTTATTTTCTAATATTATTTTAAACATTAAAATTTCATTATCACTTTTAAAATAAAAAACTTTGTTTAGATTTCTCTTTAAAATCTTATATTCGTTTCCAAATTAATTTATAAACTGTATTATATGATTCTTTCTCTCTTTATGATATTTTGTACTTTTACTTTTTAAAATTACACAATTCTAAACATTCCAGCAAATAAATTATTCTTACATAAATGATAACATCTCTGCAATTCTATTTTATTCATTATTTCTTTGAAAATGTCTTTCTGACGATGCAGATTCACGAAACAAGGATAGCGAAGATAGATGCCTAGGATCAAAAATATAACTAGAATATAATCCGTCATAAACCTTGACAATAATGGCACAGTGAATTAAAACACTATAGAGGAGTGACCTTTGTCTGTCTACCAACCTCTATTATAGGAGTGATGCTAAAGCTATTTCTTCAGCTTTATATAACATCAAAAAGTTTAAAAATACGCAAAAAAACACTGTCCAAAATATATGTGTTCAGTCATAGGGCTTAGTTAGCTATACTGAAATCACACAAACTAACTATGATCCAAATACTTTATTTTTCCTATTTCTTAACAAAACATCATCTTGGTTTCCTCTCCTCCAGTACTACCAAGTCACTATCCGATCTTATTTCTCATGATTTTTTCTATACAGTACATCGACAAATTCCTATCTGCATTTCTAACAATAATAAAATTCATTTTATTTCAAAAAACTATACCGCTGTTCTTTAAGAAAATCTTTTATTACTTTTCTCGTATATTTATCATATACAAACTATTTTAAAATATCTGAATACTTTACCACATGAAAGTTCAAAAGAATCACACAATTGTTCTGTTATATTATATTATTAATTATACTTTAAACAACTTATTGCATGCATATTTAAAATTACTCCTATCTCATAATATGTTTTAAATGTTGTATAAAATGTGTACATAGAATTTAAACTTTCACACATCATTCTTAATCAATAGATGATCTAAAAAAATACATTATGCATTATAAATAAATATCAAAATTACCAAACGATCTTTATCTTCTCGATCGCGTTCTGTAGGCTTCACCATCCCATTAATTCTTGTAGATATAAAACTTCCATACATACATTTTATTTTTAAAACAATATTTCTATCATTCTATTAAGCTATTATATTTAATTTTTTTTTTTTTAAATATTACTAACATTTATGTTTATATGTTTTCCCTAATCTTACATAGCATTTTATATTTTTAAAACAAATTAATAAAAAATATTTAAATTATATTTACGATACTTCTTCATCAACTTTCTTGAACCGTTCATATTAAAGCTAAAAAAAAATATTATTTTATTTTTTCTTCAGTCACTTAAGGTTCTATTTAAAGTAAAACAATTATTACTCTGTTTGATAAATCTTCATAGACAACAATCCTTGGTTTCCACAATATTGTATACAATTATTAATTCATGATATTCGCTTCTAATCTTGTCTGCTAGTATTTTCCCGCGCGACTTTTCCGATGCATCTTCTATATACTTTATTTAAAATCTTCAATAAAATTTCTGTTTCCATGGATCCATTTCATTAAGTAATTTAATTTTATCTTTTTTTTTAAATCAAGCATTTCTTCCATTGAATATTTTATAATATTTTTCTAATTCCTCTCAGATAAAGTTTTCTGTTCTTTTCCATAAAACGTATAATAGCACTTTCATATTATTCTATAACTTTTTCTTCTTTATTTAAAATTCTGAACTATATATTTTAATAATGTTTTCCTTTAAAAGACAAACATTCTTTCTTCCTCATAATTTTTCTTTATAATAAAACGCATATTAAATATTTTTCATAGAAAAGAATAAAATAACTTCAAAGTAGCCTTATAAATTGTGCGTCATAATTTTTTCCTGACGGCAAGTAACTTCTCTTTTAAGTTCTCATATAGCGTCCCAATTATATTTCTCTGAATTATAATACTAATAAGTTTCTGGTTGAGCACAAACAAAGCCGTATTAAGATACTTTCCAAATATTTTTCCTTTAGCACTATTTTTAGGTAATTTTCCTTGTACTTCCATCTTACTGTAGGCTCTTGGTTAAATTCGAATAAAATTCCCTGGTAAGATAACTTTTAAAATTAGCAATTCATGTCGAGGCAGTCAAAATATATTATATGTTACAAAAGAACTTTTAAAATAAATACGAAATTCTAAATTTATATCACTTTTCCAGCTACGGTGTTATCAGCTAAAAAAATATGTTACTTTCTCTTTCACTTACACATTACTTCTCCCCCCGCTTCGTATAATTCTTATATTTTGTCTGCTAATTTACCTCTGTTGATTGGTTAATGACTTTTTAGCGCGAACAGATTTACACATTTTAGTTTTATAACAGATTAGACTTTTAAAATAAAGAATTGATGACGTAATGTCTCAAAATATTATTTAGACTATATTTTTAAATTCCATTATACTTTTATCGAAATCATTTAAGCTTTTAAAATAATTATTAAAACAATATTTAATATTTTAACTTTTACTTTAATGATCGATGGCAATTATATTTAGTTTCAAATTCACAAACTTTATTATTATTCTAACAAGTGTGTGTGTGAAGGTATATAATATACAGTCACGTGATTACTAACTTTATCAAAGGATTTTTTATTTACGTCTCGGTCTAAATTACCAAAGCTGATATATTTTATAATAATTTGGAAAATAATTAAAACTTGTAGAACTAAATACAATTCTCACCATCCCAAAGTTTATTTTAAAATATACTCTATTAATTTTGACTATTAAATACAATTATACATTGCATATAGCATTTATTTAATTTATTAGTTTTAAAATATTATATTCAAATTATTAATATACTTTTAACTATTTATAGCTGTATTATTTTATATGGCCAGCTTTTACAACCATAAGCAAGGATATAATTAAGCTTTATTTAACTGTTTTCTTTTAAAATAATTTATTACACTGTTATATACCAGGTATTTTCAGCTTTAAATTGTACTATAAAATTTAATTATCCTACTATTATTTATATATCATACAAATATAACTTAAAATTTAAAATTTTTTAGTAATTGACCTTTTCTACCTTATTATGACCTACAGATAAGGGCACAATATATATGTATACATTCATGCCTTTAACTGATTAACGCATTCCATTCATACTCTTTTGTAACAGGGTTCAAATAACTATTTATAAATTTTTCCATATCTATCTATTTAATTCGTAACAACACTCGCAATTAACACTCTTTGTAATTATTATTACCCTTTACTTACTTTAGCACCCGTATTCGAATCCAGCTACTGTTACATTATCTTTCTGTTATTATTATCTGAAATATTAATTTTTTTGCATATTTATTTATTGCAGTGGTCTTAATTAATTTAATGACTGCTACAGACTGATATAATCTTAGCTGCTGTATTGTACTAGATAAATTCAGCAAGTGCAAAAATAATTATACAATTCATTTTTAATCATTTTAGACATTCCTACAGACTTTTTGTCTCCAATTCTTATCTATGAGAATTAATTAATGCCATGTTGATTTTTTTATTTATTATTATTAGTAGTACCACTAAAAAATAATATTTCTATGCATCCCAAAAGATCTGCAAGCTGACTTTTAAAGTTAGCTTCTGCATTCCTCTTAATCTCAATAGGTTAATTAACAGCACTAAATATATTACGAAAAGAGGACAAATTACTGATAGTGTATGAGATCTTCTGCAATGGTCCAGGCTGCATAGTTGTATACTATGGAGAATCTAAGATCAATATTTCAACCAGAATAGTGCTGCACAATTACCTATATTAGCATGCTAAAGACAATCCAGGGTAGTCATATTTTGGGACCACGATAAACAATATAGTCATAACATTGATCCATGGTCAGTCAATTTGGTGTGTATAGAGCATGATGACTGGAAAAGGAAGGTGAAAGGCACCTGGTAAAAGAAAATAGCATCCAGCTATCACATAAATGGAAAATTTAAATGACATAATTTACATAGCATGTATTTACATAATATGCATAATTGGATCATAGTATAAATACAACAGCAACAACAAATAATGAGAGCTATAATTATGGTGATTATCACTGAAAGTACACTTAGCTTTATGATACAAAGATGAGAAAAATCACTTTTTTATACATTTACATATATAAGCAAAATAATATACATAACATGGACTCCTATTTAAAGAATTTTAACATTAATATCATTAAATATTCAGCACATTTTGTATTCTCCATTGGCACACCCTTGATCGCATACATTTTTTTTTTAGAATTTATAAATACATATTTTAATTGAATTGTTTTGTTTTATTATACGTTAGTGATATTTATGAAATAATTTATGAATAATTCTAAATACCAACTCTTAAAAATACTAGTGTTTTTGTTTGATGCTTTTGTTTTTTTTTTTGCATAGTGATTCTCCACTTTAAATAGCATTAAAGATTTTTGTACAAACAGTCTAAAATTTATATGTAGTGAACCATCATAAGATTAGGTTCCTAAACAAACATGTAAAAAAATGTGAATTAACATACCATCGATTGTGTAGGAAAAAGAGTTTAGATTCTTATGAGATAGAACTTTAGTTACCATTATCTTAAATCATTATATTGTACTTACTTGTATAAAAGGCGTTTTGTTCATTTTCTTTATACTTCAGTATATATTCTTTGATGTCCGAATATTCATTCACATTGTCTACTCATTCAATAATTTTTACTATCAGCAGTCAGTTATAAATTAGTATGATTATTCCAATTCCAAAAAAAAACATCTTTTAACTATATAAACCGATCTGTGAATCGCAAATAAGTCCATATACAGAATGTGCATAATATTATACTGGTCCATTTTTATTTGATATTTTGAATTGCTATCTTTGCACTTATTCTGTAAAAAAAAAAAAAATATTCTGAAATACCTTAATATTATATCTAATTTTGAATCTCCAGTAAATTCTCTTTTTTGCCATATCTTCCCAATAGAAACAACCAATATTGCACTTCTTTAGAATATGTTTGAAAAAAAAAACCTATAATGTAAATGTGTCTACTTCTCACGAAAACTCCCAAGTTCACCATAGAACTTTTTTAGGAAATCTATAATATCATATTCAGCAGGTTAAAGAACATTGATTGATTTTAAGATCTTGCATTATTTTGAACTTCTCTTATAATTTTATGATGTGTAAATACGGTGTCCAAGTCTCCCATCCAATAAATTAGGTAAAATAACACGTCTGTGCACAACTAATTTAGTTATAGTAGTTATTTTTCTGTTACAAATATTTTGTTTTAATTTGTTAAAAATAGCAGCACATTGGAGTCTATAAACTACCAAATTGTTTAAATCTGTTTACATTCTCCAAATTAGAAATTGATGAGAATTTTTCTTGTCACTGGCTGATAAAGTACTTAGTTTTTGAATCTTAATTAATAATCAGAAGTCTTTATATGCTGCATTCAGAACATTAAATATATTCTGTAGATTTTCAACATTTATAAATTGGAATTGAAAGAGCTGAAGTTTTTGTTTTTAATCGATTCAAATTATAAATTTCACATCAAATTTGGATTGTGTTCCTTGTTTTATTAAGCCCTTTATTAAATATTTCCAAAGATCATTTATAAAAATCAAAAATAATGTTCGAGCAAGTACACTGTCTTGTTAAACATCACTTTGTATTTCATGTTTCAGATTTTCAACCTGTGCTAATATTTCCTCCCATTCTATCATATGGAAGCTATATAATACAAATAAATTTTGATGGACAATCAACTAATTTCAAATATTGCTATAACCTTGTCTTATTAGATCAATCAAATGTTTTGACCAAATCAATACAAAGCAATATATAAACCATTCCTTAGTTCTTGACTCGTTTTTTGCCTTTGCTAATCATATCTGTAGTTCTTTTTGATTCTTTAAAACTACACTGAATGTCTGGTAACTAACCATTCATCTATATCTGTAAATAAGCTTTCAGTAAATTTTTTTTTGAAGAATTGCATAGACTGTGGATTATTGCTCGATGACAATGGTTTGAAAAAATTAGGAAATTTGCTTCTATTGTGAGTAAAACCAATACTAGCAGTAACTTGTAGGAAATTTTTCATGATCTAAAAATAATATTTTCAATCATTGAAAAAAAAAATTGTGTATCAAGAAGAATGTTGCAAACAAAAATTCAAATTTTCATTTATATTTAAGGTTAATAAAAATATATTTGAAAGATTATTTAAAATATTATACTGTTCTGATTGTTAGTTTATTATCCACACTATTATTATTTTTGAAAATAAGTAATTCAGAAAAACATCCGAGGGATTTGTCATCTGCCTCAACTGGCAAATACGTTAAAAAGAATTTATGTACAAAAGTGAGCATTAGCAATAGGTGATACAGTATATTCAATTATTTCAATAAGGATTAACAGACTTACAGTCAACATCCAGGATAAATACTAGAGGTCTAAAGCAAATAATTTAGGAATTTAAGTTACTGATAATCCTTTATTTTATCCTTATAAGGTATATATAAATTTGAAATGTTTGCTAGGCTATGGATTTTTACTTTATGGTTCTTGTTTTAAAAAATTTGGTAATTTTCTACTAATACAAGTGAAGTCACAGGGATGGCTGGTATTTAATAACTGAAAAAAAAAATAGAAAAAGTATTTGTACAATATTTACAATATCTGTTAAGAAATAAATTTATAAACATGTAGTTATAAGTATTTAATGACTTTTATTGGAAACTATGCAAAAAATATAAGTATGATGCACTGAAGCTAGACAATGTATACATGTGAACATTTTGAAACTCCCACAGGACATAAATGCAGTGTATATGTTATGCTGCATAGAAATTGAAGTCTAATTTACAGAAAAAAATATCAGATATCACAATATTCATTCCAGACAAATTTATTTCAGTGCAAAATTGTTTTTAAAAACACGATTGAATTATCACTAGTATAAAAATGTGATGCATAATTTTGATTTAAGCATATACATTTTGATATATATTGAAGCATTTTGCCCATCTAACTAGGTCTCTGTTACACATAAAATGCGTGAGTTGATCAAATTATGGAAAAAGGTTTCATTCCTATTTCTAAAAACAACTATATTTCCTGATCAACTCTACCTAGTAATTGTTAGTTTTACACTATCGATGGAATCAGCTTTTATTTCTTTTATAAGGGTGCCAGGATTTATATAAGAATCCGCTGAAATCCGGCGCATCGCATCTCGAAAATTAAAAAGAAAAATGCTTTTAAAAGAATCGGCATCATATTTTATCGTAACTATAGTTATTTTCTAGATATTATTATTTCTGGAGCTTAGTCAACAAATATTGGCAAAGGTAAATTATATTTTCAAATCTTACTAAACTAATATTAATAAATTTAATAATCATCATCAATAACGTACAATGAAAAGTTGATATTAGAAATAAATATTTTTATTCTAACAAATTAAATTGTTTACAGATAAATTACTAATTAAATAAAACTGGAGAGAACACACGCTAATCCAGACATGAATCCGTTAATAAAAAATAACAGTTAAACAATTACAGTCTCTATCGGGATTATTTTAAGCTTATTTTTTTTTAAGAGTTGTTTGCAAACTTTAAGTCACAATCGAGAAAAGTTAATCTTAGCTTACCGGTAAGTTTAGCGAGTTCACGAATCTTGTAGATTACTATGCAGTTTTTTTTTTGTGGGAGAATATGCTCGGCCATTGGTTATAAGTTGATCTGGGTCTATCCTACTGGTTGGTCATGAAAGCTTTTCTGGTGTCAGTCTTCAGGAACAATGTCAGCAAAAGCCCCCGGTCCACTCCAATCATCATCAATAGTAGTCTGTCCAATAGACAGGTCCAGAGAGTAGTCACTACAACAGTTCATCCATTCTTCCATTCCATTCTCTTCCTTGACCACTTCCTCAATTCCACATAACCCCTTCCATCTCGTATATCATCCAATAATGTCAATCTCTTCCGTCCTTTCTTTTTATTTCCATTCACCATACCTTCCAAAACATCTTTCATTAAACTATAATCTTTTCTTAGTATATGTCCAATCCAGTTTCTCTTTCTCTCTTTGATACTTTCAATCAATCTTCTTTCCTCATTAACTCTTTTCAAAACTTCTTCATTTGTTATTTTATTCACCCAACTGATTTTTTCCATTTTTCTCCATGTCCACATCTCAAAAGCTTCCAGTCGTTTCTTAATTCTATTACTCAATGTCCATGTCTCACAACCATACATTATTACACTCCACACATAACATTTAATTAATCTTTTCCTTAATTCTCTTTCCATAGGTCCACAGAATATCTTCTTTCTTTTTACAAATGTCACCTTTGCCAATGCTATTCTTCTTTTAACTTCATCTTCACTTCTTCCATCCTCATTCAACCAACAACCCAAATATCTAAATCCCTTCACCTGCTGCACCATGTCATCATGGATTCCAATTTGCAGTCTTTTTGCATCTCTCCCTATCCATAAACACTTAGTCTTTTCAATATTAATCTTCATTCCATATGCCATACATCCTTCTTCCAATTTATTCAACATATTCTGAAGATCCTTTTCTTCCTCAGCAATAAGAGCCATATCATCTGCAAATCTTATACACTTTATTACTCTCCCTCCAACATTTGCTCCTCCACAGTCCAAATAATTATTTATCATATCTTCTAAATAAATATTAAACAAAACAGGTGACATACTACATCCTTGCCTAACTCCACTTTCTATATTCACTTCATCCGTCTCATTACATCCAAATCTAACTCTTATTCTTTGCCCATTATACATATTCCATATCAATCGTCTTTCTTTCCAGAATACTCCTTTATCTCTTAAGATAGACATCAGTTTATTCCAGCTTACTCTATCAAATGCCTTTTCTAAATCTACAAAACATATACCAATTCCTTTATCTCTTTCAATATATCTTTCTGCAATTGTCCTAACAATACCAATAGCATCTCTTGTGCTTTTCCCTTTCCGAAAACCAAACTGTTCTTCAGCAATATAATAGTCAACCTTCCCATAAATCCTTTGAGTTAAAATCCTCAATAACACCTTAGAAACATGAGACAATACACTTATTGTCCTATACTCTTCACATTTAACAGCTTTCTTCTTTTTAGCAATTGGAATCACTATAGTTCTTAAAAAATCTTCAGGCCAAACTCCACTATTATATATCAAATTGCAAAGTCCAACTATTTCCTTCATAGTAAATTCTCCCATTTCTCTCAAAAATTCTATAGGTATTGCATCAAATCCAATAGCCTTACCATTCTTCATTTGTGCGATTGCCTTTCTTACTTCATCTGGCAGTATGTCCATACCTCTATCATTCATTGCAACATCTTCTTCATTTTCAAGTTCATAACTAATTAAATTATTTCCTCTACTAAACAGATACCGAATATATTTCTTCCCATCTTTTTAATATATCATTACTATCGGTTAACCTTCTTCCATTCTTATCCGCAATCTCACTTGCTACCCATGTCTTTTTCTCCCAAGAAATACTTTGTATTCTATCAAATGCTAGATCATATCTTTTCATCTGTTGAAACCTTTCTATCTCTTTACATTCTTGCTCCAACCACTTTTCTTTTGCTAAATCTGTTTCTCTTCTTAATTCATTATTAAATTTTCTATATTCCTTTTGCCCTTCCTCAGTATTTACATTCTTCCACCATCTCCGCACTTCCATCTTTTCCAACATACCTTCAGTTATCCAAGGTCTTTTAGCTTTTCTCGCACGAATAATACCTATTTCATTTTTTGCTATTTTCAAGAATCCCTCTTTAATTCTATTCCAACACTCATCAGAGCTATTAATATAGTTCCCATCCTGAACAATTCTTTTAAATTCATTTTCACATATTAAACCAAATTTTCCTTTTTCCATTTGTCTCAATTTATCCAAGTCCCATCTTGTGTATCTTTTCCCTCTTTTAATTCTTTTTAAACTTAACTTTAATTTAGCCATCACCAAATTATGATCCGAATCTATATCAGCACCTGGCAAAGCATGTGAACCCTTAACAGCATTCTTATATCTATTCTGAATCAGTATATAATCAATTTGATAACGTTCTTTGTTACCTGGAGCTTTCCATGTATACAATCTTCTAATATGATTTTTAAAGCAAGTATTTGCAATGACAAACCCATTCTCTTTACAAAATTGTACAAGTCGACTACCCCTTTCATTTCTTTTTCCAATACCATAATTTCCAACAATTTTCTCTTCCCTACCTTTCCCCACAACAGCATTCCAATCCCCCAATAGCAATATACATGCATTTTTTCCTTCACATTGAATACTTTCTTCTATCTTCTCATACATTTCATCAATTTCACTATCATCATGAGTACTAGTTGGCATATAAACTTGTATAATTACCAAATCCCTAGGACTTGCATTTATTCTCATCACCATCAGTCTATCATTAATACCATCAACCTTTGCCACACTATTCCATATTTTCTTCCTCACAGCAATGCCAACTCCATTAATTGACCTATCACCACCTGAATAAAACAACTTTACATCTCCACTACTTACTTCTCCACATCCCTCCCACCTCACTTCACTTAATCCCATTACATCAATATTATTCAAATTCAACTCTCTTTTCAAATTCTCCAATTTCCCACCTTTCCTCAAAGATCTAACATTCCACGTTCCAATTCTCAGTGTATCCCCTCTCAATGAATTATATTTATGAGGATTTCGCAGGTTGACGACCTGAGTAGCCTCATGTCCACTCCTGCTGGGCAAGACACCAAAGTTATTCTTAACTAAGGTCTCAACACCAAACGTAATGATTCCTGTAGACATACTCATAATAAAACAAGGGAATTATAAGACAAAGTGGTTTCCCATTGCCTTCTTTGCCCAGCAATAACCTCTATAATAGGCTTAGTGCGCTAGCCAAATCCCATAAAATGAAAATCCAACTACCACTTCCTCCTCATCGTTGTCACCTCTAGTGATCTTCCGCTGACTTGGAAGAAATGCCATTGCTGACCCAGCGGGGTGTTGACTTATTTAATGGCGGTCAACACTCGCCATTATACATCCACCGTCATAGGAATTGTGGCACTTTATAGAAGTAAACACGCCACTGTCTCCTTCACCACTTCCTGATAGTGAATGTTGTCCCATTGTCAGCGACTGCTTATTTACAGTACTCTGCTTATTCGCAGCTAACCTTCATATCTGAAGGCCATGCCCCTATCCGCAACCTGGGGACGCTCTGGGTGGCATGGGACCCATGCCTTATTCCCAGTCCACTCCAATATGCAGAATTATTTCAGCGTATAGTGGTCCTGGATATAGTTTTGTTATCCAGGACCAACCATAGGAAAAACAGACAAAACAAGATGTTTATCTAACTGGTCTCTTCCTTTTTATATTCGGGTCCAGTTTTGAGACTTCTGTGTATACCTTTTGTTTGTCAAAAATACACATTGATAATCTTGTGTATTTTTCAGTTACAAAGTCTTTATTTTTTTAGCATAATTCTGCCATCTTTAATTAGCTAAAATATTTTTCTTTTAGCTTATCTGGATTAGTAATTTGTGTGTCTTTTGTTTTCTCCAATTTTTACTTTTATTTCTAATTAGATAAAAAAAAAATGGACGAAAATTTTCACTTTCATTGTACGTTTAGAAAAAAATTATACTAATTAAAAAAAAAAATCTAAATTTACTTTTTTTTAGCTTTTATAAAATGCCAATATATTTGTACCATATATAAATAAACTGTAAAATATATATTAAAAATTAAATTTTATTATAATATATAAATTTATGAGAATTTCAAATTGTTAATATTTTAAAGCAACCCATATACTGACTTATGATATATTTAAAATTTTCAGAAAAAAGAAAATGGTCCAGAGACTTGATAATTAATTAGGATTAATTTTTTGGAAATTATTGTAACGGAACAAATAATTGGAAATAAAATTAAAAGAAAAAAAAATTGTAGAATATTAATACACGCATAGTACTACATATTGTGCCCATGTACTTAGTACAGTCATTTAAAGTGGAGTTTAAAATGTAGCCAGTTTTTTAAAAAAATTTAAATTTGTTAGTTTATAATATGTTATAGTGATTTTATAAGTAGGATAGGTTTAACTCACTAAATGGGAGATTTATAAAGATATTTTAAATATTATAAGGTGTTTTTAGTGCAGTTTAAATAATAAAGCAATATAATATATCATTTAAAAGATAACAAATTTATATTTATTAGATTCAATTGATATAATGATAAAACAATAGTTAAATGCCAGTTATAAATATTATATAATGTATTTAATATGTTTTTAAATAATTATTTGTTTCAGTCATTATTTAAATAATAAATAATTTAATATTATTCTAAAATGTTCTGAAAGTATCACATCTTAAAGGTGTTTGTGTTAGTATGTGAGCTTTCGTGTTTCTAGACAAATATTGATTTCTGGTTTGTTAATAAAATTAGAAACATTAAAATGTTGTAAAAGTTAAATCTAGAAATAATATTTTTAAAAAGTAATAATTAAAGTTGTTATATTGTTTGAATATTATATTTTGCTTGGAAATTAATGTTTTAGAGTTATTAAAATACTTTAAATTGTTTTAATAAAGGTATTTAATATTTAGGAGTATTAAGTAATTCTGATATAATATTTAATAATTGATGAGTCATAGTTTTAAAACTTTTTTTTAGAGATGAAGTCTAATTTTATGTAAATTAATATGTGTTTAAAAGCAGAATTAACTAATGAATTTACTAGATAGAATCAATATAAAAGTAAAAGTTCAATCAGTCTAGACAGTGTTAATAAGTGAGAATGAAAATTAAGGAATTGATTATTAATATTTTTGTTTTTTTCCATCTAATTGTTTAAAGTTGTAATTTTTTATCATCATTATTATTTTCTATTTTAAATTTTTTTTAAAGTGTAATTAAGTCAATTATTTTATATAGTACCATTCTATCTTTTCCAAAGACTTTGTCATGTGTTTGAAGTGTTTGTATTACAGACTTTGTCATGTGTTTGAAGTGTTTGTATTCATTCATTTTATAGTTAAAATCCAAAGCGCATGTGCAACAGTTAAATGCTGTTTAAAATATTATAAAGTCTAATTAAGTAACTATTTTAAAATAATGCCCGAGTAAAAAATCAGTTATTCCCTATCAGAAAATTTTAGTTCGAAGCTTAATTAGGAACTATGATGATTTTATGGAAACCGATAATAATCACCCAAGTTTTGGTATAATGTGTATCAAATACTGTGGAAAGATAAGCCATAGGTCTGGAGGAGATTTGGAGATATGTAAGAATGTTGAATTTAATACATTTAATATATTTAGAATGAATTGAACATTTATTTCTAGTAGCATTATTTAACTCTAATAAATGTAATCTTTCAAGAAAATTTAATTTAACAAGTATGAAAAGGATATTAGTTAAGTTATTCAAATAATTTTATGAATTACAAAAGAAGGAAAAGAAGGATAAGTTAATATTATGCACTTGAATTAAAACCTGGATGAGAGAATATATATATTTTTTGAAAGTGCAAGTATAATTTATCATTATATGAATGCAAATGAAATGCTTTATTTCTATTTTATCTTAAAAGAGTAATTTGAATAAATTATATATTTGCAAATGATATGTTGCAAAAATTGAAAGAAAAAGACTTGAATTTATATGTTAGGAAAATATTTACTTATTATAAAACTAGTGGATGAACTTTGCATTTTAAAATGCCTTTCTTTATTTAAAATAAAGTGGACTATAATGTGATTTTTTTTTTAAGATTAGCATTATATTATATTATTAGTGATTGAATGGAAACCTGTACTTTTTACCTAAAAATGACTGATTGAAATGTGTGTATTTAGAAGAAAGAAAATCTTGAAATCTTTAAAATGCTCATCTTTAATAAATGCGAAAGTATATTTTTGCTTTTGAAGAAAAAGATGAAAGTTGCTTACTTAAGAAATTTAAAAAATAAACCTTGTGTTGTAAATATTTTATAAATGCTTACCGATGGAAATATTTATATTGCGATATATTTTGCTATAAAAAATTGGAATTAATATGAGAAATATACCTACATAAAGGATATAGTGTTAAATATATAAAAAATATAAAAAAGGATTCATAAATGTTTTTTTACATAGAAATATTGGTTATCTGGATAAATATTCAGAAAGTGGACTGAATAATATATTTAATGTAGATGAACAATATTTTTCCAAGATTTTTTGGGATTTAATTTTGCCATTTATGCAGTTTGTTGAACATCGATGTGAGGAGAGAGCAGTCTTCGTTCAAAACTTTTATTGTATCTTAGCAATGGGGGAAGAATTGAAAGTGCTGAAAGTACAAGGAAAATAAGACTTTTAGTAATTTTGAATTTTTCATATTATTTTAGCTTATTGTGAACATTTTATAGAGTATTTAATTAACATGTCAATTATAAATATGTTCTTAGTTTAAATAAAAAAAATAGGTTTCAGAAATTAATTTTTCTGACAGGTAATAAATGCTTATAGTTTATTTGATGTTGTACGATCGAGAAAAGAAGTGGATCACTATTTATTAATAATTGTTAGAATTATAGATAATATATTATTTGTTTTTATTATATCAATAATATCAATAATTATGCGCTTTTAACGCTCATTAAAGAAGTTATATTTATTAATAATTTATTTAAAGCTTAGCGTTTTTATTACATTTTTTGATATTTTTAAAATATTTTTTAATTAATACTTTATTGTTATTCATTGTATTGCTTGAATATTTAAAGGTTAAATGAATTATTGATTTGATTATTAGTCTTATTTATTCTATAAAGGAAAAGTAAATGTAAAGAGAATGTCTTATAAAATATCTAAAGGTATTTTGGCTACTATTGTATTAGTCGGTGTCAGCCGCTTGATGGCGTTATTTATATTCAAAACCCCATAAATATGCTGTTTACACGGCCACCATGCAAAACTCAACCAAATAGACACAACTTTTTTTATTTCTGTTGTAACTAATAGTTTACTTTGTCTTGTGCAGTTTGTGCGAGTGCACACAATCCTATCTTTTACCAATGTTTAACACTTCGATACCATACCATTTCAGGATGGGTGGATTTAAAGTTTTCAGAACTCTTGAAATCTGCATTCAAAAGTAATTATGGTACAACTTAACTAATGTACTATTAAAAAGCAATAATAATAAGCCCATTACCCCACTTCCGAACACAACATGTACGTTGTTAATAGAAAATGTTACGGGAAACTACAATTTCACTGGTTTCCTGAAAAAATCATGGTACATGAGAACACTTACAAGAATTAAAATGTCAAACTGTAAAATTTCTTTTAATTATATAGAGATAATAAGAAATTGTAAAAACGAATACATTTTTTATTAATCTTCCAAAAAAAAAAGAGCCAATCGAGTTGGAAATTTTCAATAGGTGTGCCATTAATATACATAGCTTAATCACATATTCTTTCAAATATAGCTATTGAAAAAAATAAATAAATATTAATTTCCCTTTTTCGAAAGTGACAAAAAAAAAAAATAAAATACAGTTCAGGAATTAAAGCATTATCATTTCTTCCACCATGATGTAGTTAGTTATCTCTCAAGCAGTGATAGTAGACTTTTTATGGTTTATGGGGAGGGAGGTTTGCCAACACAAAGCACTGGCGTACACGGGGACCATTAATTCTATTCTAATAGAATATTTGCAATAACGTATGTCAATTTATGTTTTAATTATTGTGGATGTGAAAAGGCATATCTGCCCTACATTGCAGGACTAAGATAAAATTTGTAGGCATTTGTAATTAAAGATTTAAATTTTGTATTGTAAAATTGTTATCAAATAAATTACAGTCATTGATTAAGGAAATCAATGTATTTCGTTAACACATAGGATAAAATCTCGGACTGTAAAATTTCTCATTCTATCTAGAGAACCAAAAAAATTGTCAAAAGAATACATTTATTAATCTTAAAAAAAAAAAACCAATCGAGTTGGAAATTATTAATAGGTATTAATAGGCGTGCCTTTAATATCCATACACATCTTCTTTCAAAGATAGCTATTGTAATAAGTAAATAATTTTTGTTTTCAAAAATTACAATAAAAAGTAAAATACAGTTCAGTAATTAAAGCATTATCATTTCTTCCACCATGATGTAGTTAGTTATCTCTCAAGCACTGATAATAGACTTTGTAAAATTTGCAGGGAGGAGGGGATGATGGTTTTGCCAGCGCTGGCGTACACAGGGAATTATATTATATAATATTGGCAATAACATATGTTAGCGTAAAATTGTTATAAATTACAGTAATTTATTAAGGAAATAAATAAATTACATTAATCCGTACGATTATTATTATTTCACAAATAACAGGGTGGGCCTGGCAACATTTTATTTCTGTGTTTTTGCATAGCAACAATGCCATCAAGCAGTTGACATCGGCTAATAGAACATTACAGTATTTTAAGTATTTTTCTCATAAATGCTTGAATATGCATATATTTTACTACATGATTGAGTTAATATATTATTGTTATGAATGCTATCTGTTGAGATACAGTGATAAGAAAGTATTGATGTCTAAATTATAAATGCTATAATAAATGTATATTAATGAATGTTTTATCAAAATCATTAGTGTCTGAAATGCTTTGAACTGTCTTGAAGTGAATATTAGATCTTTTTTTTTTTTTTTTTAGAAAAGTAGTTTGGAGAATATTTTTTGTAGTGTGACTTGTATTTCTTTGCAATGTTAGCAGAATTATTCAGCATGTGGAAGATAGAGGATGGTGGTTGGGAAAGTAATTATTAAATGAAATTCTAGGTGTTAGAGATATTTTTAAAATGATATTATATATGAGATGTATTATCATAAATTAAGAATTTTTTAATATACAGGTAACAAAAAACTGTATATTAGGTATTCCATGGACAGTTGTGTTCTTTTTACAGTCAGTAAGAGCTGAGATAGAAGCCATGACCTGAATTTAAGGTGCTTGATAAATATGGACCTTTAAGCACAATGATACTTTTTCTTACTCGTTTGAGTTATTATTATTACATGCATATTCCTCACTATAATTACTATCAATCGTCACTGGTGCTACATTGTAAATGATAGTTTTTTAAAGATGGTTAGTATAATAGCTAAACTGTTGGAAGTTGGAAATTTTGTGAAGGCAAGATGAGATAAAAAAAAGTTCTATCACAAATGATATTGAATTATTTACTATTTGTTATAATAAAAATAGGAGAGAAATGATTTGATATTCCTTAAATGTTTTTTTTTAAATATTAGAGATCATTAAACTCAATTATAAATGCATATTTTGGTTGGATTGTAAAAAAGAGTGATGAAAGCATGATTTTTGAATACTATTCTGGATGGAAAGTATGAAAGTGATTAAAATACAAAATATATCAAGCAATGTAATTTATTAATATAGTTTAGAATTTGCTATAAGAAGGGTGAATTTATAAAAATAGAGAAAAGTTATGAGATTCTATTTGAAATATTTTTTACAAGTAATTAATTTTACGAAAGGAGGCATAACTATATTTTTCTTTGTTTAAAATTTTTTGCATTGAAGTATTAGAGCATATCAAAAGCACTGAAATGCAAAAGAAGTACACCTGGGTCTCGTTTTATGTGGATTATTTTAATGCGATTTTGAAGTTATGTGATTCATGTTTCTTCTTAATATCTTTCATATTTCACTATATTTATTAGATATCAAGAAATTTAAATTATTAATAACTTATTTTCACTTGAATTATTTTTTTCAAAAATATAACATTATATTAGCATCTAACGTGAATATGGCCTGAAGCTGTATTTAGAAAATTAGCTTCTATGTAAATAACCTACTTATACTAATGAGTAAATAATAATAATAGATTTATACTTACATATAAAAATATGCAATAAATATTCAAAAAAATTAAACTTTTAAAACATATTTTGTTATATATAACAGAAATAAATAATCTTTTAGATTTTTAAAATAAAAAACGAAGATTTTATAAACTGAAAATAATCTTTTTTTTTTTCAGAATTGTCTTTCTAATGATAATGTATAAACTTTTTGTTTTGATTGTGATGTCATTTTTTAAATATAGAAACAGAAAACCATCAACACAGCACAAGACTGAGAGTGGTGCTAATTGTACATCACATCACAAATAAAAATAAAGTGGCTAACAGGTTTCTCTGGGCATAATTGCTGAGAGATTCTTGACTTCGTTTAACGAGAAGCCACAATACATCACATCGAATCTGATTTCTTATCAGTTTAGAAACGAACGCTAGCGGTAATGATTAAAATACATATGGACAATGTAAAATTAAATACTGTAGTTAATAAAAAACAGTAAAAAAGTTTGTCTTGTATTAACTTTTTCCAAATATTTGAAATTTTTTATTAGTCATACTTTATTTGCTTATTTTTTTAATGCGAATTTTAAAGTAATTTTTTCTTGTTACTTTGCTTTTATATGAATTCTGAAAATTACAGCACCTATTCCCCATTTTTCAAGGTAAGTTAAGTCTATTTTTGTGCAATTTTTTTTAATGCGGGTTTTCTGTGGAATCTATCTACCGCATAAAACGAGACCCAGATGTACTTAATTTTAAAATTTTACATTATATGCTAAGTTTAGATAAGTTATAAATATTTTTTTTAAAAATACTATGAAACATAGTATTAATTTTAATAAATCATTATATTATTTATTGTCATTGTCTTATCATCATAGTTACAATAGAATATTATTGTCCTGTTGACAAAAATAGTACATCACTTTTATAAAATACTGTATGATTTTATTTTTCATATTAGATAGTCGGAATGAAGGCTATCTTATGTTCATTTATTTAATATATTTTATTATGTAAATATTTTAATTTTTAAATAATTTTTATGTTATCTTAAATTGTAATTGTAAATTAAACACATCTGCTTTATAGATTTTAAACTATACGTAATTGTAAAAATTGTAAATATTTACAAGTTTTATAAATTTATTGTGTTATGAGCATAATGTTATTAAATTATAATAAAATTGTTAATATTTTAAAATTTCAATTGTTTTTACGAGTTTGATTTGTCCGAGTATTTTTCTTTGATTCTTCATTTCCACACACATGATCTATGAAGATTAATGGTTTGAAATATTACTTGTTTGCATATGATTTTTGTAAAGATTATTTGGAATATTATTATTACACATGATTAATTAATAAAAGTATATTATCATAATTAGAATTATTATAGAAGATATAATTACTAGTGATTATTTAAAATGATCCAATACCAGTTTTGGATATTGTAATATTGCAAATATATTGAAAATATAATATATTCTATGAATGCCACATAAAAGAAATAAAAGACTATACAATGTTTTATAAGATTTTATGATTTTACTTAAGTTTTATTGGAGTGAATTTAATAGTCAAATAGATGTGTGATTTTAAGTATTTTAATTGTTTGTTGTTGTTTTGTAAGTGTAGTTAAATATATGTAAAATCCCTCATTATATTTAGCTATATGGTATTATTTTGTCTATTATTATTAATAGAAAGGAACTTGAGATGTTAGATTATTATAGAGTTGATAAAATGATGATGAATGAGAATTATTAGTTAGTTAGATTTTAATACTATTTGATAAAGGAATAGTAATTAATTTATTGTTTTCCATAATAAATTTGATAAATTGTAAGTTAGGATTATTTTATGTGTATTTAAAGACATGAGAGTATTACAAGGTAAAAAGTAGGGATAATATTCTTATGCCATTGAGAATATATCTTTAGGGATATATCCTCAATGTTAAGCCATTGTTCCTTGCTGAATGTCTCGTGTGAAGAGTTTTTCATAATTTTATTAGTATTTTAATCAAACCATATTTTAATTGTAATTAATGAGCTAGTTATAACTTAAACTATTAGTAAAATAGATGAGAGGAGTATTTAATTTGAACCCTGATTATTTATTGTGAATATAATTATTATATTTTAACTTTGTTAGTTTATTATATTTAGTTATTATGAAATATAGATTTTATTAGATATTATATATTAATAGTGTATTTTGAGCTAGTCATAATAGTAATTGTCTTTAATAGTCATTGTTTACATAACTTGACTGTAGTTTATGATAGTTATTTCATAGTTAGCCGGAGAGTCTTTGTTCACATTTTCTTTTAAGTGAAGATACTGGAATATGTTTGAAATAGACCCAGTGCAAATCGCTAGCTGACAATTCAAATGTAAATTGTCCATTATTACCACCAATGCTAATTTTCTAGAAATGTTAAAGTCTGAATTTTAACAGCATGAACAAGAGGTTAGTTCTTATTGTTAACATTTAAACTTTTTTTATATATTCACAAGTAGCATTGCTTGAAAAACATAGCATTGGGGGTGGGGGTGATGGACATTTTATATATATTTGTATACAGACTTATGTGCTTCATAACTTGAGGATTACAATAGTCAAAAAGCTATAAATCTATTATTTTCATATATTTGACATACCATTCTTTGAATGATCACATTTTACATATTGTTATATTTGAATTATAATAAATTTTCATTAGAATTTGAAGTAATGAATGTTTTTACAATATGTAATAAATAATAGTATGAATGAAAATTTTTTCTTTCCTTAGCAAACCATTAAGTTGAATTACAAGAGAAAAAACACTGAGCTGTTTGAAACCACATAACCTATAATTTTCTTTTAAAAAAATATATCTCGAGTATTATATTGAATAAAATTTTATTTCTCAAAATTTCAGCATTTATTTTACTTTGTTTTAAGCAAACTTTGTGTTGTATATAAAACATGTCAGACTATGTAGAAGTTTAGAATTTTAAGTCTTAGCATTTTTAAAACTTTTCATGAAATGCAATTGTCTAATAGAATGTACATTTTCTTTATCATTTCCAAGTTATTGTGTATTTCATTCCTATTATGGTCTCAATTGGAAACCCATCCCTCTGTAAAAGTACTAGAAAATATATTATTAGGTGAATCATTTATGGTTTCCCAAGTAGTTTTCTTCAACAAATTTTATACATTGTGTTTTTGATACAGTGTATATGTTGTGCGGGCAAAACGAAAAAACGTTCTTTTTTCAGTAATATTTGTAATCTAACTTCAAAAACTCTTAAAGCAAGATAGTGACATTAAGTTTCATGCTTGATGACAAAAAAATGAGCTGCATTATTACTGCTAGGATTCGTATGGATAGTGAGATGCAAAGCAATATTTCAAAATAAAAAGTCTTATTCTGTTCAACATTTCCCCAAATAGTGGAATAAACAATTTTTTACAGACTTTAAATACATGCAAAAAATAATAAGAATTAAAATATGGCCATAGGATATGGGAAAATTATAACCTAAATAAAATATAACATCACTGCCCAACAATCATTATTAATAGAACTGCCTTCTAATAAAATAAAACATTCGTGATACATGTAAGAAAATTAATGATCAAGGAAGAAAATATATTAAGGTTTTATTTAATGTAACATATTAAATGATATGTAATTTCAGACATATAACTTAAGGTATAAAATATATAGTGAAATAAACAAGTTTTTTTTAAAAAAATATTTCTATATAAAATTTATTTTTTAAAAAATTGTAAAACTTAAAAGCAATACATCCCTAAATGAACTTATTTTACCACAATATTAATTCTTAATTTCTACATGCTAAATTTGGCAATATTAGATTTACTTTAATGTCTCCTAAATTAAAGAAAGCTATAAATAGAAATCAATAATCTGATCATTAGTAGGCACTTGTTAAGTACAACTCCAGAAGGTGAGGGAAAAGATGATTGGACATTATCATTAACATTCAAAATAATCCCTAGGATGAAAATGTTACAATCTTAGTCTACTGATTTGTAATTTTCAAATAATGTATTTGCACAATATATAATTTTGGAGTTAAATATACTTCCAAATTAAAAACACAAATTAAAATATAGTTACTTCAATATATTTATAATTAAGACATCAAGAGTAAGTATTAAAAGTGATATTGAGGGTATTCTTTTCAAACTATTTAAAAAGATTATAAAGTTTGATATAGTTTGGTCTCATTTTTATGGTTAATGTTTAATCATGTAATCATCTAAAGCTTTAATGCAATTATTGTATTAAAGGTTGAATTTAATTGAATTAGTAAAACACTGATTGACTTTTTTAAAAGATAACTTTTGAATAATTTAATTGAGTAAAGTTTTGCATTCACTTTAATAAAAAATAAAGTATGATATAAATTATTTAAAAATTATTCTTGTAATCTATTTTTATAAGATTTATAAGTAAAATTGATTGAACATTGTAATCTGTTATCTACTTAATAATCTGAATACAGTTAAAGATTCTTATATATATATTTTTTAGTTGGCCATGTTTGCATCAGTGGTTGGAGACAAGACCAAATAAACAAGTTTGTCCTGTGTGTAAAGCAGGGATTAGTAAAGATAAAGTTATTCCACTTTATGGCCGTGGAAATACAAAACAGCAAGATCCCAGGTAATTATTTTTAAGAATTCTTAAAATTGTTTGGACTAAAAGTTAATTAAGAGTATTGATAGAAATAACAATAGTAATATTGTTAATAGCAATATTATGGTTAAAAAGATACTAATTATATGGTAAAAGTCAATTAGAAATATTAGTTGATAGTAATAGTAATAATAATGAAATAAGCACTACTTTTAATTAATAGTAATGTTATATTAAAAAGATAATTATATGGTAAATATAAAACAACTTTTAAATAGCCACTCCAGGGCCAATACATATGGGAATAGTCTTCCACAGAGAAACAGAATAAGAAAATATTACTTGTCTGGCTTTTTACTTGGAAAATCATAAAAATTTTTCTTTCTTGTTTTACTTGCTAGCTAAGAATGATTAGATAATCATTTATGTATCAATAATTGTTATAGGTTAGCTACCAGAAAGAAAAATCATAAGCCTGATCATAACCTGAAATTTTTTTTTATTAGGCCAAGATTTGAGTCTTAGGTGGCATATGTTCAGATACACTAATATTTTATGAGCCCTTCTTTTTATATATATATATATATTTTAAAAATTTTAATTAAATATTTTAATTAGAATAAATGATAATAGTAATAGTAACATAGTACAAATCTTATTATACTAAATAAAACTGATGGAAATATAAATAATTGGTTCTGTCTATTAGAAAATTTTAGTTGTCATCAATTCCTGATAATTGTATAAATAGCATTTCTCCTAAATAAATTACCATCTATTTGATTTCTCAGACTGTTTTAAGATATTTTTATTATGATGATGATGATTAATCCACCGTATTGCAGATTATCTTTTTTTTTCACTACTAATCTTTTTGAGCATTATGCACTCATCTAATGAATTAAAACTTGTTGTAACTTAATTACAGTACAATAATTTTAATGTGATCATTTGTTTCATGTGAGAGCTAATTTGATGAAAGTTTAATCTTTGTTGTCCATGCTATTCTCAAAAGTTTTTGCTAGCACTATTACTATTCTTCATTGTACAACTTTCACTTTCATAGAAAGTCACAGAAAATATTCTAGCTTGACTATTGTTAATATTTTTTTTCCAAGATATCTCTATGTATTGCTTGAATATTGTTAATATTTGTTTTTAAAGACATTTCTATATGTAAAAATCTTTTCACAGCTTTTCATTAGAACTTTACTTATTAATGAATCTTTTAGTTTATTTAACTTTTGATGTTGATGAATGATTCAAAGAGATAAAAAGATGCTGATAGTTTATCATCACTTTCAAAGTCAACTGATGACCATATTGTCTTTTCATACATAATTCTATCTTATTGTTTAATTGTTTAATTTTCAGAGTTGGAGTTTTAAATTTTTGGTTTTCATCAGTAAATGTGGTGTATGAGCATATTTATGTTTTTTGATGCTTTTTCATAAATCCTGATTCCACATTTGTTTTTGTTCAATCTGACTTTTCTTATTTTAAAAGTTGAAAAGGTAGGATGATAATATGTAATCCTGTCTAACATTTTTTTTATCATTATGAAATTAGTTTTTTTTTTGTACCATAGTCTATTTTTAACTATATTTCCCTGTCAAATATTCTAATATGTATTTTTCTAAGAACATTCCATAATTTAGCATGGTCATCTAAATCTAAGATCTTGTTCTGATTAAAATAAATAGTCTTTTATATGTTCTATATTCTTCATAGTTATGCAGAATATCAATATTGATGCTTTCTTTTTTATTGTCCACATTGGAAAAAGCTTGCAAAATAAATTAAAAACTGGTACTACCTTTATTGATCCACAGTTTATAATTCTTTTTACAAAATGGTCTTCTAAAAGTTTTCAAACTTCTTTAATGCAGTAAAAAAGCATGTTCTCTAATAGAAAAATTCAAGTGATATTAAATAAATAGCATATTAAGATAAAGCTAAAAAATTTTTTACAGAACAATCTACTACAGGATTTTCAAGTCTCATCTATTTTATTTAATATTTTTATCATTATTTTCCAGTAACATAATGGGATAAATTCATCTGTGTTGATATTATTACTTTGACTTTTCAAAAAATATTTTTTTCTTGAAGGAGAAAAGTCTTTCAATAAGAATATGAAAAGATTGGAAATAATCTGAGATCGTATTTCAAGTCCATGGAAAAAAGTATATTCAATTTTTCATTTAAACATTAGGGAAATCTCTCCTAATTTGATTATAATCTTTTGCAATAATAGACTAAAACACATTTCTATCCTACCTATGCTATTTAAGAGTGAATTTGGATCATAGTCTAATTTATTTCCTCATTTATCTAAAGTTAGATAAAAATTAATTTCTGTAATTTAACTTTTTGGAATACTTTAGAGAAAAATTTCCCCCACACTAAAGTTCTGGATAGTCAATTGCATATTATCATTGATATATTCAAGTCTATTCTTTTGCAATGGCTTCTTATTTTATTCCATTTTTCTCTGGTAGGTATCAAAAAAAGAAGTTACTTCATAGAAAATGTATAAAAAGCTATTAGACAGAACATATTTGCCAATAATTCATTATATAGTTTTACCACCTCAAATCAAGATCCTGTTTTGGATGTTCAATCAAGAATCTACAATTGTAAAATTAGAGCATAAAAATGGAATTTTTATGAAGCTCCAAACATATATTTTTTTTCAGATCCAATAATAAAGCCAACTAGATTTGATCTTTCTAGATGCAACTGGACTCTTATCAAGCAATTCAGGATCTTTCATGATTGTTGAGCTCATCTAGTTCATAAATGGAATTTAATAGCCACCAATCTAGGTATAAATGTGGATGAACACAAACTATGAATCACATAGTTAATGACTCAAATCTTTGGCTATAATAGCAGGCTTGATAAAGTTATTAGTGAATTCTTTATGATATTTTGCTAATGTTACACTGCTTAAAAAAAAATCCTTAAAAGCTAAATAAATAAAACAACTGGTTTTCTAAATAGTTTTAATTGAGTTATGTTATATAAATGAGCATACTGGGAAATAAATTATTTTGTCACTTCCTCAGTAATATGTTGAATAATTTCAAATTGAAGAAACCTACCTTACAACGTGGTGACATTATTTTGTTTTGTACTATTATGTATGATTTTCAACATTGTATATAGGAAAAGTTTACGATTACTTTTTCCCATATAATTTGAAATGATGATACTGCTATGCTATATAGATATTAACAATAAAATTTTCAAAATTAAAAACTAAATGAAATAGAATAAAGCAAGGCAAAATAGAAGTAAATTATTAAAGTTAAATTTAAAAAAATTCTTCTTTTAAAAAGGAAGATTAAACTTTAGTCACAATATGAAAAAAAAATAATGGTACTAATAAACTTTGTAAACTCATATTTTTATTGTGAATATTCTTTTTTTTTTGATTAACTTATTAAAATGTATCAACTTTCAGTTAATACTGTCTATCAGGGGTATCCAAGGTGTTGACTGCATAATTTCTTTTTTTTTTTTTTGTAAAATTTGCATTTAATTTATTTTAATACTATTCTAAAACAATAACTTTCTTTTTTTTTTCTTGAATTTTTTTTAAAATTCAGGACCAGCTTTAGAAAATAATTATTTGTAGGTAATTTAAAATTGTAATTTAATAAATATTTTAGAAAGCGACATGAACAAATTATAATACTAGTGGGAGCTGAGGTAATTTAACCTTTTGTTTGATGAATTTTTTTATTGGCCAGATTGAGTAAAAATTTGAATGATTTGATTTGTTAAATACAGATCTAGCCAGTTTCCTTTCTGAAATATATTAATGTACAATAATCAGAATTATTTTAATTTAGCTTTTAAAAATTGAATTATTTTACATTCAAACTGGTTAAATGTAATGAAAAATTTAAAACAATGTTAATAACTGAAGAAAAACATGAAAAATAGCTTGCAGTAAAACCAGGCGATTTCTTGTGTCTTGGAAATTACGATAGCTGATTATTCACTTCTGTTGTCTATTCTTCATCTAAAATTAAATATTTTAAATAAAAATCTAAATCTAGTCACATTATTAGTCAATATAGTGTAAAAAGTAATCATAAAATCCATAACTATTTATGAAAAATAATTGCATTTTGCTAGCTATCACTGAATGTCATTGATATGCAAACAGTGGTCAATGTTATTTATTTGTTTTGAATAGCGATCCATCACTATTCATTTTTCCTTGATTATTATTTTTGTAAAATTAAAAAAATTTTCAAATCAAAGTTTATATTTAGGTAAATTAGTGTAAAAACTTAATTATGAATGTAAAAAATTAACGAGAAATATATTTTACATTCAAAATCTATTATAAAAGCATAAAACATTTTGGTTTGATTTCTGACTTTGACAGTTAGAAACACCTGGAGAACAATACCTGAAGTTGACAATCAGTGCTTTGTGGCACCTTATAAGGAAAAAGAGGTAGGACTATTATATACAATAGACTGCAATCAGAAATGGATTTTTTGCGAAAAATACTGCCAATAGCAGATGTTTTTGAAATTAAAATTTAAAAATCAATAAAACTACAAATTTACGATAAAATAAGCACAAAATAGCAAAAAAGCACACCAAAATGGCTGATAGATGGTGCAAAATTTTTCTGATTTCCGGTTCAAAGTCCTGAAAAAAACTTAGTCACCCTCAGATACACTTTCACCAAAAAGTCACTCCCACACATCTAAATGTTTGGTCACTCCTGCTGTAAATGTTCAGAATTAATTTTTAAAGTTCACTTCAGTAAATAAATGAAAAATATATCATTGTTATTTTTGTTTATCTATTAAAATTTATTATTTGTCTTATCAAAAATACTTAAGAAATTTAATGTTTTTTACATGTATTGGCTATTTTTTTTTTCACACATCTTACTTTCTATTCACTATTGACATAAAATATTAAAATCTTTAATTCTTTTTTTTTAAGGGAGAAGTTGCCTCCAAGACCACCTGGGCAAAGACCTGAACCAGATAACAATGGGGTAAGTTTTATATGTATATTCATGCAGTCATGGTTATATATAACTTTATAATGTTTTATTCAAGATAGTCAAGTATTTATCACATGGATATGTTAAAATCACCAAATTGTATTAATACTTTTATTAAACATTTAGATGTTTTTGCTTTAATATTTATTATTGTATTATTGAGAAATCCTATTGACTACTGATGATTTTAATTCTAAAATAACTAACATATAGGTAATGGTAATGATAGGCTCAGCATCCATAGGAACTTGACATCTAGATTGCATCATATTAATTTATCTCTAACATTCAATACTCATGTGATAATCCAGATTAGTGTACGACCTTTAGCCTCCAATTAAAAATAGCTAGATATCTAATTACCAACCACTATTGGATGGATATTTCAAATTTCATCTGGCATGGAATACACTTATAAAATAAATTATTAATTATATGATTATAGCTTATTTCAGAAATAAGTACAGCTTTTCTGTAACTGAATTCAGGGGGGGGGGGGGATTTTATGCCATATATTATAGTTACAACTTAACTTACACTTAACTTACTTTTAGATTACTCTTATATTTTAGCAGTAGATGCATTTGAAGATTCTACCAGTCTGTTTCTTCACTCTGAACATAAAATATTTTTTTATTATTTGAAGTGCCTTTTTTTAATATTAATACTGGCCTATTGGTTTATCCATGTATTCTAATTTTAATTATTGCCATCCCATAAAAGATCATGTTGAAAATGTTAATTAGCTTAGAATAAACTCAAAAGAATACAATTAACCCAATTTAGTTGCTCCAAAATTGGAGAATAGTAATTAAAAATGTGTAATTGAATCAGAATGCATTTTTCAATTTTTAAAGGGAGCTGAGCTTATTTTCTCAGCCATTTAAAAGTTACCATATAATACTCAATTGTCCAATCACTCTACTATTTTTACAATGCTTTATTTTCCATCCTTTTCTACAGTTTACAATTTCGATTGCCCTGCCCCAGCAATCTTTTTCAGAATGTTATATCTCCTAATCTCAACTTTTTCTAAAAAAAAAAAAAAAAAAGGAAAAGGTTGAGATTAGGAGATATAATGTTCTTAAACTGTAGAAAAGGGTGGAAAATAAAAGCATTGTAAAAGTAGTAAAGTGATTGGACAATTGAGCATTATATGGTATACATTTGGCAATGCAATAGGAGAGAGTAGTTATTATATTTCATTTAAAACTTCTGGAACTCTTAAAATAAAATTACACATTCTTTTATTTCTAAATACAGAAATTTATTTTGAACTATTATGACTATTAGCATTCTTTTTTTTCACAGTTTTGTAAATATTGAACTGTCATATTATAAAATCTCAAATTATATACACCTGGGTCTCGTTTTACGCGATAGATATAGGTTCCTCAGAAAACACGCGCAAACGAAATCGCGCAAAAACTTACCTTGAAAAAGGGGGGATACGGACTGTGATTTTTCAAAAATCGCGTAAAAGCAAAGCACCAACGTAAAATTACTTTAAAATTTGCGCAAAAAAAAAATAAGGAAATAAAATATGACTAATAAAAAATTTCAAATTTGAAAAATTTTGATACAAGACAAACTTTTTTTAACTACAATATTTAATTTTATTCAAAACAATATATTTTTATGCATAATTTACAGTAATTTACATTTTTTTTTATACACGTTTTAATTATTATCACTATTTGCCGATAAACAGGTTCGTTTGCAAACTGGTAAAAAATCAGATTCTTCACAAGAGGAAATACAACTAGCGCCAATATCACTCTCATGTTGTGTTAATGGTTTTCTGGTGACAACGTAATTAGTAATTAATCTAACAACTAAAAATTAAATTCTTATTTTTGTTTTTAATTTTTTAATTTTCCATTTTAATTGTGCCCACTGCTATTACTCACCTTTTAAAAATAAACTTGCGGACACTAAATGATTAATAATTGATTATGTTCTTTTTTAAAAAGCAAAAACAGAATGTGATTTAAAATACAAAATTAACACGCGCAATGTTTGAACAAATTTACATTATAATCTTGTAAAATTTAATGTGTGTATACATAAAAGGTGGAAATCATGATTTTAATTTTATTATTGCATAAAATCTTACTATAATAAAGCACTGAAAATATTGAAATTACTAAGATGAAAGTCGAATTCCAATAATGTGCTATTACTTTCAATATGACATAAGTGCGCAAAATTTATTATTTAAAGTAATAGCGCATTATCGGAGTTCGACTTCCGGAGAAATGTGAATCGCGTAACTTCAAAATCGCGTTAAATAAATCCGCGTAAAAAGAGACCCAGGTGTATATATGATGTTATTTTTTTAAATATTTTTTTTCAAAGCATAAATGGAAAATTGTTTTTCATGAATTAGTGATAAATTTACTACAATATGTCAAAATTGAGAATTTAAATTACTTAATCAAAATTGTATGGGAAAAATAATACTAATTACACCTTCCATATTTTGGCTATCCAATTATTTCAAACTATTTAAATAGAAAATTAATAATTTCTGCTTTTCTTTTCATGAAGGATTTATGTATTAGAACAGAAGTAAAATGTTTAAATAGATTATAAAACATTTTAAAATTATAAAAAGTTTCTGATAATAAATTTTTAGCAACAATTTAAATAGTTACATTAATAATTTTAAAAGAAATAGTAAATGATCTACTTTTTTTGAAAACCAAGTGACTTATTTTAATTATTGTAGATTGAATATTTGAGAAATTATTATTTATATGAAAAGCAATAGATATGCATGCTAAAATAAATATTTTAATGGATGAAAAATATGAATGAAGTTTTCCAATTTTTCCATCTATGTGGTAGCTATAGCAATAACATATTTTAGCTTAGATTTATTTAATAGCATATGTGTTGTACTGATAATAAAACAGCAAGTCAGTCACGTGGTTTAATCCAGTCTGAAATTTATAAAGAATTAGATTGAAAGAGATGGGCTTAAATTTGCTTTTTCACCATATTTAAGAATGCCTTTTTTTTTTTAATGTAATACATCTGAATAAGATTTTAATATTAACAAAATTTATGTTATGACCACAGATCTAGATATATAGAGTGCAACACAAGGATAACTAGAAATTAATTGTAATGACCTTACATAAATTAATATTTTTAATAAACATTAAATTTTTAAACAACAGTACATTTGCCACTCTCTAAATTTAAAGTTTAGTATATTGGAATGTTAACAGTTGCTACTGTAATGTAAAATAAATAGTCCAAGCTTTTGTAAATTATGTATGTTTTTAAAACCAAATTACTTTCTTCAACAGTATGATAGATATCATAATAGATATATAGAAGTTTGGGTTCATAATCTTAAGATGTTTTGAATTTCAGGCTTTTAGCTTGAATAGTAAAATGGAGTTTAAAGCCTTGCTAAATGCACAATTGCATAATTTTGAGCCTTGAATCTCAAATCTTATTGATAAATGCAAAACCCCAAAACTGGCTTGAGAACAGGTACTTAAATACACTACAATCTGATAATCAGATTATTCAAGCTTATCATAGATAGTTCTAGAGTAGAGAGCTGCTCTTGTTTTATTATGTAAGCTAAAAAATTGAATAATTTAATATTAGTTCATAGATTGTTTGTGTAATCACTATAAGATTCATTTTTTAACTTTTTATACTGTTTTTTATTTTCTGGAATTAGAAAGACTATATTCATTTAAAATACAGCTGCTAATAAATATAATGTAAATACAATTTTCTTTTATGTGAAAATCAGGATATTAAGATGTTTTAAATTTAGATTTCTCAATAAAAAATGTTATTATTCTTGAACTGGTAGTGAAATGAACTTATTGCATCTGTCATCTTCCACAGTATCATTTGTATTAACTTTTTTTCTTTCTGAAAATGTATTTAATGTTGAGATGTTTCAAATTGAGATCACTTGATATGTATTTTTTTATTGTCACTGATAGTAAAGTTTAGTTTTCCATTTTTGTATTTAATAAAAATTATTAATTAGAAAAATAATAGTTTGGTAATTTGATCTTTACAATTATGTATAGATAAAACTGCATTAATAATATAGATTCATTACTTATATCAGTAGATGGATGTCTTGGATAATTAATTTGTATCTCTTCAGGTATATAATCATTATTTATTGTTGTATTTGTAGCGTGTTAAAGTTATTGTTACATTTTAAAATCTTTTTTTGTTGTTTTATTTAAACAAACAACTATTTTATTATCTGGGCATTGTTTAAAATTGTATGGAAGCACAAAGTTGATGAGGAATTCTTTCAAGTTTATAAAAGGAAAAAAAAGTGCTTCTCTTCCTTAATGTGATAAATGAAAACAATAAATTAAATTTTAAAAGAAAAAAGTTATATGCAGAAACTATTTAGGGAATGAATTATATGTAGAAATTATATATATGTTTGTTTGTTTTTTCTGATAAAGAGTGATCAAGGAATATATTCACATGCTTATTTGTTTAGATTTTAAAACTATCCAATAGTATAGAGTACATATAAATATGTTCTCTCTCAATTTATTAATGCAGATTTCTATATCTGGAATATTGTACTTATAAGTTTTTATTCTAAATTATATCACAGTATTATGTACATGTTAAAAATGTCGTATAGTATATATATGATTGTTTAAACATTGGCAGAATGCACTATGTTTAAACATTGGCAGAATGCACTACTGTTGATTTTGGCATCCGCACAATGGCTCAGGCCATATAGTGTGGATAGAGTAATCTTAACTGTACATACTGTGTACATTTATCTTTAAAATTTTCATTTAAGGATTATTTATTTACAATTAATAAATTTTTATATAATTCACTTAACAGATTTATTGAATTAAACAGCATGGATACAATGATTTTACTGCACTTATAATGTATATCTAACATTGAAAATTTCAATTAAGGATTATTTCATCACAATTAATACATTTTAGTATAATTGACATATCTGTAATTTTTGGTTTTAAATAATTACTCTTATTAAATAATATACATATTAATCTACTTATTTTTATTAACAGCCATTTCAAGGATTTGGCTTTGGTGATGGTGGATTTCATATGTCTTTTGGAATTGGTGCCTTTCCTTTTGGAATTTTTGCTTCTGCATTTAATTTTAGTGGTGGAAGACCAGCACCAGGTAAATCTTTGACATTTGCTTTGAAAAATGTATATATTTATATGTACATGTGTGAGTAAATATACACACACATAAATGTTTATATGTGTGTGTATATATACCATAATAAGCAGCCTCTACATGATTACATCTTTTCTACAGTCTTTTTTTTTTCATTTATTTTGTTGGATTTCAGTAAATTCTTCCAGAATTTAGAAAGTAAATCAGATTGAATTCAAATCGATCTTCTCTATAATATAGTCTTTCCTTGGGTACCATATAATAAGATAAATGGTTAATGAGCCTTGGGCTCTATAAAAAAATATTATGTACTAGTAACAGCTATAATAAGCATAAATGGTTATATTGCCTTGTTTCTTTTTTTTTTCCTAATTTCATCTTCTCTCACTAGTCTTCTCTTTCTTCTCCATGATGATTCATATTCAGTAGCTTAAGTTAACAAGTAAACGTAATAATAATAATATTTATTAGGTACAAATATTTACAATTGTATTGATTGCCAATTCACTACAACATTCTAACAATTATATTAACAGAGATTTTCTTTTTTCATACAGTGTATGTATTTTATTTTCATACCAGTTAAGTTCAAGTTTATGTTTGTTTTTATGGCTATTATTTTCTAATTCTATTTTGACTTCCCTTTTAAGATCTAATTAGAGAGTTTAATTTCATATTAATTAAGTATAATTTCTTATATTATTAGACTGACTATAACATAATATGTGCATGTCTAATTATTTGATATGATATAATTATTTTATTTATCCTTATGAAATACTAACAATATGTTGTGGACTCATCACATACTTTCCAGAAAATAACACGTATAAACACACACATATCTAAGATTGGATTAAATATTTTGAAAATGAATTATTCTTTCAATACTTATTTTATGATGAATTAATTTCAAAATTTAGAATTCCCAATCTTAAAGAATTCTTAAACAATAGAGCAGCAAACTATATCATATTTGTTCCAAGCCCCCTCACATTCAACATATGTAGCGTATGATAGTTAAGCTTTCATTGATAAACAATTATTAGAATAGATTACATATTGTTTTTTGAACTCCAAGTGCACATTACATTTCACTAAACAAACACATATATATAACAGATGCTTTTTTATATGTGTGTATAAACAAAATTTTAAAAGATAATGGTCCCATTTTAGTAAACTTTAGTTTACATATAAGAAATTTTATTCTTTTTATATGGATTAAAATTAGTCTTATTTGCTGTTTAAAAATAAACACTTCTTTCAATAATGTGAATTTATTACTTTTTTATTAATTGTAATATTAAATATTTTTTTAAGCATTAATTCTTGTGTTAGTTTATACAATTTTTTTTTTTTTTTTTTGTGGCATACTTACGTTAATGTTAACACATGTTCATGTTCTGCCACCATATTTTAAAAGTAAAATACTTTAGTATTATTTTACATTTTTTATTACAATAGTAATTTGAATTTTTTTTTTTTGGTCATGTGATTATGCTAATTTTTTGGCAGTTTCCTGATTACTATATTTGCTAAACATTGTTGTTTGATATTTGATTACAATGGTAATTTAATTTTTTTTTTTTGTCTTGTAATTAATTATACCAGTAACATTTTATTTTATTGTGTCATTTTCTAATTACCAATATTCACTAACTATTGTTCTTGAAATTTTGAGTTTTTTTTTTTGATTGTTTATTTCTATGCAATTTCTGTTTTTTTTTTTTAATTTTTTGATTTAAATTGCAATTTTTTATATGAACTGAACAAAATAGTTAGAACACGGTTATTACTTTTGGTGATATTTTCTAAGATCTTTTATTGTTTGGTTGTATCAATGATGGTTTTGGGGCCCCTCTGGTGTCCAAAATGGCATAGAATGCATAATAAATTGGTACCAAAATAATAATTATTAGTAAAAAATTAAAGAGGACACATTTACAGATATTTTACTGATTATATGTCCACTCTTGCAATCACTGAAATAAGAAAAAATATATATATTTTTATTTTTAAAATAACTTTCTGGGTGAGTTTTTTGTTTTCAATAACTTTTTTTTTTTTTAATAGAAACAATAGATTCAACTATTTAGAACAAGAAATTACTATCTTTTTTTTTTAAGTTAGTATTATCTTTAATATTTTCTCTTAAAAAATAATTTATTATTCATAATACTGCACATCAAATTCATAAATGATAATAAAGCAAGAATAAAATGTATGTGCTTTCAATATAAACCTAAGAAATTATATTATTATATATAATTGTATATGGTATTTAGTGTAAAATAAAATGGCTGCTCAAATATCATAAAATGTGCGGATTTTAAGAATCGAAAAAAATACAAACCGAGTTCAGTATTTTTAAATTACTAAGAAGCATATGTATATTTTTAAATGAGATGCATTACATAAAATCAACTACATCAAAAATTTTTCACCAACTTCCATTTTATATCTGAACCATATGTAAGGCATCTAAAAGTGTATTTTTAAATGATATACTTACACAGCACATTAACTGCATATATCAAAATACTAATAAATATATAACTCCTCAAATTATATGATATTAATGAATATTAATCTCTTTAACATTTAACTAAAACTCATGATACAGGACACATTAATTATTCATGGTAAACTACTAATAAATTTATTGTAAATTATTCCTAAACTCATATAAACTGACATGTTTAATAATAATTATGTAGACTAATTTCAGTTGTTAGATGGCTAATCAGTGTTTAAATTATAATCAGTGTTTTTTTCCAACATTTATATGAATACTTTGAATCTCATGTCTTAAATCACTCTATAAGTATTTTATTCTGAGTGAGTATAAATTAAGTTATTTGTTTAATCTTAATCAAAAATTAAACTTTCCATTACTTATATTTTTCTTTCTTTTTTTTTAAATAGTCTATGTAAATAAAATTGGATAACAAGTAGTTTTATATAACTTTTCAAGGTTAATAAATCCTACAATAATTTCATATCTAGCTATTAGTATGATTCAATTGTAAAAGTATACAATTAATGATTGAAATTCCTTCCACATAACATATATCTATATCCACATGCACATTTATTATTTTGTGCATTAGACTAATATGGAATAGAAATTCAATTTATCATGTGAATTCTTTATTTTATCATTTATTTCTGAGACAAATCTACACAATAACACTAAATATCTTTATTATTTGCTTTAAATTTTTTAAAATTGATTATAACTTTTTTATTATTATTTCTCTTTTACAATGCCTTAAAAGAATATTACAAATAATTGTTATATCTAGGATTAAATACTAAGATCCTTGAATCTAATAAAAATAGTATTTGACTTATTTTAAGTATATTACTGTTTAAGCATATTAAATACATATTTGATATCTAGTAACATATTTTAAATGTTATTAATGCTTTCTTTTATCAAAGCTAATTATAGGATAATTTTTACAAATGATGTTTAATTTACTATTTCCACCTAGATATTTCCTATTTGAAACATTATTAAAACAAATGATATTTAAGTTACTATTCCCACCTAGATATTTCCTATTTGAAATATGTTCTAATCCTAAACAGTACATAATTAACTTTTTTTTAAAAATATCTTAAAAAAATATGCATATTTCCAGTAAAGAACAATTTTAAAACTACTTGAAAGATAAAATTGTGAAATTATGAATCTTAAATAAAATTAACTACTTAAGTGATCTCTTTTTTTTTTTTTTAACAGAGCTCTATTAAAGTTAATAAATAAGTTCTGAATATTATACATGATTTTCCCTTGAGAAAGAAATATTTTATATATAAACATTGTATCTTTCTGCAACTTCTAATTGGGTGGTTTCAGGCTATTTTCAAAATAATGACAGCTTTAAAACATAAAAATAGTTTTTTATTTTGTAGACAATAGTTCTCATCTAACTTTTTGCATGTAGTAATTTTTAATTTTTGTTTTGACATGCTTTTCTTGTTTCATGGAAACTATAACAAATATGTCATTAGTAAATGATTTAGAATAAAGTTTAAATAACATTGATGAAAACTCTTATTTTCAAAAGTGGGATAAAGTTACTTTATAGAGATAATTATTTTTACCAAAGCTATTGAAGATATATGCAGGATATTAATCATAATTGGATACTTTTCAGTCATTAGAGGGAGATCCAATGCTTTTTAATCATTCCATACGATTTCAGCTTTAAACAAGCAATATTTTAATTGGCATTTGATTTTTCAAACTTGGCACTTTTATTGAAAAAGTATTAAGAGATGTTTTTTTTTTGTTTTTCTTTGAGTTATTTGTATGACTTAATCCTGGAGAGTCAATTCTAATGAATTATCTTTTAATTCTCTAACTTATAACATGAATTCATTAAACAAAAGATTTTTTTTTTTTTTTTTATAGTTTTGGTGAGGCTTTACAGTAATTAATTCAATAAAACCATCTGGTTATAACTTGATTAACTAAATTAAAACATATAATAATAATATAAAAAATCTATATATTTTTTAAAACTTTTAACAGGAAGTAATTAAAACTTTGTTTTGGAAATTAAAAACATCTTTATTGTAATAGTATTAGATTCAGAATTAACTAAATTGCTATTAACTAAATTTAATTAAAATAACTTTGACAATGAAAAATGACTAAATATATTAGAAGTATATACTCTAAATATATTCTTTTTTTTAACATGGTCAGTTCTCTTAACAGTCTTTTTTGTATTGTCCATTTTAAACAAAACGAAAAATATACATTACTTCTTGCATTCTTTAACAATGCAAAAGATTTTGAAGAATACAATTTTAATGATATATCTATCTGCACTAAATAGATTAGAAAATTAAAAGCCAACAAATAAAAAATTATAGAAATAAAAATATTTAAGGATGTATATATAAAACCATCAATGTGTATTTATGTAATACAAATAAGGTAATATAATTATATTTTACATCTCTGAAAAAGACTGTTGGATTGTTGAAACTGTTAGAAGCATCTTAATAAAAAGCATTATTAAAAAGTGCAAGGATTTATTACTGATTTTTGACATCTTATTTAAAAAAAATTAGAAAAAAAAGTCAACAACTTTTGTCTAAATGTTTTTGATTTCCATATTTGTATTTTATTTAAAATCTGAAAATAGATTTCAGGTAAAAGTCTTGTACTTGCACTTTTTTTTTATATTATACAATATGGCACAGATTCATTCTGTATTCAGAGTTTGAAGGTATTTATGTTGATCCATAATACTTATAAGAATGCTAAATGGATGTAATTTAAATTTTATATTTCATTACTATTATAAATATTATATCACAGGAAAATGTTTATAAATTACAAGATTATTGCATATATTTACTTTATTTAAAGTCTTTTTTAATAATTTTTTAATTCAAAAAATAAATGCATACAACATGTGTATTAAGAAAAGCTTGTTTAATACATTTAAATATATCAACATAGTTATGCTGAACATACTTTTGACTAACTGATAGTCATACTATCAGTTAAATAAAAATATGCTCAGCATACTATGTTGATGTATTTCAAAGTATTAAACAAGCTTTTCTTAGTATACATGTTATACATATTTTTTTTTTTGAATACATTTTTCTGAGAAAAGTTTTAAAAGATTGGAATTACATAATAATTTTTTAATAGATAATTTTTAGTATTTTCTTATTAACTACATTAAAAAGTTTTAAGTCATAATTTAGCATTAAATTTTGCATTTAATCATGAAAGATTTTGAAGGCATGTATGTTTTGAAATTGATGAATTTATAGTTTCATATCCAATCATTTTATAAGTATCATATTATTTGAAAAATATATGCCTATTAAATGAAAGGAGAACCTTTGATTCCTCTTTGAGCTCTTAAAGAAATCTAATAAGACAAATTCCGAATGTCCATTCGATGCATTCTTGTTGTTGCAGCATTTATTACTATGTGATTATTCATATAATAAATAAGAATGAATGGGCTTCTTACCATATTTTTTTTTTTAAATCTTTGATCAGATTAAAAAACACCATGGTCTTCTCATTTGCTTGATAATTTTTAATTGTTACATATCAATTGAAATTTTTTGAAGGCAGAGAAAGCAAGTATATATTTTATAATCTTTTTTTACATATCTATAATCATGTTAGACAAAACTAAATTACGGCTCTTATTTCCAGCAGACTGTGGAGTTGTTAGCTAAAGAAGCGATTGGTGATCAAAGGCAGAGAGAGCCAAGAATTCCTGATTTTGAACATTCAAACTGCCTTTCACTGATGGTTTTTTTATTTATCTACTTACAATTACAGATTACTTTCAAGAGAAGGAAAATTAATTGAATTGGAAGAATTGTCTAATATTAAATAGAATATTGTTGGATTTTATGAAGTTAGAAGAAAAGATGAAAAGGCAGTTGTTTGAAAATTTAATATGAACTTTACTATAAAGGCATATTTATTGCTAGCACAAGTGAGTTGTATTTATTATATATAAAAAATGGAAGAACAATATTATGGAGATAGATAGTATATCATATAGAATGGAAGATATCAAATGCAGATAATTCAGGTTAATGCCCCAACTGATTATTATTATGAGGAAGAAATAGATTTTTATATATACAAAATGCTTTTGATCATATCCAAATAACATTTTAAAATTGACATGGGAGTTTTTAATGCGCAATTAGAAAATGATAACAAGATAAAAGTATTGTGAATATATATGATTAAAGTGATAAAAATGAGAGAGGATATGGATTTGTGAAATTTGCAAATAGAGAAAAATTGTATATTTTAAATTCTTTCTTTGATAAAAATGCTCAATGATAATGAACATGGAAACATCCAATGAAAGTGAAGCAGCATTGGATTATATTTTTACTAATAAAAAATATGGATTTCATGTTCTTAAGTTAATTTAATGTAAATCTAGAGAGAATCAAAAACCATTATAAAAGTCATTATCACAATTGATATTCCTACCCATTATTTTAAGGAATTTACAGGTTACTAATGGTTTTAAAATATTGGCAGATTTTGAAGATGGTTCAAACTTAACAGAGATCACTACAAAGGTAACTGATTTTCTATTAAGAATTACACAAAGATAGCCGATACAAAATGGTAATTACATCAGTAAATTTCTAATTTCAACTAGATGATGCTTGAAGAAAATAAGGAATATGAAACTACAATTTACCCACTACTTTGAATACTTTAGCAAAAACTTTTTATTGATCTATATTCATGCACAATCTTACATTTCAACTGTCCTGCAGTCTTCTTCAGAGCTACTTTTATTTACTTTTTTTTTAAAGTGACTCTGAAGAAGACTGCAGGACAGTCGAAATATAAGATTGTGCATGAATGTAAGCCAGTAAAAGGTTTTTGCTAAAAAGTGTTCAAAGTAGTGGATAAATTGTATTTATTTACATATGATATTACAACAAAATAGAGGAAGTGATGAATTTGGTAATGTTTCTGAAGAATATGAAACTATTTTAAAATGATCCATTAAAAAGAATCAAATATATATGCAAAAAAGATAATAATGTTATAAGAAAACATAACTATCAGTGGGAAAAGTTACAGAAGATAATTAAAAGAATCAAAAGAATAAAACAACATCTTAATATTCTGAGAAAAGCAATAAGAAGAAAAAATGGTTCTACTATTAAAAAGAGGGATGAAATCATGAAATGTATGGAAGAATTTTATTATGGTGAACTGCACCGAAAGTGCACTAACATTAAGTTGTAAAGAAGACAGAAACCACTTCATTAAGCAGACAACCAAACACTTTTAAATTTCAATTACAAATACAAACATAGAAAAAAATCAATACTACAAAGAATTATATAATAATAAAGATAAAAAATCAAAATAAAATAACCACTTCAATTATGACATTTTTGCTAAGCATTTCAAACTAAGAAATCAGATTGCAATTAAATTTATGAAGAAAGAGAGAGCTCCAGGAAATAATGGAATCATTATTGATATCTTAAATAAGTAAATATGTAGAAAAGTTGTTGGCAAGACTACTATGTATATATATACTAAATGTATAATAAAGATGCACCAGATGGTTGGAAGAATGCAATAATATTAATATTTAAGAAAGATGATAAAGAAGATAGACATATAAGTGTTGTATCTATTCTATACAAAATATTTATTAATATAATTACAACTTGCATACAACACAATTTGGATTCAAATCAAATAAAAAAATAAAGGAATTTAAAATTGCTTATAGTACAGTGGATCATATCCATATATTAAGAGAAGTTATATAAAGGACCAATAGATACGAGTTACCATTATGCTATAGATTTATAGATTATGAGATGCTATTATGCTTTGGATTTATAGATTATGAAAAGGCATGTGATTCTATAAACATTTCCATGATGATTAAAACTGTGGACTATCATTACAGTCTGAAGAATGCCAACAGTAACATTTAGATTATATGAAGACTTCAATACTAACAGTGATAAAGGTATATAACAGGATGATTCTATATTTCCAAAACTTTTTTCAGCAGTTTTGAAAAAATATTATTTGGATTCATATGGAATATATAAGTAATCTAGATTTTGCAGATAATGTAGTTGCTTTTGCAATTTTCATTGCTTCAGGAAATATACTTTCATTCCAATGAAAGTATGAAAATAAGACTAAAAAAAAAAAAATTCTAAAGAGATTAAAATAATGTTCAGTTGATTTTCTCAGAAGAAATTGAAGATATATAATTATGAATTAGAAGTTATCAATTACAAGTATCTTGATCATATTGTTAATGTACTAAATTGAAAGATAATTGATGAAGTTAATCATAGAATTATACTTAGATGGAGTGGTTTTAGTAGGAATAACAATATTAAAAGAAAATATGCTTATGTGTTTGAAAAAGAAAATTTATAATAAATATGTTTATCGATTTTTATAATAGATCTGAGACTTGAATATTTAACAGAAGAGTAACACAGATATATCCGAATGTTCATTGAATTATGGAGAGATTATATTGAGAGTAAGAAAATGAGATCGAAAACAAAATACTTGTATTATTAAAAGAATTAAGAAAATAATATGGAACTGGATTGAACAGCTTTCTAAAAAAAATGATGATAGATAGTAGATGTCTTGAAATGAATTCCAAGAAATTGTAAAACACATAGAAAAAGAGAGAATATGTGAGATGAATGGATGGAATAAGGAAATTTTTTGGTGGGATGTAGAGAAGCTATAGATTGAAGAAGCTGCTTTAAATTTAGAGAAATCTTCATTCTATAAGATAATGAAGTAACAAATTATTTGAAAACAATGAGTAATTATAATAAAAGTTTGGCTATCAGTTATGCATTTCTTTATATTAGTATTTAAACAGTTATGTAATAACATGGCATTTATCTAATATAATGAGTTTATAAAGACATAAATAAAACTGAAAATAATCATGTAAAATCAAAAATTACAGTAGAATCACAAACTATGTTGTATCTTAGTACATAACTTCAATTATATGCTGTCTAAAGAAAATTATAAACTAAACAAAAATATAAATAGCAAACCAAAAAAAAACATTAAAATTTGCAAATTTTACGATATTTGGCAGCTATTTTTTTTTTGTGAGTACCATATAAATTTTTTGCTTTATGTTGAAAACACATAAATTTTATTTTTTCTTTATTATCTTTATCAAATTTGATGTGCTGTATTTTGTATAGTAAAGTATTTTCTGAGCTTAATATTAAAAGTTTTTCAAAATTTTAAAACATTCTGCAAATTGAAACTTTTAAATGCATTCCAAATAAGTGGAGATCCTAATTTCTTGATAAAACTGCTAGTATGTTTTTATAAGAGAAAAAAGTTATTGATAAAAAAGAATTTGCTAACGTGTATTTAATAATAATGAAAGTATGATATTTCACTATTTACTTCATTTTAAAAATAAAAATATGGTATTTTTTTTTTCTTATTGTCAGTGAATGTATTAGTGAACATATACTTAGTAAAATGTAAACATATGTCCTCTTACTTTATTGTTAATAACTATTATTATTATTTTAAAATTTTGTTTCTACTATAATCTTGATTTATATTATTATTATACATATAAAAAAGTGTTCACATTATATATATGTACATGTTGACAAGCATTGCACTTACAGTTCACTAAACAATACATATTCTATTCTGATCGTTTATCAACAAAACATGAAATATTATACACTATTTACAATTGAACATGATGGGGGGGCTTGGAACAAAATCCTCTGTACGAAAGAAAAAAATTCTTTTGCCTAATATAATGACTTCATGAAGGAACAAAAAAAACCTGAAAGTAGTTTTGTAAAATATAAATATTAAGGAAAGGATTTATGTCTGTTTTGAATATACTGTTAATTATCTATAAATGAAATGAGAATACCAATTTTATAGCTTCTCTTATAAGTAAAAGTTTTGACTGTGCCTAAGATGTTATTTTCTTTTTTTAAGAAAATAGTTCAAAAGAGGAAATAAAATTTAGAGTACATGCTGGAGATATATGACTGAATTCTTTTAGAGAAAAGCTATATGTTTGGCTAGAAATCATGAAGATTTGCATAATAATGACTTTAAACATGTCTGACCTTCAACATATCAGAAAATTAATGTTGTAAACCTCATTTATTATCACTATCAATTCTTAAGGGTCAAGGAAAAAAATATAGTCTTACTTCAGATAATATAAAATATTGAAAAAACAATAAATATGTAAGTCAATTATTTTTACTCACAGATTTGAAATTTAAGCAACCATAGAACCAAGTTTAAAATCCTAAATTGAAATTATCCTTTTATACATTTATAGTTATGAGAACATGCTCAATAAAATTATCTAATTTAATCTAAAATGAAGTGATGGGTTTTATTTTGATAATTTAAAGAGTCACATATATGAGAAATTTGATTAACTTCCATTTATTTGAAAATGTTATAATAATGTGAATGAATAGAAAACACTAATATTACTAATAAAAATAATGTTAAAATTAAAATATAAGTTTTAAATTACTTGATTTTATTTATTAATATGATTTTAATTTTGTGAAGTATTAATTTGATGATTTTGACATTATTTTTTTTATATTTAATTTTTATCTTAACCTGCAGCAACTACAATGTGTTTGTAACATAAATGCTACAACCGGTAACTGATACTGCTCTTGAGAAGAGTTATTTTGTGATATGATTAAAGTTTCAGTTTTGGTTTTTTTTAATTATAAGCATTATTTATAAAAAATATTACAATATTTCTATAAAGTAAAAAAAAAATATATCTATAAAATCACAAAAAACGGAAATAAATTGCTTACATTTAAAATGCAACTGATGCCACTTATACTGGATTCAGATGAAGCTTTTTGTAAGAAAATCAAAATCAGTTATTATAATGAAATAAATTTGATTTTTATTATTATAAGGTACAGTTGATTATATTTAGACTACAACCAGTATGAGATACCACTAACACAAATCAAGAGGCATAAATACTTACATTACATGAGCAAAATTCATACTAATTATTTTTTGAAAAATATAGATATGCTTACAAAGATAATGAGAGTCACCTGTTCAATTTATAAAATTCTAAAAAATTAAGGCATATGAAAATTACATGTGGTATGTCATACAAATTATAATTGTAGTTGGTTAATATAAAATAAAGTCATAAATTGAAACAAGCATGTAAACAAAATTTCAGTAGCTTGTCACTCATATCTATGCAAAGAAAATATATCTCCATACTTTTAAGTATTTTGCCTTATAACTGATAACTTTCAGATATACTTGAAAGTTAAACATTAGCCCCATTCAGTTAACACATATAGTAACTTATAATATTAGATTCATAGAATTTAATTCATAGCATTGATTATATATCTATGTTAGAATTACACACTTTTCATTTAAATATTATATGTTCCCCTATTTGTACATTGAATAGGGCTAATGTTCTAAGTTCATTATTTGTTAGATTTTTCTTTTCATAGATAGGAATGAATAGCTGTTTTATTTATTGTATTTGGTTTGATGATATGCTGAATTGCAGTTAAATTTACTGCCTTTATTACATATACGTATGGATGGTTTTTTATATTTTATAAATCTGATATGTGCTTAATAAATTATATATATATAAATTTATTTAAATAGATTCTTGCAATTTTTTTTTTTTTTTACTTCTGGTTTTATTGAAAATTTTACACTTTTAATAATTCAAGTTTAACACCAAGAATAGTTTTGTCTTTTATAAATTTTCATTACACTTTTTGATTCAGCTACCATTGTTAGAAAAATTAAACAGATATAATCATGCACCCTTTTCATTACATAGTTGTTTTTTTTTACAAGCAAACAGAATCTGTGCTTTTTGATATTTAAAATTAGCTCATCTATTTCACTTTTCTTTTTCATTTACAAATCTTTCAAATGTTCACTTTCATTTTCTATTATAGAATCAGCAACTTATCACAAATTATTGGTCTTCTATTGGAATGGGAGTTTGTAGTCTATCCAAGTCTGAATATTGAAAAAGACTATGCTCATTAATTGATTAAATGATAAGATAATACAACTAATCATATTTTTCAACATGAAACTATTTTGTGTTGCAAGTTTATTTTACAGTGGCTTGTTAATAAATAAAAATAAGATGAAGAACAAGATTCTTTGATATTTCCATTATTCTGATTTATTTCCATAGTTTGAAGTGATTAACACAATCAGAAGATTCACTCATTTTTTATATTGAGTTACTCAAAGATAGGTGAATGAAAATTCTTTCTTAATTTTATTCTAAATTTATATACTAATGAGTTCTGAACATTTTTGTTGTAATAGAAAATAACATGTGAGAAAGTACCAGTTATAGACCGTCACTCATGTTCTTCAACTTGCTGGATGTGATATTCATTATTGTATAATCACACTCCATTGGATTGGACATGTAAAATGAACGAACGGAAGACTTCCTAAAAGAGTATATGTGGTGAATTTGAGCATGGTTTTCATGGTAGAGCTAGAACCGTCTATGATATCAGCATTACTTAAAAGATATTTTAAAGAAGTACAATATCAATTGTTTCCATTGGGAAGATATGGCAGAGAAAAGAATTTACTGGAGAGATGTAATCAGATATGGTATTGAATTATTTCAGAAATAAGTTTTCTCTTGAAGAAATCAAAACACAGTATTCTAAAATGTTAAGTAAACACAAAAATGAATCAGTATGACCTATATCTTGATGTATTTGTGTTTCACAGATTGGTTTGTGTAGGAATTGTAAAACTCATTTCTAGAGTAGTCATCCCCCTCTTTTTTTTTTTTTGAATTAGAATGGCCATACTTGTTTACAAATAGCTGTTTATTATTACTAGTGATGACAAAAAATGGGGTGGGGAGAAGAGATGGATTTCATTTAAGTTCATCAATTCAATTGAAAAGAAAAACATTTGAGTAAACATTGCAGTAAATGTTTAAAAAACAACAAACAGCATTCAAAGAAGCTACTACTGTGTCAAATATGATTAGAACCATCATTTTGCAAGAATGTTTAAGGTTTTTGTTTTTTTTTTTAAATATTTTTATCTTTGATATTCAATAATATTGTGTTAGGGAATTATAAATTCCTGAGAAATAATATAACATTTGAGCATCAAAGTGGTAGATAAAGCCTAATTCCATTCATTTATCTGAGCTGAAAGATTTTTCTTTATTTTTGTCTATTATTGTAAATGTACATCTTTGTTGGATTGGACATGTAAACAAATGAATAATAAACTTTTTTAAAAAAATATTTTATGTTGAATTCGAATGTGGTTTTTGTGGGAGAAGCAGACAATATTTACATTATAAAAAAATATCTTAAATATATTCCAAAAAGTACAGTATTGATTGCTTTCATTGGGAGAGTAGGAATGAGAATGGAAATACAATGGAGAACTACCATTAGGAAAAATACTGATATCTTTCAGAAAGAAAAGTCTGCAGTAGAGATATATAAACAGATTTAAGAACCAGCAGCAAATATATTTGTAATTCACAGATTGATTCATATAGCCATTGCAAAACTATCTTTTAGCTTGTTATTCTTTCTCTTAATTTTTCTTTTTTTGAAGGAATTGTTTCTATTAATTATTTAATGATAGAAAGAGAATAAAGATATTAATTATGATAATAAAATTAAAATATATATCTGAAAGAAATATTAGTAACAAAGAATAAGTTAATATAATATTAAAGAAACTCTTACCATTGACAGTCCTGGGTAATCTTAAAATTTTATTATTAAAATAAATTTTTTTCTTCAAATTCTATTTATTAAAAATAGATTAATATTTTTTTTATTTTTCGCAGGATCATCTTTATACAAATAATGTATGTATTTACAAATACATACTTTTAGAGGTTTTCCATATTTTAATATGTATAATGTAAAAATGTTCTAGGAAAAAAGTAAAAGATAAAATTTTGAAGTACTTATTGTAAATAAAAAAAAAAAGCAATCAAATAATTAGTTGCTTAAGTGCTCATATGATGTTTGAGCATCAGAAGTAACAAATTGAGGTTTGATCAAGGAATCAAGCTTTTGAATCCATCAATGCACTAACCCAAGAAAGTTCTTTTTACTTTGTTTGAAAATTAGCTATCTTTACCAAGAAAAAAACCTTTCAAATATTAGCTAGTTTTAAAAATGTTTTTTTTTTTTTCAACATTAAAAAAAAAAAATTGAAAATAATTTAAGTCAATCATTTTAAAATGATTTTCAAAGGATTCACTATGTATTTTTTATATTTATAAATTAGCAGCAGGAAACTCTCCTTACACATTAGTGCCTTAATAGTCAATGTAAATGGTGATCATGTGATATATTTGTATATGATGGTTTATTCTTGCTTTCAAATATGTAGCAATAGATATTGGATAAAAAAAAAACTATGCTAATATATATATATTTTAAATTAATTGTCAAAAAATTGACAAAATATATTTAAAACTGATAACATTTTACTGAAAACTATATTTTTAATATTTCATGTGATATCCAGCAATATTACATTTTTTCTTGTGATAAATGAAATAATAAATCAATCTTTTATGTCTGAATGAGTTCTCTAAATTTTAAAATAGACTTGCATTAATTAGATTGTATTCACTTAAGATAATATTGATATAATTCATTTTTTGAGATTTTAAAAGGTTAGGAAATATTTCCAGATCTTTTTAAATGATTATTTTAATATTAAATATTTTAAATATATAAATGTACATTTTTTAATGAACCATCTTATGGTTAGCGTATCTGCATGCCTATCATATAAATGAACTAGGGTTCAAATCTGAGACATAAAATTTGGTACTTTTTCAGTCTTCAGAGTTTGTTATTTTAGGTTACTGGCCTTTACCAAACTGGATAGCCATCCAATAATAGTCAGTAAATGGATAATTACTTGGCTACTTTTAGCCAGAGGTTAAAAAAAAAAAAAGAATGTAAAAGTGCTTAAACTTTCACCACATAGCAATTCACAAACCTGATGAGTAATTCCTTCTCCTTCACTATTCTTCTGTATGTATTCATATGGAGCTATTTAGGAGATCTTTGCCCTGCAGAGGGTCATTTAAAAGCTGTTTTATTGTGAATAATTAGTGGAATAAATATTAAATCAGGAGAGATCAAAATGCAGTAAGTAATGAGTTAATTTTTCATGCAACATTTTTTAAAGATTAATATGATTCTGCATTTGATTTTCATCATCATTATTATTAAATGTCCCCATTGGTTTTTTAGTTGATTGTCTTCCAAAACTTGTAATAATGAAAAGTTTTCTAACATTGAGTAAAATGAACTGTGTTTAAAAATATTTATAAATCATGTTTTTCATAAATAATATTTACTGTAATTTTTGTTTGGAGGATTGACTATATAAATTGCATTTTATTTTCAGCTTTTTTTAATGTTTATAAAAAGTATATATATATCGTATTATCTATATGAGTTACTGCAATGAACTTTTATAGATTTGGGTGGAGATACATTTTTCACGATAATTTGAATTTTCATGATGTATTATGTTAAAAAGATATGAAAAGTAATACAGCTGGAAAATAGTCATTATTAATCATAATATATATTGGAATGGCTTTATTGTTCAAAAGTTCTTAAGAAATTTGAGGGTTGGAAGTGCCGGCACAATCCAGAGTTTAACACTTACATTAAACCACACGGCATTCTCAGTCATAAAATAAAACTAATAAAGAATTTAAACATATTTCAAAATATTAATTTTGTATTTATTTATAAATAAATATAAAATGTTATTAAAATGAATATTTTAATAAGTTTTTATTACCTATTCATTCCAATTGCAGACATGCTTTTCAAAATTTTTGCTATACAAAGCAGGAATTAAATATAGAATTTGAAAAATGTATATATTTATTTATTTTAAAAAATCATAAAATTCTTATCAAATAACAGAATATCCTGGATTTATTATTTAACATAATAATTAATAAGCATTAGTCAAAAATTTTGAGTGCTTGGTATTCTTAGCTAAGTGACTTCAAATTGACAACTTATAAATAATAGCCAAACTCCAAATTTTAACTAATGTTTCGCAATAATTATGTTAAACACTAAATCCAAGATATTCCATTACTTGATAAAAATTTTATGATTTTTTTTCTTTCTTGAAAAAGTTCTATTACTTTATTCTTTTTACGAATAAAATTCTTAAGATTATGAATAGAATCACAAAAATATCAATGATCTTAGTTTACAAAGCTTTTCAAAAAAAAGAAAAAAACTATTTTACTCAGTTCTGCCACCAATTGTAAAGTTGAATACTCAATAGATATTAAATGTAATGTTTATTAAATTCCTATTCAGTGCTGTTCTCTCCATATCCCAGACTAGTTTCTGGATTGGATCTAATGCATATTTTTTTTTTTTTGATTTTATACAATGGTCATTCAGCAGCCACCTTTTAGTTTTTTAATACTAATAAACTGATAGCCTGAAATGCAAAAATATTGACTGTTTGCTTGATAATACAGAAAATGTATAAGATAGCTGTTGGATGAAAAGTGCATTAGGTCTAAAATAATTTTAGTTTAAAACTTTTCACTGATAGTTGTAATCCAAAAGAAACTTCTCATGATATGGGCAGTATACCACTAGACAGGGATAAGTTCACAATAGTGGAAAAGAAGTAGAATAGATAAGATAGAGAATATATTTCAAAGGGGAATGATGATTAACTTTTTTGAGACTACAAAGATGATGTGCCAAATTGAATAATTTTCAGTGTATTTATTTAAAAGTTTCTGACTCTTTTTAAATTAATGATATAGTTGTACAATGTTAAAAAGAACATCACTTGAAAGTTATTTATGTAAGTGTTCTACTTCAAGAAAACCTTTGAAGAGATCTTATGCACTGCCATTAAAGATAGTTTTACTTTTTATCTATGTAATATAGCAATTACAAATGTGTAAAACCATCTTATAATATCTTACAGGGTGAAGGCCTCTTTAATAGTTCCCCTCTCACAAATAATAGTGAAGGAAAAAGTATTATTTTTTAAACTTGCCAACTGCCTGATGGAAGGATTTTAACAGACTTCCATCATTGTTTAATGTTAGGCTAAGAATAATTAGATATCATTTACTGACTGGGTGTGCTATTGGTCAACTTTTTGAAAAATTCTGAGTCTGCTTGAAACCTGACAGAATTTTCAAGGTTTATTTACATTAATTTGAATTTCAGATCATGGATGGAATAAGCACATATTTATAAATATGTAACAAAATAAGAAATAAAAATTATTTATTGCTATTTTTAGCCAAATTCTAAATTAGCACCATTGAAATTATTGTTCATGTAAATTATTGATAAATTAATTTTTTATTAGTATTGGCACCCCACCCCCCCCTTCCAGTTTTTTGGAATTGAAAGTAAATTACATTTTTTCTCTAAAATTTTAAATCTTCATGCAAAATTGAAGCATTATTAGAAGGAAATCACTTTTAATTGTGAAACTATACTCTTAAAATACTAAGAACAGAAATTTATACTATTAAACAATTTTACTCTGGCAATTTATAGTCTTTTCTCATCTTTGAATTATCTTCATCTTCTTATAATGTTTCATATATTTAATTTTGTAAACAATATTGTTTTTAAGGTTAAATTTAATGTTTTAAATATCAACTACTTAGCTATAGTATATGCTATTCTAAAAAAATTAAAATTAATTCCATTTATTTAAATTTACATTATAACAATCATTCCTTACTTCATTCTTTATAAAAGAAATTTTTTCTCTAATTAGAAATCAGCTAATTATTAGTTTTTGATTATTTTTTTTTATGAAAAAGATTAGTTTTTGATTATTTTTTTTTATGAAAAAGATTAATTAATTAATTTTGGCATGGTTTATTTTTTGCATTAACAGGGATCCATTCGTATCCTATTAGAGCTATCTCTTAAGCATAAGTAATCAATGGACACCAGATAATAGTGCCAATCAATTCTCATACTGTTTTCTGGATATTGATTTTTGTGATTGAGAAGCAATGATTTGATTGCATTTTCCTTTATAAATATATTACTCAGGCTAATGACTTGAAGCATCTAAGGGTTTGAACTCAAGACAACTTATTTTGTTTATATATAAGTTTGATGCTAATTCAGTAACTGTTTAGTTTAATGACTTCATTTATTATCTAATTGTAGACATTTCTAATTCTCCAGCAAAAGGATAATATAAACCAACAAAAAATCAACATACTGTTGTTGTAATATACAAATTAAAGATATTCATTGCAATTTTTATTTCTCAATCTGAATTTTTCAGTGTGACATTCTCTATTTGAGATTTGTACATAATGTACAAATATTCAAAATTATGCTTGATTTATTATTTTTCAATAAATTTTAAAAGAGACTATACTGTATCTATATTTATGGCTATTCTTATCCAATTATTTATTTTATACATTGTTTGTATACAATCATACAAATATATGCATATAAATAATATGTGATAACATTTTTACAGGTGGTGATGCCAGTTTTCGTGATACTTATGTTGATAGTGATGATGATATGTTTGGAAATGATTCTAGTAGTGATGTTGAAAACTATACTGATGATGATTCTACCGATGTTGATAGTAGTGATTGCTCTGACAGTGAGAGTAATGACAGTACTGATAGCTCCGTCAGTGAGAATGATGACAGTAATGAAAGCACCGTCACTGATGACTATTCAGATGATACTTAAAACTAGTAATGAGATGCAGTTCTATGCAAAAAACTTTTCTGAAATCTTTGTTAAATAAATTCAATTTAAAATGATTAAAAAAAAATTTTTTTTTCTTCTTTCTTTATAAAAATTGGAAAGATAATAAAATTAATAAAATTGATGGTGAATAATATACTTGTTAATATTTTATAAGCTCTATTTTACAGAAAATTTAAATTATTAGCAAAATGAACTTTTTATATACATATTTAATAAGATCAATTTCTTATAAGTATTTATATTTTTTTTATGTATTATTATATATTTGTTTAAAAAAATTATTCTAATTTAATATTTTTGGTATACAAATTGTAGCAAGTATCAGAAAAGTACTCTTTTATGTTTCCATTAACCAATCCATGAGCAATAAATATGTCTGTATATATTACATAATGGTTCTTTTATCTGTTTATTTAACATCTTGCTTGTTTGCAGCTCCCTTTTTTTGTCAAGACTACAACTGTTTGCCTAATTGTAGCTCTCCATTATACTCTATTCTCAATCTTATCCATTCAGAAAAAGCAGTTGATATTATATCTTTAGAGCTTCATTGCTTGGTACAGTGGAATTTAAAGTCTTCAATGTGCATACAATTTGGTACTTCTGACCCTCAAACTTATTATGAACTCTGGAGCAATAAAGATAAATCTTTTTTTAAAAATTGAAATCATTTTTATAATGTAAATGAAGTTTGCTTCTCCAATCAAAATAAATCATCTTCAAGTTTACTATAAAATACTTATTTTAAAAAAGTCTGTCACTTTTCATTTACTTCATGTGCTCACTTTCATAAAAAAAAAAAGATTTTTATACCAATATCATCACATCCAGTAGCTAAATAACATACTGATTAGTCTTATAATTTTGCTATTAAAAATCATAGAATCTTCCAAGTACGTATTCATAAATGATATTTTTTACCTTTTTTTTTTTTTAATATATATTCTTACAAGCATTTTTTTTGTTTTTTTATTGTAAAGATCAGATTTATTATTAAAGAAAAAAGCTTTTAAAAAATTTAATCGTTTAATTACCACTAAAGTCAAAAATTTACCTCTATCATGAATTTATTATATAGATGTAAGCTTATTAGAAATAAATATTTAATTTTGTTTATAATGAAGAAATATCTGCAACTTGCCACAAGAATGTATTTGTTAATTTAAAAAAAAAAAAAGATATTGAAAGAAAAAAAAAAACTTTTTTCTATCCTCTGTAATCAAAATATTGTATGAACTTTAAATTTTTACACTCATATATATATACAGGACTAAGATATAATAACCTGAAGACAACTCAGTAGCACTCTGTTGATATCATACAGTATAGAAATGCAATTACATAGATATTATGACTTTTGTTTTTAAAAGTAGAACTAGAATAGAGGATAAAAAATATCTGAAAGAAAATTAATGTATTATAAGCTTGTGAGAAAAATATATCAGCCCTGACAGGTTTTAAAAGGACCTGATTAAGCTGATGCATTTGTGGTGAATTGACGAATTGTTTAATGTTTCAAAATTGGCAGTTTTATGGCATTAATTGTATTCATTAAAGATGGATGAATGTAACTTGCTAGAATCAACTATGGTCAGATATCAGTACATACTGAGTGTAGCTAATGGATTGTGCAATAAGAAAATATGAAACAGATGACAAATTACTTCAGAGATATAATACATATTTGATTCTTTTAGTGGCTACCATAATTCATTTTTGAAAGAGCTGCTCTTTCAAAGCCACTGGTTTCTGGTGTTTATGTTGCAATGCATATAGCAGTGTGATGTTAGGTGCATAAAATTTGAACAATGTCATACTTGCATAAATGGTTGGTGACATTTCCCCCAATCACTGGAAAAGTTTATATCTGGATTACCAAAAGAAGCCTATCATTTATGCTGTTTTCCTATCTGTGATCCATAATAGTTAAACATTCATGATTTGGGTATCTATATCTTTTTTTGGTTTCCCCCAATATTTTTCAGTATAAATGATTAATAACTACACGTTATGTGATGCTTAATAACTAAATAGAGTTTATGTGAACACTTAACAATTGGAAACATGTTTCATACTTTAATTAAGTAATACACTTCATTTGAATTTTTTTTTTTTAAATGTGCTTTTTAATGGTATATATATATAATTACATAACACCAACTATTTACCTTTAAGCTTTTAGCTAAATTTTATCAACTACTATTTGGTTTCATTGTTTCATAATTACAACATTATCAAGTCAGAAGAAATTGAAATGAAAACTTAGTCAACATTTAAACAATCACAACACATTATTTTATAGTTCAAAGCATTTATATAATCCTTTCCACAATTCACACTGTTGATTGAACCAAATGTGAATTGCAAGAAATTAGCATAACACACTACAAGTCATTATAGCCTGCATCAGAAACGGTATATTTAACTGTTTTTGAGTAGCAACACTGCCATCTAGCGACCTGTACTATCAGTGATACTAGTACCGAAACATTATCAAGAAAATTTTGGCTAGTATTACCAAAATTTTGTATCACAATCATGCACGAAAAATCTGTATTAAGACATTTCTTAACCAATCTATTTTTATTTTTTTATGAAAGGTTATATTCATCTCACCAAAATAAAATTTTAGATACAATTCTTGGTATATATTTGCTATCAACTATTTTTTTTTATATTAAATACTTATCAAATTATTTACTATAATACTTTTTTTTCCAAATACCCTTTTTTACCACTTTTATTTAATTGATTGAAGATAAATATTTTCTTCTCTAATTTTTTTTTTTAAACTATCACCATTAGCATACTTTTCTTTAAAAAAAAAAAAAACTCTTAATAAACCTATCTGAATAGTTTTAAATATCTGTAATTTTTATATTTTAATCCAATATTAACTTAATAGTTCATTCATTTATTTTTATAACAAAAACTATATAACTTGTCTTTTTATGTACTACAGGTTGATAATTGCCAGTCTTTTTTTTTTTTAACAAAATGGCAGCAATGCAAAATACCTGGTTTTATATCATTTTCAACCAATAAATCTAAAAATGTAAGCCACCACTTTTCAAGTATATTTAATGTAGTGATCAAGCCTACTAAATTTGATTAATAACTGTTGCAATTTCATTCTCTGCTATAAACAAACATTCATCAACATATTTAATAAACAATTTTAAATAATAATCCATATCAGTAACTGTGTTTTTTCCAAAAAAATAATATAAACAGAGCAAATCAAAAAAGAAATTAGTAATAATCTAATCCTTCTTAATTTGATAAAAACAACAACACATTATTATATTTAAATGCATAGAATCTTTCAGTAACAAAAAGAAATCACTTTTTAATAATGTATTTTATAAAATTAAGGAATGTTGGATTATTGATTTGTTTGATTCATATTTTTTTTCAAGAAATTGTTATTGATGTAAATTGCTATTGTCTAAAGTTTTTTATTAGATATATTAATGATGTTTGTATTAAAGAATGAGAAATTGAAAGAATTAATGTTCAAATTTAATAGGTTTTAATAGGTATTTTGGAGGGCAGTAGTTATATTTTATGTTAAAATTTTTAGATTTACTGATTGAAAAAGTTATAAAATTAAGCATTTTGCTGTGCAACTAATTTATTAAAAAAACAAACAAACAGCACATTAAACAGGAAGCTTCTTATAGAACTAAAATACTGAGCTATTAAAATGAAAGGAATTTTATAAAGATTGCTGAGATTTAGGCTATTTAAAGAGATTTATTAAGAGTTTTAGTAGCATACTTTTTTCTCTTTCACTATAGTTATGCATCTTACTGTAAGCTTTAGTAATTAATAATTGCTAGATAGTAGTGCTTAATAAATTCCTATCCAGTGCTGACCTATCCAATATTCCCCAGATTAGTTTTAAGCTTATAGCTTTCATCAATGCAGTGCTTTGAATTTTATTCCTACTGATGAAAGTCTTTAAGCTTAAAAGTAGACTGGGGATATTGGATAGGACAGCACAGGATAGAAATTTATTAAGTATTATCTTATTAATTTTTGCAGAAGATAGCATGAAAGAAATGGAAGAAAAGTGTATGCTGCTAAAGCAGCAATATATAAGCTGAAGTCATGTAATAGAATTACATGATATTTTATTAGTATTAGTTATTAAGAGTGTTTTTTTTTTTAAAAATAAAAAAAATATGTTAGTGGTTTAGTAAAAAAAAAAGTGAAAATAGGAAAGAAAATAATTATATATTTTTATTCTGTATAATATCTAAATGTAATGCATTAAAAGAAAATAGTAGAAAGTTGAAAATAAAAATTTAGAAGCAAGATATTACATTGCATAATTTATTAAATAATATAAAAGAAATATTTGAAAGCAAGTGCATATCAAAAATTTTATATAAAAATTTTTTAAACCATCAAACATCGCATGATCACCATTCTTTATGCTTACACAAGCTGTTTTTCACAGAGGCAAAACTCTCCATACAGTTGCACCACTCAGTGCAAGCCAGAGTAATGAATGGATGCAGAAAGGTTTGTGCATAAAATCCCTATCTAGTACCTACTCATCCAATATACCCAGACTAGTTTTTAGCTTGTGGCTTTCATCAGTGAGGAGTCTATTGGACCCTGCCCAGTAGGATTATGGTGATTGTGATTATTAAAAAACCATAGGTACCAAAAAGTATGGATGCTGAATTGAGTTCAGATCTATACAAGCTAATGAGCTTAGCTTGAAAATATTATTGTGTTTTTATTTTGGATTCAAAGCTTTATAGTTAGCTAAAAAAGTAAAAGGTGGCTGCTGAAGGGATGCATTCAATCCTAAGATGTAGATGCAGTGCTCTCAGATCCAAGGCTCCTCACTGATGAAAGTCACAATCTAGAGAGTAGTCTGGGGATATTGGATGAATAGGCAATAGATAGGGATTATATGCGCAAACTTTCCTGCACCCATTGATTACTCTGGATTGCACTGAGTAGTGTAACTGTATGGAGAGTTTTGCCTCTGTGTATACATTTTTTTGTTAATATGGAAAATTTTATTTTGGTAAGATGAGTTTAAGTTTAAATAAGAATGTAAAAGTTTATAAATGAGGTTGGTTAATCAGGTCAGCATTATGTTAAATGGTCATAAAATTTTGTTTGATATGAGCTTCTGTGGTCTTTTTTGCTAATTAAAGAAAAAGAATTTAAAAAAAAAAACTGCTTGGAATTTTAGATAATATGCTGAGATTGTTCAAATATTAAATGGGTTTTCATTTTATTTTAATATTTGTATTGATTTTATAAGGTTGTATACAAGAATGAAACTGATTAGCTATTGATACCAATTAGAATATTTGCCCAAAAGTTTAAAGTTAAGTATCAGTTATCTTTATTATTGTTTATAATTCAGCCATTAGCATTAAATATTATTATACATACTTATGTACACACACTGCCAGCTTGTATATAAATATTAAATAATTAATAAAATATATGTTATTCACTACAAAATAGTACCATAAACATTCACTTACATAAATATTATTTATTGTAAATAAAATTGATTAATTTTGTTCAATATTTATTTTTTGCATTCAAATAATGCCAAAATTTAAATATATATATATGTATAAGCATATTTCAAGTTCACTTGTTATAATAGTAATTTCTTGCAAAACACACAAATTGTCTATATGTATCTGTATATTCTTTATGTTCATAGAGAAAGACTTAGTAGTTAGCAGGCCAATAACTTTTGATCTGTATTCAGATTCTAATACATTGTCCATTAATTTGGTAGACTCATCTGGGTTTCTTTGGATAAAACAATAATGGAAAAAACACTAAAATTCTATCATTGAACAAGTGGCAATGCCTTATTTATTGTTTTTTTTTTTTTGGTAGAAGTGAGGGACTCTTCTTCTCTGAGCTATTTAAAGACTATTTTAGTCTATATCTATATATTCATATACATATATGTGTTAATACTTATAATACGCTTTAAACATATATAGGTGAAGTTAATAAAAATTTTCACAAATATCAACGTTTAGCTTAGCACTTTCGGAGTATGTTTACTCCATATTCATAGCCATTATTATGTGTAAACGTAATGAATGCAAATTTATGCAAATGATTGTTCTGATCACTTTTTTGATATTGTAAAGGGAGGCATCCCTTTGATTGATGGCGTTTTTTAATTGGCAAGTAAATTATTTATTATAGATGTGTTAAGTATATATATTTTTTTCTGTTAAATATAATTTCGTGCTTGTACAAATTATATGTTAAATTTATATAAAGAAATGAAAAGACCAAAAAAAGTTGTACGGAGATCTGATTTGATTTCAAAAGTTTTCAATGTTAAGTTGTTTTTTTTGTTACTTGTTTTAGCATTTAAATTATTATTATTTGAGGTAATAATTATACATAGAAGAAGCTTGCACATTCTGTTTTAATCAAGTTTGGTTTTTTAATTAATCCAGTTAGTAAATTATGATTTACATTTAGCTTAATAATTGAGTGATAGGTATCAGATTAAGGAGTTCTAAAATCCAAGGATCAGTGTTAGTTGGATTCCATTAGTTTTTTTTTATTGTATTTATTAATAAAAATTAATGTAGTTTAAATATATGTGTTAATTATTGATTACATTTCTTAAAGTTGTTTTTTTCTTTATTCACATTATTGAAAGCTAAGCGATGATAAATTATTTCAAAACTATATCTTTATATATTTTTTTTTGACTGATTATCAATCATCTTCAGCTATAAACTGCATACCTTTTTTCCCCAGTAATATACAATTTTATAATCACATAATAAAATTTTATATTTTTTATCTATGTTTAGGAAAATATAATTAAATATAAAAATATATATATTACATATGTAAACGTTCCATATATATCACATGATCACCATTTCTTATGCTTGCTCAAGCTGATTAAACAGGCAAAACTCTCCATACAGTAGTGCCCCTCAGTGCAAGCCAGAGTAATCAATGGATGCCAGAAGATTTGAGCATAAAATCCCTATCTAGTGCCTACTCATCTAATATTCCCAGACTAGTTTCTAGCTTGTAGCTTTCATCAGTGAGGAGCCATGGATCTGGGAGCACTGCACCCAGATCTTAGGATCCAGTGCAACCCTCCATCAGCTATCTTTTATCTCGACTTAACTAAAAAACTATGAGTTTAAAATTGAAAACATAATACTTTTAATTCAAGCTCATTAGTTTATATAGTCATATAGGTCTGAACTCAGTTCAGTACCCATACATTTTGGTGTCTTTCTTTAATAACCATAGCTACCACTATCTTATTAGGCAACCACTAAACATAACATGATCACCATTTTTTATGCTTGCTCAAGCTGTTAAAGCAGGAAAAACTCACCATACAGTATAGTGTCACTCAGTGCAAGCCAGAGTAATCAACGGATGCTAGAAGGTTTGTGCGTAAAATCCCTCTCAGATCCAAGACTTCTCACTGATAAAAGCCACAAGTTAGAAACTAGTCTTGAGGATATTCGGTGAGTGGGCACTAGATAGGGATTTTATGCACAAAACTTCTGGCATCCATTGATTACTTTGGCTTGCACAGAGTGGCACTACTGTATGGATAGCTTTGCCTGCATCTATACATATATATCAGATTATGTTTCTATATTGTTTAATTTTATATATTCATATTTTACTTTTATGTTAGATTTTTTTAATATGAGTATATTATATTTGTTTAAATATTTTTGTAGACATACAATAGGAAATAATAGAAATAAAGAAAAGTGATCAATCATTTCATTTAATTTTGTCTAATTTATATATATGAAATTATTCAATTTATTTCTAATGTTTCATTTAGTTTATTCATTAAAATATTTAATTTGAACATTTAAAACTCTCATGGAGAGATTTTTTTATTAGTTGACATTTATTCATACGATAAATGCTTTCTGCATTTACTGTGTATATAATAGACTATACTCAGTAGTGAAAGTGGCAGATTTAACTCTATCCAGAAGCTATAACACATGGCTAATTTGGTAGCTAGTGATTTTAATTGTTAGTTGTCAGAGTAATATCAGTGATTGGTTGCTTTTCTCTGTTAGTTTTACTTTTATTGCTTCATATATTTGTTTATGCATTATAATTGAATTTACAAGTGGTACATTTCCTACTGCATTCATTAGACAACATTGTCTGTGAATAAATATATTAATGGTATTTAATAATCATTTATTACATTCTAAGCCTAGATTAAACTTTATTAAAGATTCATGTATCTACTTTTAAATATAGCCTTTTTTGATACATGTTTTATATCTTAAATATATTTTAAAACTTCTACTTTACTATATCACTTCTGTAATATTAATAAGCCAATAAGATAATGCACATGCACTTTGTAGATTTAACTATAAATGAATACTCTCACTTTCATAGATGGATTCATTCTATCTTTTCACAAAGACTTTATCTTGTGTTTGGAAAATAGAGTATTCATTTATAGTTAAATCTACAAAGCGCATATGCATTAGCTTATTAATATTACAGTTTATAAAAACATAGCGCTATATAAAATAAATGTCTTATATCAGTTCTGGTATACGAATAAAGATAAGCAAAAAGCAAGTGATTTTCAAGATGAATTTCTAGCATATGCAGATATATTTAAAAATAGATATAATAATCTCTAGCCTAATGATTAGTATTAATCATTAATATATTTATCTAAATGTATGTTGTCAAATGAATGTGTAGAAGAAATGTAGCACTTATAAAATGAATTGTAGAAATTTGCTATGGATAAATACTAAAGAGTGATGATAAGAGTGTTTTCTGGGCATTTGTCTTGATCATATATTAATTTTTTTTTTAGATGATTTGATTTATGTGTTTCAAGTGCTATAGTAAAATATTCCACTTCAAGCACACACTCATGTATATGTTATTTTTGTATTTACATCTTGTTTCTGTTATTTAAAGCAATAGAATGTTTTTTGTTGTTTTAGTTTTTATTGCAAATTTTCTCTGTTTGATCTTTTACAAACAAATAATTTTCAGATATATTAAACATCCTATAATTAAATCAAAGCAGTAAAAATATAATCGATACCACTACATTTATATTTTTTATATATTATAAATGTGCAATTATCTATTAATAATAATAATAATAATAATTTTACTACATTTGGTTTTAAATTTTTTATTTATTTTAATTATAAATTAAAAACAAAATTAGCTTGTTTAAAAAATTTCACTGTTAAAATTTTTATAATAGAAACAAAAAAGTGTAAATACAATAACTATAATATTGCTTTAAAAGTACCATGGAAATAGAAGCACGCTACTAATTTGCAGCAAGTGTGGAAAGTTCATTAAAAGATTTCTTGATGTACTTATATTGTCCATACACACACACATATATTGATATATATCTATACTCATTTTTTGTATATTTATTGTTTAAGGCTCGAACGGGATCAACGGGATCTTTAGCAACAAGGGAATATACACGTAAATGGAAAAATATGGGTGATTTAGTCTGCAAGTTGTGTAAGGAAGGCATAGAAAATATTAGGCATTTGTTACTTCAATGTAAATGTTTGGAAGCAGAAAGGGTACAAATAATGAAGTTATGGAAGGTTAAATATGAACAAAGTGATTATACAGAAAGTGAGTTATTGGTTTTTATGCTAGGTTTGGGAAAAAATAAGGGGGATTTAGATATGAAGGTCATGGAGTTGACAAAGATTATGTTGTGGAAATGGAATGGAGCAGATTATGGGAAAACTTAGGGTGGACAATGGAAAAGGAAGGTAAAGTGGCTAACAGGTTTCTCTGGGCATAGCTGCTGAGAGATTCCTGACTCCGTTTAAGGAGAAGTCACAGTACATCACATCACATAAGCAAATGTGTTGTAAGCACCCTAGGACATTTTTGACACTAGGCGGAACTACCAAATCATTGCTGATGCAAGAAATAAACGACTTTAGATATTTTATCAGTAAGAATCTATAAAGTGTTTAGATATTTTGTCAAATGCAAATAATAAATTTCTAATTTTATCAAAGTTTAAAAAAAAAAAAGCAAAATGGCAAATGTTAAACTGTTACAGATATTTTGTTAATGAAAAAAAATCAGATTTCATTGAAAGTTTAAAAAAAAAACATTTTGGTGGCAGAATACATTATTAAAATATGTAAGAATGAGAATGTGGCAGCATAATAACATTTAAAATTTAGCAACATTTGAAATTAATTTTATAATTAACAAATAGAAAATTAAAACAAATTTAAAATTTTATTGAAAGTTAAAAAAAACAAACAACTTATGGCATTAGAATACATGACTAATATAGGATAAGAATGAGTGAATTTACAATTACTGAAAGACATGACATTTTATCTTGAGAAAGTAAAAATGTAGATTACTACATTTAGCAGATATTAAAATTGAAATTAATTTTACAGTTATACAAACAAGACATTTTATCTTTGAGAGTGAATAGAAATGTAGACTACTGCAATTAGCATTTTAACAAAATACTAAATTAGAATTTAAAATATGCATAATATTAAAATAAATACATGTATAATGTGAGAAAACTATTTTTTTGTTGTTTATTTTTGAACAGTAAATAGATATAAATTTCCTGAAAGTAGGGAAGGTTGTGACATGCTCCTCCATTGCAGTCTTAAAAATGGAAAAGGAGGAGAGCAAAAAATTGTAAGATTTTGTTCAGACATTTGACCGCATGACTTTAGTTAGAGTGGGGGGGGGAGTTTGGTCAAACTATGATCTCTTGTGATTTTAAAGTGATAAAAAAAAAATTAAAGCAGAAAAAAAAATAATGCACTCCTGACTTGATAAAAAAAAAAAAGTTTAAAGCATATTTTGTCAACCAATAAAAGTTGTATTTTCTAATAGATTTATTTAAGTGGGTTTATCTATCCATCCACACATTTATCTGTTTGTCTTTTTGTATCTTTATTCGTTCATGTAGCTCATCCATTCTGTCATCCATCCATTTATCTATATTCCTTAGTTCATCCATCTGTACATCATTCTATTTCTCTCTATATATATCCATTATCTATCCATCTGTCCATCCATTTTAACTATATCTTCTATTTGTACCTACCTATCTCTGTTTAATTATTTATTTAATACTACCTACCCATTTACCCTTCTATCAACTGTCTTTATGTCAATCTATCCACCTACCTCTGTATCTATCCATTTTTTTTATTTATCCATCCAGCCATTTAATTAACTATATACCCATTCATTCACCTTTTAGCTATCTATATGTCTATCCATTCATTCATCAATTTATCCGTTCATCATCCATTCATATGTCCACAATCCATTCATTTATCTACCTATTTACCATCCATCCTATCTGTTTACCTCCGTATTTATCTAATCCGCTTATCACCCATCCATATATCCACAATCCATTCATTTATCTACCTATTTCCCATCCATCCTATCTGCTTACCTTCTATTTAATCTATCTACCTCTGACTTTCTGTCTATTCATCCATTCAAACATTCATTTATCTATTTACCGTTCAATCTCTATCTAATTGCATCTATCAGTTTGTGTTTATCTATATTTATCCATCCAATGATCCATGTATTTAATTATCTATCCACCCACCCATCTATTCATCGATTAGCTATCTCTCTATATACCTATTTATTCATCTATCTGCATCTATTTATGCATTATATCTACCTGCTTACCTCCTTATCTGTCTGATTTTCCATCTATTTGTTTATTCACCCATGTATTTGTCTGTCCAATCATCTATTTATCTGTATTCTTTTATTAATCTGTCCATCTACTTTCATTTCTTTTTTTATTATTATTATTAACTGTCCAAATAGCCATATATTTATTTGTTAGTTATCTATCACCTATCTAATGACTTACTTATATGTTTGCCTATCTATCTACTTTCTGTCTGTTTATCTAAATTCCATCCAAATATACAAATGGGTGGATGAGTGGGTTGGTAAAGTCAGATAAATAAATGGACCGGAGCAGATATATATATAGATAGAATGGATAGATCAGTAGATAGATAAATGAATGAGTAGATGGTTATATAGAAAGACAGATAGATGGGAACTTGGGCAGATGGATGAATTAATAATAGACAGTTGGCCGAATGAATAAATTGATCAGTGAATGAATGAATGAATGGATAGATAGCTAATAGATGAATGAATGGGTGGATAGGTAGTTAAATAGATGGATGGTTGGATGGATAAATTGCTAAAAGAATAGATACAGAAACAGATGATGAATAGATAGATAAGCAAATGATTGGGTAAATAGATGGGTGAATGAGTGGATAGACATTGATTGAAAGTCAGATAGATAGATAAGGTAAGCAGATAGATAAACAAGGATGAATGGGCATATAGATAGATGAATGAATGGCTAGATAGATAAGCACATGCAAATAGATAGGTGAGTAGACTTATGAATGGCTTGATGAATAGATATAGGTGGATTCATTGACAGATGAATGTATAGATAGTTAAAGAAATGCACTGAAAAGCAAACATGGATAGATAGATGGATAGTTAGACATTCCTAAATAAATTTATTAGAAAATCCAATTTTTATTGTTTAACAGAACATGCTTTAATATTTTTTGTTTTTTTACTGCTTTCATTTTCAAGTCCCGTTCCCCCCATTTTTCATTTTTTTTTTTTTGGTTATTTATCTCTTTAAGGTTATGAGTTCAAGAGTTTGGCTAAAACTTTTTGTTTGATATTACAAGGTCAGACATTTGATAAACCCTGCCATTTTTTTTTCTCTCTTTTCCTTCTTTAAAGCCCCAAGGAGAAGCATAACACAGCTTTCAACTAATATATCTATTTATTGCTCAAAAATCAATATAAATATTTTTCATATTAGTTTATGATTATGCTAAGTATTTACTTTAAAATTTTTATATGATGCTAATTGTAGTAATCCACATTTCTATTCATTCTCAAGATCTAACTGTTGAGTCTTTCAGCAATTGAAAAATTAATTTTCTCATTCTTATAGTCATATATTCTGCTGCTTCCTTTGTTGTTTTTTTTACACTTGATAAAATTTGAAATTTGTTTTAATTTTCTACTTGTTGATTGCATAATTAATTTCAACTTTAATGTTTTCTAAATTTTAAATGTTGTGCGTTTGTAGGAAGTATTATGCGTATTGCAATATTTTTATCTATTTTTATATATTTTTGTTATGTATTCTGCTGCCATATATATATATTTTTTTTAAACTTTCAATGAAATTTGAATTATTTTTGCTTTTAACAAAATGACTATAACAGTTTATAGATGCTTTCAATGAAATATCTAAAATTGGTTTGATATTAATATTTGCTAATTATAATAATATGACTTCTTTGTTATTTATTTTTGATCTTTTAATGGAAATGTAAATTTTTTTATGCACATTTGACAAAACAGAACAGTCTATAGATAATTATTTAAAGTTGTTTATCACTTGTTTGAGTCAGCAGTGTTTCAGTGGTTCTCCTATTTTCAAAAAGAGTCTTATACTAAACTGCAACCTATTATTTAAACTTTATGTGCAAAAGAAAATTCATCATTGTATTTATCCACAGCAGAAGAGATATATGTTTAATTAATGTTGAAATCAAAATTCCTGTTTTTTTTTTTTTTGTCAGTTTTTGTAGTTAGCTTGATCTCAAGCCAATTTTTCAAGATTAAATTTTGTGTCCATAAATTATATTGTAGATATGAATGAATTTTTCATGATTTTAATATTACAACTACAAAACATATTTACGTTTTTGGTAATTATTATATTTTAAATGTTTGAAATTTAATCCATCAGATGTGTGTTTTGTTATTTTTCTTTTTGCTGATATAGTAATTTAATAATATCATTTATATATTCTCATGTAAATGTATATGGATTACTGACATGCAAGCAATGCTTGGGTATTAATTTTGTGCTATACAGTGTAATCTCATACCAATAATAATTATGTGAACAAGTTGTTCATTTAGGAAACCCATAGTAAATGATTCTTTGATCTCTTAATTTTTATATAATTAGTTATTTGACATATCATGACATTCATATTATTATAGTAGATTAAATGCAACAGATTCATTCAGTTAATTCAAATGTGATATCTTTTTTTTTTTTACATTGTTTAACTGAGAATTAATCGTGAAACTTTTAAGTCTGATTGTACTGCTGCATTAAAGCACAGAGAAAAATTGTTTATGAAATAATAAACTTCAATTGCACATTTCTTAAGAATAATTTATAAGTCAGATTTTTTATAATCATTTTTAATATATAAGGGATTCGAACTCAGACTTTCACATGTCCCTCAACTCTCCAAGCCATCTCATATTGCTGACCTACCTGATCATACACATGTTGAAAAGATAAATAATCACCAATATACATATTTCATGCTAAACCAGCAATCATCAGTTGGTCAAGATTACTATCTCCACATATATATACAATCAGTGCTCAGCTTTATATTAAGATAGACACTCTTCATACTTGAATGGACAGGCTTCAAACAACTCCAACCCACAACTCTTCAGCCATCCATTTCATTGAAAATCTAATTATGGAACGAACATTCAAAGTCCATGTTAGTGCCAAGGTACAGCCATCCATTTCATTGAAAATCTGATGATGGAACGTTCAAAGCCCATGTTAGTGCCAAGTAAAATCTGATGAGGAACGTTCCATCATCAGATTTTCAATGAAATGGATGGCTAAAGAGTTGTGGGTTGGAGTAGTTTGAAGCCTGTCAATTAAAGTATGAAGATTGTATATATGTGTAAAGATAGTAATCTGGACTAACTGATGATTGCTGGTTTAGCATAAAATACATATATGGGTGATTATTTATCTTTTTAACGTGTATAATCAGGCGGGTCAGCAATATGAGATGGCTTGGAGAGTTGAGGGATATGTGAAAGTCTGAGTTCGAATCCCTTATATATTACATTATACATGTGCAAATAATGTCCTTTCCCTTATCAAAGTTAATCTATCGACCAGACATAAAATTTACCACTTTTATCTTCCTCGATGTTATTACATGGTTATTGCAGCCCAGTTTCAGATAATAATTTTAATAACCCTGTAATAAAAAACAGCTATTAAATATTTAAATTGTATTTTTGAAAACTGCTATGAAACTGGTACTTTATAAATAGAAAGATGCAATCACTCATTTTTAATTTCTAAATAAGAGAAATTATTAGTAGCTAACTCTTTAAATATTTTTGATAATCTGATTTTACTCAGAATATGGATTACACATTTGTGGATTGGTCTTTGAATGTTACATATCATCTTAAATTATATTAATCATTTCTATTAACTCATAAATCCTAGAGCTGCCATCTTTAATTAAAAAAAAAATTACAAGTAATATAATTTTTAATATATTTTATAAATATATATATAGTCAAAATAAGAGTCATAGATCACATGACCTATCCTTAAGCTTGTAAGTTATAAACAATGAGGATTGCCAATTCCTCAACAAGCTTTGTGATAAATGCTTAGCCAGAGCCAGCACTTTAGAAAGAGCAAATAGGAAAGAATGTAATAAAGCTGATAAAATAACCATTACCTCAAAAAAAAAAGTGAGATTTTTAAACACTTTTAAACATCTTTATTTTACATTAGTTCACAAATTCTAAATTTCGTAGATAGCTTCATCACATTTGTCATAAATTGCTGAAAAAAATGATGTATAATATGCCTTTCCTGAAGTAATTTTTCAGTGAAAAAATTACAAAACACTGCGATTGGTAACTTACATTTTTACTAGCTGACACAGATCCTGTCCTTCATATCAGGATATCTGCTAGAAATGCTTGGTTGTCCTTCCATGTAGGGTATCTGTTAGAAATATGTTTGGTTTTTAATGGGGGGGGGTAACAATAATAGTTTGTATAAGATATTCTGCAAAGAGAACTTTAGTAAATTGTAATGTATAATATTATATATTAATTATTATATTATATTAGTGAAAAATAGGGTGTGACCTAAAATGTGTATTCTTTTCAAGTGAAGTGTACTCAAATAAATATCAAATAGTAAGAACAGCTTATGAGATATTATGCAAAGAGAACTTTAGTAAATTGTAATATATTTAAAAATATAATTAATTATTATATTATTGTGGAAGGGGAGGCACCTGAAATATGTACTCTTTTCAAGTAAACAAAGTGTACTCAAAAAATAAATATCAAACAAAAAATTCTATAAGATAAAATGAATAAAAACTAAGTAAAATCAATAAACTCAAAATAAACAAATTTATTATGAGCATTGATAATATATGTCTGTGGGAGATGATGTATGAGAGGGGATGGCTGAGGGTATGTATGTGATCGAGTCTGGATGTATATGTTTTTATATCATTGAAATGTATTGTCTAAAATTCTATAGCATAATTAATATATAAAAAAATAAGTAATAAAAATAGATAATAAAACTAATTGTGTACTCAAATAAAATAATATATCTTGCCTATTGCACTAAATATATATATATATGATCGAGTCGATGTGTATGTTTTTATATCATTGAAATGTATTGTCTAAAATTGTATAACATATTGATTTTTTTCTGCATAAATTTAACTATATAAAAAAATAAGTAATAAAATAATAAGTAATAAAAATAGGTAATAAAACTAATTGTATACTCAAATAAAATCATAATATATCTTGCCTATTGCACTAAATATACATATATGATCGAGTGTGGATGTCTATGTTTTTATATCATTGAAATGTATTTGCTAAAATTCTATAGCATATTAATTTTTTTCTACACATATTTAATTATATAAAAAAATAAGTAATAAAAGTAATTGAATACTCATTGATTCCTGGCTAAACGTTAGCATCCATTTCAAATTTGAATCCAGTTCTGAAGGTATTAGATGTGGTAACCATGGTTGTCCTTGCAGATAAAAAATAACTCCAATCCTTTTTTTTTTTTGACATTGCAGCTTCCAAATGCCATGAAAATGAGGTTCTAGAAAAAGGGCTTATCAACAGACATCAATTTTCAATCTATATCAAACAGTAAGAGAATGCAATTCAACTGTAAAGAAGTTTTACAGTTAGAAAATCTAAAAAAAATGAGAAAAAAATAATAATTAAAAATTGTATTTTAGAAAAAAAATCATAAAAAAAATCAAAATTTCATTGTAGAAAAAAAAATCATACCTCATTTTAATCGTAATAAAATGGCGGATCAAATGATCTAATACCTGTATGAGTATGATTTACCGATTCTGCACAAACCCAGTTGAAATTCTAAACTTTCTGAACAGGGGCTCTTAGAGGCGTTTTGGACTTATATAAGAATTAATTAAATCAAACCTTTAACTTTGTAATTGAAAAACTCTTCTCTTGCACAATTTACTTTTACAGGCTACTATTTATGAATACTTATTTTATTATCTTGAATCCCACTTTATGAATTCATTTTCTAAAGAAGTTTGTAATATATTTTTCCATCTTAGTTTTTTTTTGCAATTTGGAATCCATTCTTTCTTTAAATATATTTTGAGTGTGTATGCTTAAATTACATGAAAATATATTTTCAGAAAAAAGATATTGAGTTACCTAAGCATTCTTATTGTGCTTTAGTTTATAGTGATTAGTTATAGTCATTAGTTTTTATGGTATGTACTTTAGTGATTTAGTTATGTTGAAAGTTTTACTTGGGATCCTTTTAAAATTCTTTTTTTAATCTGATGCGTTTTGCAATATTTTGGTATTATTCCTGCTATGACATATTAATCCGGTGATGTATATTCTAAGTTTGTGGTATGTTTAAAATAATGCCTCCAAGGAATGTGCAGACAAACTTAATGAAATTTATCCGCAATTCTATGGAGGCGTTATTTTAAACATATTGCAAGCTTAGAATAATATGTCACCACTAGTAATCCATCATAGCATGTGTAATATGAAAATTAAAATCTAAAAAAAATAATTGAGACATATTCATTATGGAAAAAGGAAAAAAAGAGATTGCAATACTAAATAAAACAGGTGCTTGTGAGTTGTGCCTTTTTATTACAATACTTCGTGTCATCAAAGCCAATGTCCTCCCTCCTGTCATAGTATGGTGCTTTGCACTATCATATTTCACGTGTAATATCAAACTTCAAATCTAAAAAAAACAAAAACATGTAATTTCCAATGATGGAGAAACATATTCATTATGGAAAAAGGGAGAAATATGAAAAATAATCCTGAAGCATTTTTTTAAATGGTGAGTTGTAACAAAGTTTTAGATTTCTGTTATTTTTTTAATTTAAAAAAAATGGTGAACTGTAAAACAAATTTATACATTTATTTAAAAATGGTGAATTGTAACTTTAACCTTAAAAATAGACAAATATAAAACCTTTAATTTGTAAGTGTATACAAACGTTTAGCAAAAATAAAACATAAATATAACAAATTTTTACCTCTAAATGTATTTTTTGATTTAAAAAAATCCAGTATTACTTATAAATGATGTGATACAATTATTTTGCGTATGAAAAAAGTCACAGTGATAGCACAAAATCTCGTAGGTCAGCACGTTTTACAACTTGGTGACTTGTATATATGTTAAAAATTGACATAGATCAGTCGTGTCAGAATTTGGTTGCCATGATGTCATGAACCATAAATTTTGAATAAATATTACCGGACAAAAATGTTACCAGTGTAATATATACCAAGAATAATATCAAAGTATGCGTTTTGCTAGTAATTGCTCTTTTAAAAAACTATATTAGCTGCTTTTTTATTGATTTGTAAAATCCATGGCTAAAATAGAGGTATTATTCACAAAGGATTTTTACTTGATTTGAATATGTCTTCTTAGTTGAAATAATTGCAGTTGGAGCCCGCACGTTCAGATATACCAACCATATAATGTTAAGATTATAAGACTTTTTGTGACAGATTATTTTTCTATAATGGTAATTATCATTTATAAGTATATCTGTTATATCATTTAATGCACCATATGTTGTGTTTAATTTCATTTAATTGAGAATTCATAGCTGCCATTTGAAAAATTATAATTTTTTTTCTTTTTAAATAAACAATAGAAGAAAAAAAAGTGTCCTTAATGATTAAAAATGATATGCATAAAAAAGATAATGGTTATATTTAGAAGTGAAAAAACAACTTACTACTAGTGAATCAAGTAAATAAGAATGTGAATTTTGAAAAAGATATTAATCAAAAATTGCAGTGAGTAGAAAAGATATTTCTTTAGCTAAAAAGAAAAAGTATTGCTAATAGCTAACTCATTGTCTTTAAGTCTAAGGCAAAAATTAACTAGCACAGGGGTCCCCAACCTTTTTGCACTTAAGAGCACATTCCATAATACCAGCCAGGTGGCGGGCACCATTTATTTTTTCAACTAGGTCGCGGGCACCATTTATTTTTTATCTGGGCATAATTGCTGAGATATTCTTGACTTCGTTTAAGGAGAAGCCACAGTACATCACATCACATGTAAATTTATAGTTGGATATTGTTAATAATACACATAATGTACAAAAAGATATTTATTTCAAAAATAAAATTTTAACACATAATTAACATTTTTATTTTTACGCTATAAAAGTATAGAATGCCCTACAATTTGATTACAATATAATACAATAATTCATAAAAAAAAATCAAAAATTAAATTTATTTGTATCAGATAAATAATTTTTTATCATGTTCGGATAGCGGCGGGTACACATAAAATGGTCTGCGGGCACCATGGTGCCCGCGGGCATAGGGTTGGGGACCCCTGAACTAGCATATAATTCTCTTGTGTGATGCAGAAACTTTTAGAAACATTTGAAATGTAGGCTTTGTGGGTATAAGGAATATTAGATCGAATAATTATAAAACCATTATTAAAGCAGGTCTTTACCAATAATATAAATTCCATGATTTCAGAGCTTTGGTGAATTAAAATAGATATAGGTATTACATTATTTATCCCTCATTATATATGTTTCATGGTTTTAAAGTATTATATTCTGTTAGGGATTTAACAAATATTAAATAACTATATATTAGCTTTTTAATAATAGCACTAAAAGCTTTTTTTATGCCTTTTGTAATAAAATTCTATGAACTTTCTAATATTTATTTAAACAATATATAATTAATGGAAATGTATTTTAAAACATGGATTGAAATTTGTTTACATTCTTTTTTTTTTTTTTTTTTTTCAAAAAAAAAATCTGGGAATCATGATTTACCAGTGCAATTGATAATTTTTTCTTTTTGTCATAGTTTTTTTTTTAAAAAGAAAAAAATGAAACTACTTACCAGAAAATATTATTTTTTTTACTGTACTATTTTTTAATTTTATGTTTAAATGTGTATGTTAATTTATTGTGTTTGCTTATTTATCTATTTTATTAATATTTATTGATTTATTCAAGATTAAATAAAAAAATGTTACTAGAGTAAATCTTAACTCATGCTAATATAAAAAGTCTGGATATCATGAAAATTTGAAGTTCCATCTAATTTTGATTGGTACCTACATATTAGATCTGCTATGCCATATATATGTGTCAGTCCACCAATAACTTTCAAATATTGAGTTCTCATCAAATAACGTCAACATAGGAACTTCTGAAAACTTAGAAAGTTGTCAGTAGACTGATATGTATGTGAAATGTCGCAGCAGCTCTAATCCGTAACATTTAATCCCCAGACTAATACATAAACCTGAAAAAGTACATTTTTAACAACACAGAAAGTATAAATTTTTATACAAAAATAATAAAAACACATTACAATACTAAATAAAAACAGGTAGTTGTGAGTTTCTAATATGGCATTCTGCCTTTGCAAAACACCCCACATTGAAGAAAGGTATGTCATTCTGCCATCGCAAATATAGGCAGCAATTTGCCAAATTTTACTTAAAATTTAAAAAATACTACATTTATTAATTTTGGCAGGAAATTACAAAATGGATAGTAAAGCAAACTTAACAACAACAACAAAAATACTACATAAACAAATATATATATATATATATATTCACTTGCTTAAAATCAAAACATTCTCACCATGTATATATAACAGGAATCATCACGATGAAACAGTCATGTGTCTCCGCAGAAGACCTCCAAACATTACTACTTCATTTTAAATATCCGGATTTAAAAAAATGGAGAGTAATACACTATTTATGTGATATAATGCCTGCACGGGATTTTGAATGAGAAATGTGTCCAATTAAATGTATTTTGTTAAAAAAAAAGAAATTAATGAACTTTTATCAAAATGTAAAAAAAAAATAGTAAACTTTTATTAAAATGGAATCAATGTGATGGACTAAATTTTTTTACTTTATATAAGTTCTCATATACGTATGGGAACAGAAAACCATCTAGAATGATTTTTAATATTGTCTGGAATGCAAATGAAAACATTATCTTTGTGTAGCCAGCAGATCGTAGTTCCTCAGTTTTAAACACTTTATGGGAAAAAAATTAATAAACTTTTATTAAAACTGAATTCATGTGGGGATTGATTTTTTTAAAATTGTCCAGAATGCAACTGAAAGCATCATCTTCTTTGTGCAATCTCGCTACACAAATTCTGACAGATATGAATCGAGGTGTCAGCAAATCATAGTTCCTCATTTTTATACACTGTCCAGCAATCTTAATAAATTGTTGAGCCCTCTTCCACATTTTGTTTGATCACTTCCATTAGTTGCCATTGTTCTATTCTCATTTGCCACAATGAAACAAAAACTCACAACTACCTGTTTTTATTTAGTATCATTTTTATTATTTTTGTGTACAAATTCATACAAATTTATCGCTTATGTTTGTCAGAAGTTACTGTGTACATGTTATTTGATGAGATCTCAAGATTTATTTGGTTCTCATCTGATCCTTCGTGTCAGCCACTAGAGGCGCGATTTCTAACCAAAAACACATTAATATAATGTTCCCGGGCTAGTGATTCTCTATTAATATTGACTTTTTTTTTTGTTTGTTTGTTTACAAAGTTTACTTTTTTCCGTTTCTGAATTATTTTTCCCAAATAATATTTTTGATGATGGGATAATACTAGTTGTTTTTTTTTTACCAAAGGGTCTTTTTTGGTGTGTGTTCAAATAGTAATTTGTGTTTTTTTTTTTTAAATAGTATTACTGTTTTTGTAAAATTGGATTGACAAAATTCAAGAGAGAACGGGTTTTTTTGATGGATCTTTAAATAATAATTTACGTTACTTTGATAGCTTTACATTTGATTGCCGACAACAATTAGTGGGAGGGTTTTTTTTGTGTACGATTAAATAATAATTTACGTAACTTTGATAGGTTTACATTTGATTGCTGACAACAATTATTGGGAGAAGTGTTTTTTTTTTTTTTCGCGCGTGTGTGTGTATGTTTAAACAAAAATTAAAACCTTTACTTTTATTGGTTTACATTTGATTGATGACCGATTTGACTTCCTTTCGTTTATAAATTATGGTTTTGGTTCTACAAATAAATATTTTTGACAATAGAACAATAATAGTTGTTGTTTGTTTAATTTTTATTGACAAGAGCGGGTGTTTTTTTTTGGTGTAGATTTAAATAGTAATTTGGGTTACGTTTAAATAATAAATTGCAGTCTTACTTTGATTGGTTTACATTTGATTGCCGACACTAATTATTGGGAGGGGTGTTTTTTTGTGTGTACGATTGTAGACAACAATTATTGGGAGAAGGGGTGTAACCGTTTAAAGAATAGTAGTTTACGTTACTTTTAGTGGTGGTGTACATTTGATTGCTGACAATAATTAGTGAGAGGCGTGGGTGTTTTTGGGTGATGATTAATACTAATTTACCTACCTTTTATTTTACATTTGATTTCCGACAACAATTATTGGGAGCTAAAGGGTTTTTTTTTGTGTGTATGTTTAAATCAAAATTGAAGTTACTTTTATCGGTTATATTTGATTGACAACGGTTTTGACTTTCTTTCTTTTTTTTTTTTTTCGTTTATAAATTATGGTTTTGGTTTGCCCAAAACCTAATATTTTTGTCAATGGGATAATAATAGTTGTTGTGGTTTTTTTCATTTTTATTGACAAGAGCGGGTTGACTTTCTTTTTTTTTTTTTCATTTATAAATTATGGTTTTGGTTTGCCCAAAACCTAATATTTTTGTCAATGGGATAATAATAGTTGTTGTGGTTTCTTTCATTTTTATTGACAAGAGCGGGTCTTTTTTTGGTGTATGTTCAAATAGTAATTTGGGTTACGTTTAAAAAATAATCGGTTTACCTTATTTTTAGTGCTTTACATTTGATTGCCGACAACAATTAGTGGGAGGGATGTTTTTGTTTACGATTAAAGAATAATTGTACGTTCCTTTTATTTTTTACATTTGATTGCCATTGGGAGAAGGGGTTTTGCGTTTTTTTTTTTGTTTGTGTGCATGTTTAAATTAAAATTTAAGTTACTTTTATCGGTTACCATTTGATTGAAAACCGATTTGACTTTCTTTTTTTTTTTCGTTTATAAATTATTTGGGTTTTCCCAAATAATATTCGATTTGACAATGGGACAATAATAGACTAGGTTTCTTTCATTTTGATTGACAAGAGCAGGTCTTTTTCGGTGTACATTCAAATAGTAATTTGGGTTATGTTTAACTAATAATTTACTGTCTTACTTTGATTGGTTTACATTTGATTGCCGACGACAATTAGGGGGAGGTTTTTTTGTTTTTTTCTATAAGATTAAAGAATAATTGACGTTCTTTTTATTTGACCGTTTGATTGCCGATGACAACAATTATTGGGAGAAGAGGGGTTTTTGGGGCTATGTTTAAATAAAAATTTTAGTTACTTCTTTTATTTTACATTTGATTGCTGACAACAACAATTATCGGGAGAAGAAGGGATGTACTTTTAAATAAAAATTGAAGTTACTTCTTTTATTTTTTGACATTTGACGAAGGCCATTTAGAATCCCTCAAACAAGCTTGCTTTTACAAAGTGAACATTTCCGTCAGCTGATGTTTTTGGACCTCAAATCTGCATATATTTGTCGCACGATTCAATCTTTTCTTTCAGTAGCAGGATGTTTTTTTATTTTTTCCTGCTGTAGAAATATTCCAGCGCCGGCTTCCATGTCTGGCAATTCCCATCTTTTCAAGTTTTCTGTTGTGGGAATTAGCCATACTTTTTGTCTTGGAAAATTTCTCGCTAAAACGTGACTCAAAGCGTGATTTTTCAAATTTTACCCTACCCCACCCTAATCGAAAATTTAGGATGAATACAAATTTATGAGGAACAATCATGATACTGTTAAAATTGATAAAATGTAACAGTACATCAATTCGTCTTAAAAAAAAAGGCACCAATGAAAATTTAAATAATTTTGACACGATCAAATTAACACACCCTCATACGATATTGTTACATAAAATACATAACTCAGCATTACGATATAGTGCATGACACAAACAACTATGGCATTTTCCTCTGCTTTTAGCATCGGAAAAAACCACACCGTTAGCCGCTAAGCCGAGTTAACACTCTTTCTAGATTTTATCGTATAAAGAAGACAACTCCGAGTTAACAATCTTTCTAGGATTTATTTTAGAAAGAATGCTTAAAGGTTTGGGTGCGGCCGCGAAACGGCATATTCTAGAAATTTAGCTAGAAATAGCGCCTTTTGCGGCTGACACGAAGGATCAGATAACAACCATTTATTTGATAGGATTGCAAGTTTTAGAAATTTATTGGTGGAATAACATGTATGTGAAATGTCACAACATGTCTAATATGTAAGTTATCTTTTGATTAAAAGAGATTTAGAATTGCCAAGTTATTGACATACTATAGTTAATTGAAGAAAAAACAAAAGTTTTTTATACACATCAGAGATTAAACTGAAATAACCATACGTTAACATATCAGGATTGTTGTGAAATTATTAAGCAAAAAACAGAAACAGATGAAAAACTAGCTCCAACATACATCTACAATGCTACATGGAGCCTTGTAGTAATGGACAGTCATTGAACAGTTGACTTTTTATCCCCAGACCATAGGTATTGGATTATGTAACCTTTTTTTTTTATAGTTTTTGTTAACAACATAACTGTTATTGCTATAATGTAATTCTTTGAGCTCACAAAATTTCTTGATAAAAAAAACAAAAACAACATAAAACCTTAATACTACATGATATCACAAATTGAGGATAGATATAACATGAATAGTTATAAAAAACTAAAACAAGTTATTTATTTTATATAGCGCGTTTTTTTTTTTTAAAAACTGTAATAATAATAATCAGCATTAAGCTAATGTACATGCACTTTATGGATTTTAACTAAAAATGAATACTCTCACTTTCCAAACACAAGATAAAGTCTTTGTGAAAATATACATTTATCCTTTCAGACCAAATGTTTAAGTATGGGCAAATCTTAAGTATTTGGAAATACGCTCTCATTTCCAAATACTTAACATTTGCCCATACTTAAACGTTTGGGTTGAAAGGATAGATGGATTCATTCTATCTTTTCACAAAGACTTTATCTTGTGTTTGGAAAGTGAGAGTATTCATTTATAGTTAAAATCCACAAAGCGCATGTGCATTAGCTTCTTGCTGATTATTATTACAGTTCAAAACATATGCTGTAATGTGTAGAATATCAATTGAAGACTGATGTGTTGGAGAAGACTATAAAGAACTAAAAGATGTTACAAAAACTCAAAAAGGCAATATCACTGATCCTAATTATTAAAAATAATGTTTGATTATGAACTTTATATATAGTATTATGTTTGAGAGTCTGAGTAGATGTTTGTGTAACTATGTTAATAAGAACTCAATAAAATAGAATTTTCTTATATACATATTTGTTGGTACCAATATAGTTGGTGTGTTATATTCAATTTTCCTTTTAGTTTTTGCTTTTACCCACTGCATGGAGCTACTGAATCCATACTGGGATTACTCATCTATAAATTGAACATTTTTGCAGAAAATTGGATTCTCATAAAAGTACTCCATATTAAAGTTCAAATTATAAAATACATTTGTATTAATTGTAAATTATATATTGTAACGGAAACCCGGCGATCGACAGCTTAACTTCCCTTTTATTTATATATAATGGGGAATTCCTAAAATTCAAGATCGTCCACTTTCCGCTACCACAAGCAGAGAGAACATACGGACATAAATGAGTCTATATCCATACTTGACCGAACCTGCAACTATACGGGTATAGCCCCAGGTTATTTTTCCAGGTCAAATGTCTCTCGACTGCTGTAAGATTTAACAGAGTTACAGCGTTTGGATATTTATAAATTTTAATGAGATCAAAATACTGCACCACCAGCTTCACGTGTTAATTCAGTACTCATAATGAGTAATAATTATTTTCCCAAACCCTAAGATTATATTATTTTTGAAGTGGCGAAGAACAAGACGAAACAGATTTAAATCAATAATAAATATATTTAATAGAATAAATTAACAATAAAAGAAATACTTTAAATCATTAACACTCAATAAAAAAAAAGATTATATGCTATAATGCTACGAGTAAACAAAATAAAAAGATCCTATAAATGATTGTACATTTATAAATCATCATTCCGGATATATATAAAAAAGTTAAAGAATGTCTGTATCATTCAAAGTGAGAATTTGGCCAATGTCTCAATAAAGGTATGTGCACATGGAAATATAAAATGTAGTGTACATATTTACCTAGGTTTTTAAGTCTCTGAATTAATTTGAAGTCTTGCTGACCGCCATGTGGAATTTCTCCACTTCTTTAGCAGGGACGATCGCTCCTAAGTTAGATTTTGGTTGTGGGAACTCCTCCGCATTTAGGGCATCAAGGACCAGGCAAAACGAACTCTCCGGCAGGTGCTATGTCGGTAGTTGTTACATCTAGACGGGAACCATTAGAGGACAGTGAGTCTGGATCAGCAAGCGATCATGACGGCCCTTAGCCAGCCATTCTTGATGAGGCACCAATGTTAGAAATCATATCTTGTTAATTATGGCTGCTTATTATCGGAGCACTCTTTCCACCAACCTCTCGACAAGAAGTCTCCCACTCTAACAATACTTTTAATTAAAATTCCCCAGTTCTTTGTCTTTTCGATCCTTTGTTTTTGCTGTTGTTCACACCTTTCCTTTTCTGAATGTGCCTTCGGCCATGTATATAGATTTGCCTTTACATAATTTCGTAGCACTATGTACATTTATTTATTTATTTTAATTACACAGATTTTTAATAAAATGTTTTTTTATTTTTGTTTTGACAAGCATTAATTTTTTCTGTCTTTATCACACTTCATATATACTCCATACACGCATTTCGTTTTATCGTCAAATGTGTACTTTATGACCCAGATCCTTATCTTTTGGTCATGTTTTAAATTTCTATTTTATTCTGTTTAAGGCTTTCAACTTTACCCTTTTCTCTAAATTGTATTTTAATTTGTATTTTATTTATATTTCTTTATCACTATAATTTTTTAATGTACAATTTCAATATTTCTAACTTTACTTATTTTTCATTTCACAAAATCTTGACTTTGTAGGGTAAAAGATAAGAATCTTTTCGATTCTAATTCCCTCTCTTTTCTTAATTAAAACATTTCTTTGTTTATAATTTTTTAAACTCGCTTTTTAGTATTCCAAACACAATATTTAATATTTTTTAAATGTTAAATATCTATATGTGTGATCGCAGTATGTGCGATCATCACAATATATCTGGGGGGGGGGGGTTCTTATTTGTCCTTTAAATTTTTTTAACTTTCCTATTTGTCTTTCAAAATGGATCCAAAAATAAATGACAAATCCATTGTAAATGACTTTTTTTTTTTTGTTCAAAGAAAATGCATTACTTAATCAGTACATAGGATAATAAAACAATAAACTGGATTAATAATAAAAAAAAAAAGGAAAATGACTAATTTTTTTTTTTTGATTATTGATGATAAACAGAATGAATAGCCTGAAGAAAGGTTGCTGCTGTTTGATTGCCAAGACAGCAAATGTGATCCAGATGAGACTAATAATTCAGAGGTGTATGGCTGTCATTTTCTTCAGAATTTTGCTTCAATTCATGAACTTCTGGGTGTTTATTTCAGTTACTAAATCAAAGGTTTTGGTAGTTACAAATGTTAGTATCAATATGGAAAAATGTTTTAGGTTTCAGTGATGAAGTAAATACATGCACAAATGTTCAATAAACCAAATATTATCATATTGTTTTGGGATCACCTTGTAAAAACTTTGAAAAAAAATTATTTCGCATTACAGGAAAATGTTTTATTTTTCAATGATGGACTAGCATAATACCTGCTCAATTTTTGCAAATTATTTATGTTTTTAAATATGTTATAAAAAATATTCTTACAAAAAAACTACTATTTTATTTCAATATAGAAAATGCTGTTAAAGCACAAATCTTTGTTCTACTGTTGATGTGTTTATTTTTAGATTACTTTATATAAAAAAAATTGGTTCTATTATTTATGTCTTTAAATATGCATCAATGTCAAAAATATGCTGATTTTTCAATTTATTGATTAGTTATCCCATTGTGATTTCAGAAACACCACACTTTAAAATCAGAAACTAAATGGAATGTGATATGCTGACCACATTAGTTTCTATTTGTTATTATATGCATTCATACAGAGATTCTTCAATAGATGTTTAAATACTTATTGTATATCCTCCCAATATATTCACACTAATATCATTTTAACAGAAATATACATACGCATTTAAAAAAAAAACTCTCTCATTTTATATTTAAATTTATAATTCTTTTTTGTAAACAAAATAATATACATTATATGTCAAACATTAGTGTATAGAAGATAAATACCACCCATATTTTTGAAGCATTATAGATGACAGGAAATGAATATTTTTTCGCATAATATGATACTTGAATAATATGTTTCATGCAAAGTGATTATATCTGATATCTCTTTAGTTTTGTTTACATTTATTTCAAAGTGCATTAATGTATTGATTACACATTTTAATGTAAGATTTTTTGATCAAGGTTAATGAATAAAATGAGTTTCTTATTGACTGCATTGTTTAGTGTTTAGATATATTATAATAGGCTATTTTACAAAAAAAGATAGTAAATTTCAATATTGATACCTTAACATAAGGTCATTCAATTTTCAATAATAAGATTGGTAATAATATTTAAATGAACAATTGATATCATTTTAAGGAGTTGACAAAGATGAATTTCTGAAATATATAAATATTGCAAACAGATTTGTTTACAGATTTGTCAGTTTTTTCATTTAATATAATAAATGAATAACTAATATTCATGCATGATTATCAAAACTGATGTTTCTCTAGATTTGTTTAATACATATTAAATACAAATATTGAATATACCTATTTGATATACATTTAAAACTCATTCTGCATATTATATTAATTTTTGATTGTTATGGCCATCATTATACATCTTTATGAATGTGTGTTCAATACATAATTTTCACAATTTTATATGATTCAAGATAAAAAATTGTGATGCGCAAAGTTAACATACCACAGTTTATTATAATAAGAGGATAATAAGAATTTAAACATTTTTAAAGTTATTATTTTTATATTGATGTTTTGGTTCTCATCTGATCCTTCATGTCAGCCACGGGTGGCGCTATTTCTAGCTAAATTTCTAGAAATATGTCGTTTCCGTGGCCGCACCCAAGCCTTTAAGCATTCTTTCTAAAATAAATCCTAGAAAGATTGTTAACTCAGAGTTAAGTCTTGTTTCTACGCTAAAAGGTAGAGTGTTAACACGGAGTTAAGTTTTCTTTCTACGATAAAATCTAGAAAGAGTGTTAACTCGGCTTAGCAGCTAACGGTGTGGCTTTTTCCAATGCTAAAAGCAGAGGAAAATGCCGTAGTTGTTTGTGTCATGCACTATATTGTAATGCTGTGTTATGTATTTTAATATCATACGAGGGTGTGTTAATTTGATCGTGTCAAAAGTATTTAAATTTTCATTGGGGCCTTTTTTTTAAGACGAATTGATGTACTGTTACCTTTTAATAGTTTAAACAGTGTAACAGTCAGAAAACGTGTGACTCGTTAACATAGTGCAGAATTCGACCACCACACAGAACTGCAGCACCATCTAGGTAGCGAAGCCACCCGTAGTACTGAGTTCGAACATAGTTTATCAGTTCCACAATACAATCTACAAAACAACGCATCTGGTGCGACATTAGTAAACATTTCTTTAGGCACGGTGGTCAGGGATATGCAAGAGATTCATGATTTTATTTTCGAGTTAGCCAATGATCACACTAATATTAATTAAACATTCATATTTACATAATCGAGGAAATATTATATAGAATGAGTATCGAATAAATAAAACGTAACTGCAGACGTAGTTTGAAATTATTTATTTAAAACATTTTAGTGATAAATCATTTACTAGTAATATTTGCTAAGATTTAAAGTTTCAGTAGCGGGATTTTCTGATACTATTATATTAAAGAAATACATTTATTTATTTAGACATATTTTATATTTAAGACCTCAGTAGCGGTATTTCGATACTGTAATGTTTACAAAAGAAAAACCTTTATTTGATGACGTAATCTAGCTACCTAAAATTCTCGAGCAAGTATTTCTAAGGCATGCCGTGAGGGATTTATACCTTTGCAATGCAAGAGTCTAAAGTAAAATTTATAAGAGTAGCGGCGGACATATATTTATTTAATTAAAATATTTACTAACAACTAGGGGCAAACATTTATTTGAGAGTGAGTTATGTCACTAATGCAGGGACGGAGTGATACATAGAATAATAAAGTTAATTAAAGAAACACGTGGTACATTTTAGAAAGGTGATATGGAATGGCAGTATATTGAGACTGCATGGCCATGAATGAGTTTATAAGAATGAGAACGATGGGCTGGCATTTGCCATAGGCCCAAAGAGGTAAGGTGTCACATAAGCATAACCAGGGACAAGCGGTTCATGCCGCGATTGCCTGCTGGCTGCGTGACTTTCGTCAAGTCCTACAGGAGCATTTATTATGTCTGCTTGTGTAAGACGACTGGGGTTAATTTCAACCCTATAGAATCCGGAATATTCAAGGCTTATAATGGGTCATCGCGTCTCTAAAACGTAACACATGTATAATGTATAGACGATTTTGGTAAGATTTAAATATATTTTCTAACTCGGCACTACATTATCAACATTTAATAATGAACGTTTGCGACTATCAAAGAAATGCAATTTTATGGAATTATTAATCAAGATTTAATAGCATATAGAACATATAAAAACTGGGTGATTATTACACTAATACGTCAGCCATTTGCTAATCAGTAGATCCCTACATTACAATAAAGGAAGCATTGAAAGCGTGTCGATTTATGTGAAATTATTAAGTTATTTATGAAAGTAAATATTAATGAAAATTTGACACGCATCCACTGTTTCAAGCGATCCTAGATTTATATTTAGAAAATTATGAGCATGCGATAATTATATGATAAAATGTAGATTTTAGAAATACGTACCCAAGAAAGATAGAGTGAGGTAAGCTAGATTATTAGAGAAATTTACACAATAAATTAATTATTAAATTTTAGTTTTACAAATGATAATTTTACATTTTATAAGTTATATAAGTAGTATGAAGAATGAGCTATAGCATATTAGTAGAGTACTCTAGAGAATTTGGAGACAGGTACCTGTTTATGGGAAGATTTCTGATTCCATTGGTTAGTAGCAAATTGTTCATGATTAGCAGTTCTTTCCTGTATTTAGGTGGTTCATTTAATTTAACAGCAGCAGCAGCTTTCTCATTATTTTAGGCAGCAGATCTTCGTGGTTGAATTTATGAAGGGCAATGGAAAGTTTGGCATCCGATAGGCCATCTCCGATGGAGAATAGTCTGGGTGCTTCCTATTCACGCATATTAAGGCACATCAAAATTATATATATTTGGAGACTCTCAACTGCTTGAGAGCAAAGCTAAAGTTAAAGTCCAAAACTCTAGAAAGTCTAAAATGGCCTCCTTTCCTAGATCTTATCTTTCACATTTTTGTTAGTGTATTTTTAGATTCCACTTAATCTGCCCTGAGGATAATCAATGCATTTTTGTTAATTCTAATTAGAGAAAATTGCCGTTCTATTGTTTACGTTTAGATTTTACATTTAGTTTTTGCAATTAGATTTTAGGGAATTTTTCTTTTTAATTAATCTATTATCTCTCACCGACCGATGCTTTTAAAATTTCAAAGACAAAAGGGAACATACAATTACTTTTACTTTTAATTAAATATTACATCAGATTTCTAAAATTATTATTAAATGAAATTTAAACAAAGCAATAAATAGCGGATTTTACAATTTAAAATAAATGGTTAAAATATATATTTTTTTATATAACGAAAAGAAATCTAAATTATATTATTTATTGCCCTAAATTTGAGATCAAAATGTGTGCGTGTTTATGGTGAATTCTACATATATCTATACATTTTTAATATTGCTACACACACAATTCGATACCAAAAAGTTTAAATTTGGGTGGGATAGACCCGTGAGTGAGAGACGATAGAAAAAGGTGAAACTTAAGATTCAAATACAAATCTTACTGTTTCAACAGTGTTCTGATTGTTCCTCGTAAAGCTATAAGCCTCCTAAATTCTCGATTAGGGTGGGGTAGTATAAAATTTTTAAACGATCACACTTTGAGTCACGTTTTAGCGAGAAATTTTCTGAGGTCAAGAAGATGGCTAATTCAAACAACAGAAAACTTGAAAATATGGGAATTGCCAGACACGGAAGCCGGCACTGGAATATTTCTACAGCAGAAAAAAAAACATCCTGCTGCTAAAAGAAAAGATTGGATTGTGCAGCAAATATATGCAGATTTGAGGTCCAAAAACATCTTTCGATTTTCATTTGTAAGTCTCATTGTGGCCGACGGAAATGTTCACTTCGTTAAGGCAAGCTTGTTTGAGGGTTTCCAAATGGCCTTCGTCAAATGTCAAAAATAAAAGAAGTAACTTCAATTTTTATTTTAAACGTACATCCCTTCTCCCAATAATTGTTGTCATCGGCAATCAGACGGTCAAATAAAAGGAACGTCAATTATTCTTTAATCGTATAGAAAAAAAACCCCTCCCACTAATTGTTGTTGGCAATCAAATATAAACCAATCAAAATAAGACCTAAATTATTAGTTAAACATAACCCAAATTACTATTTGAACATACACCGAAAAAGACACACTCTTGTCAATCAAAATTAAAGAAACAACAACTATTATTGTCCCATTATCAAACCGAATAATTTATAATTTATAAACGCAAATAATTTATAAACGAAAAAAAGTCAAATCGGTTGTCAATCAAATGGTAACCGATAAAAGTCACTTAAATTTTGATTTCATCATACACACAAACAAAAAATAAAACACAAAACCCTTTCTCTCAATAATTGTTGTCGGCAATCAAATGTAAAAAATAAAATTAACGTACAATTATTCTTTAATCGTACACAAAAACACCCCTCCCACTAATTGTTGTCGGCAATCAAATGTAAAGCACTAAAAGTAAGATAAACCGATTATTTTTTAAATGTAACCCAAATTACTATTTGAACATACACCAAAAAAGACTCGCTCTTGTCAATAAAAATGAAAGAAACAACAACTATTATTGTCCCATTGTCAAAAATATTAGGTTTTGGGAAAACCAAAATCATAATTTATAAACGAAAAAAAAAAAGAAAGTCAAATCAGTTGTCAATCAAATGTAACCAATAAAAGTAACTTCAATTTTGATTTAAACATACACAAAAAAACAACCCCTTTCTCCCAATAATTGTTGTCGGCAATCAAATGTAAAATAAAAGGAAGGTAAATTAGTATTTAATCATCATCCAAAAACACCCACCCTTCTCACTAATTATTGTCAGCAATCAAATGTACACCACCACTAAAAGTAACGTAAACTACTCTTCTTTAAACGGTTACACCCCTTGGTATTTGTAAACTATTAACTGTGCAGCCTTTGGTGGCGCTGTTTTTAGTTAAACACAGAGTGATATAACATTACTGGGCCGCTAGATTTTTTTTTATCTAATAGATCGTATTTTGACATACGGCTGTACTTTTTTTTTTTTTAATATATTGTTGTTGTTTGTTTTGGACATAATAATTTTTTTTTTGGTTTTCATTTGATAAATTTAAAACTATAATGGACACTTTGACCTACGCCTTTATTTGGGGGGGATTTCCATTCTAAATCTACTGTTTCTTTTTTACAGACATCTTTTTTTTTGGGGTTTTGGATTCGATACATTTCAAAGTATAAGGGACAGTTTTAACTTTTTTTCGGAATATCTCAAATATACACAATTTGCTTTACATACGACTTTTTTTTTTGTTATTTAAAATTAGAATCGACACTTTCTTTTTGAATTTGTTAAAAATGCCGGGGGTTGCTGTTGATTGATTTAGCAAAAAAAAATCAAAGCTGTCTGACAAACTCCGCCTCAGATGTCCGTATTTGCTTATAAACGAAAAGAATTGTTTGGTATTTTATCTTACATTTATAAATAGGGTTTTTTTTTGGGCGGCAGGTTTTGATTTTTTTGGTTTTTTTAATAATAACAAATAAAACAGGGTTTTGATTTTTTTTGTTTTTTTTTTAATTATAACAAATAAAACGGGGTTTTGATTTTTTTGTTTTTTTTTTAATAATAATAAATAAAACGGGACTTTTTTTTTTCTCTTAGATTTATAAATACGGGGTTTTTTTTTTGGGCGGCGGATTTTTTTTTTTTAATAATAAATAAAACGTCAAAAACAAAAAAGTCATTCACGGTATTGTTTTTTTAACAAAAAAAATATTTATATTAATCTGTTTTGTTACATTCTGTGGATTTATTTATTTATCTTTTTTAAGAGTCGTACAAGTTTGTTAAATTGTTTTCATAACAAATAAAACGTTGGTATTTTTTTTTTTTTTTTAACAACAAAAATTAGGTCGGGTACATTTTTAAAATATACTTAATGTGCTGTTTATTGATTTAGAACAACAACAACAAAAAACATATTTTTGCTTCTAATTGAGACGAATAGATACGTCAAAAGAAGTATTTTTTTTTACACAAAACAAAAAAACAATCAATCAAGATATGTTCAACAAACTCCGCCGCCCCTTTTTAACACTGCCATTCTGGGTGTTAATTACATAATTTACAGATCCAAATAATTGCAAACAAAACACAAATTCTTTCCAGAAAATAAATTTATTAACCATATATGACTAAACTAAATCAACTGTAATGAAGGTTGCAACATTTTAAAAAGTCATAACTTGTTACTGAGGGTATACAGTCATTTCCTTCAAAATGGCTTGGAAAATGTCCTATCTTTGTGAAAACGCCTCCAAATGAACTCAGCTAAATAATTTTGGAGGTATTGGTGTGCTGTGCCACGGTGTTTTCTATTCTGCCACTTAAGTAGACCCCAAACCTCTCGATGGTCTGAGTGTGAGCTCCTGTTGTGGGGTCCACAAAATTGTAACGATGGTTAACAGTTACATGTGTAAAGCCTGCCACCTTAAGATCTGTAGTCCTATAACCCTTCCAACAGTCTGAGTAGATGGTAGATCCGGACTTGATAACAAATAAAATGGGGTTTTGATTTTTTAATAATAACAAATAAAACATGTCAACCAGTTTTGTTACATTCTGTGGATTTATTTATATTTTTTTAAGAATCATATAACTTTGTTAAAGATTTTTTTTTTCATAACAAAAATAAAACGGTATTTTTATTCTTTTTTAACAACAAAAATTAGCTCGGGTTCATTTAACGTGCTGTTTATTGATTTAAAACAACAACAAAAAACCTCTTTTTGCTTCTAAACGGAACGAATAGGTATATCAAAAGAAGAAGTATTTTTTAAAAAAAAAAATCAATCAAACTACACCGCCCCTTTTTATCACTGTCATTCTGGGTGTCAATTACATGATTTACAGATAAAAATAATCGCAAACAAAACACAAATTTTTTCCAGAAAATAAATTTATTAACCACATATGACTGAACTAAATCAACGAATGGCAGGATGTTTTGGGCTTGCAAAAACGCAACTGCCTTACTTTCTGTGTTTGGGACATCCCACAAATGTAATAATGTGGTAGACATTTTGTTATTTTTTTTCAACTCTCGTCCGAGTCACGACAGAAACGGTATTTTCCCGCAACTCCAATCGTCTGCCAGAGAGCTTGAGAAATTTTATTTTGTCTTTTTTGACCCCCCCAAAAACCCAAAATTAGCAAAAAAAAAAAAATTTTGACAAATATCAATAATACGCTGAAAATTACTAGTACGCAAAAATCTTTCAGTTGGGAAATACAGAAAATCATAAACATCAACAAATAAACACTTGAAAAAGATGACATTTGCTTACACTCTCATCTTAAATTCTAGCGACAATACAAATTTTGTCAATATGCATAGGATTTCAACCCGCAATGAAATCAACGGCAAACTATATGATCATAGTATTGTTAGTAGATGTAGTTTTATTGATATGTGGAAGAATTGGCCGCGTATTATAAACCACTACATACGATCTACTCGTATATTAATGATCACTCGTATATTAGCCGTAGGTTCGGCCGCGAAAGCGGTATAATTCTGTGTTTTTACACAGAAACAGTGCCAACACAGCTGTACAGTGAATAGTTTACAGATACCCACCCCTTCTCCCATTAATTGTTGTCTACAATCATACACACAAAAAACACCCCTCCCAATAATTAGTGTCGGCAATCAAATGCAAACCAATCAAAGTAAGACGGTAACTTATTATTTAAACGTAACCCAAATTACTATTTGAACTTACACCAAAAAACACACTCTTGTCAATAAAAATTAAACAAACAACAACTATTATTGTCCCATTGTCAAAAATATTTATTTGTAGAACCAATACCATAATTTATAAACGAAAGGAAATTAAATCGGTTGTCAATCAAATGTAAACCGATAAAAGTAACTTCAATTTTTATTTAAACATACACACACATGAAAAAAAAAACCACTTCTCCCAATAATTGTTGTCGGCAATCAAATGTAAACCTATAAAAGTAACAAATTATTATTTAATCGTACACAAAAACACCCCTCCACTAATTGTTGTCGGCAACTGGTAATGTGTCTATTGTAGATGGTACATAGTCAAACTTGTTAGCCTTATCCTGCTCATTTTTGTGGCTTATTGGATTTACATAAGAACTAACTAAACATCGGAGTGTTCATCATTCTGTATGAATCAACTCATACGACTCAGTTGACCCTAAAGCATTCCAGTAATTTCCTTTACAATTATCTGGCTCTACTCTGATTATATGTTAGTTAACTGGCCCTATTTTTTTTTTGGATTTTGATATTATCCCACTTTTCTTTTCTAACCATAATTGAGGCCTATGCCTATTTTTTCTCGCTTACCAGTCAAACATATCTACTCAGGAGTCACTATTCGACCAAAATAAGATTTCAAACTGTGTGTTATAAGTCCCTTTCACCTCTCCATTTATCTATCCAAAACACATTTGGAGTGGACTGTTTTACAATAGTGAAAGATCCCTCACATTGCTTATAAAACTTTCGTTATTTCCCCTTCAATGGTTCACTTACATGCGGTGTTTTAATGAATACTTTGTCCCTATCTTGAAATTGTGGACATTTCCTTTTTATTTGTTTCTTCTTTCAGATTTGTTTGCTACTTGCACATATTCTTTTCTGGGTCAAATTCAGTATATTTAACTGGGGTTGATATTTGTCAATCAATATGGGAACAGATCTTGGTTCAAGTGTAGTCTAATGGGCATGAATTTGGTCAATTCATTTATGCTCCAATTGATGTAGTTGAATACACATTTCATTGGTCTAAGTCCTGAACCAACATCCGAGCTTCCACATTACGCATTCGCAAGGGTTTGTCTGTGGAAATGGATGTATGTCTGATTTGAGATGTTCCCACCCATCTTTACCTTTCAAGGTGTATCATGTTCTGTTAGGATGATCGTGGGCTTCCCTATCTTTATGAATTGGAGAGTGTGTCTGGTATTAGCTTTGGATATTGGATAAGCCGAAACATATTTTTAAGAAGAGAGTATAAGTGACCAATAAATACTTTTTTTTTTGTTAAATGGGGTAATGGCCTATAATAGTCAATCTCTAAGATCTCATTTGGTCTTTTTGGTATAATTGATTTTAATATATTGCTGTAATTTTGGTTTACTGGCTTGGCTCATAAGTACACTAGGCAAGCTTAGAGTGACTTTAAGATGCCTATGTACATTTTTGGCCAGTAAAACCACATTTTCAAAGTGTGTTCTGTTTTATGGGCACCAAAGTGTCCATATAAACAGTGAATATATTTTATGAGTGGGGTGTCCACTCATCTTTATCTATTTACTCTGTAAAATAAGATCTGGCTCTCGTCTTTGTAGCACATATGATTTCTTGAGACATTCAAAATTTTTTCCTCTTTTAGAACTTACATGATTGGGTTTAAATCAAGGTCCACAAATTGCAATTGGATAGGGTCTCTAAATTGTGCTCTATATTACTATTAGCCATTAAATTGACATTTGTAATGTAGGTGTTCTCTCCTGACAAATGATTCTGTTCTGACCTACATGAGTTTCGACTAAGCATGTCAGCCAGGACATTCTCGGATCCTTTATAGTATCGTACAATGTAATTGAATTCCTGTAGCAAAAAACTCCATCTGATCAAGTGACTATTGGTCAAAAAGTTGTGACTCAGAGGTTTGGGGCTTCTGTGGTCCATGACTGCATCGCTCAATTTTTGGAAGGCCTATATTATTGCCAGTGCTTCCCTCTCAGTAACCATGCAATTTATTTCTGGACCTTTCAGGAGCCAGTTGATAAAGTAGAGGACACCAGGTTGTTTGGCCTCCTGGATCTTGGATAACTTATCCCTAATCTAAAACCACTACTATCTATTTGGACAATAAATGGTTTATTAAAATCAGGAAAGGCTAACATTGTTTGCTTTAAGAATCATGTTTTAATATTTTCAAATGCCCTTTCCTGTTACTCTGTCTAGTTCCATCATTAATCTTTTCTGATTAGTTTTAACAATAGTTCCATGTGTCTGAAAACTTCTGGTAGAAACGATTATAATAGTTATACAGACTTTAAAATGATCAAATTTGTTTTTACTGGTTGGTTTAGGAAAGTTTTGAATAGTACTGATCTTCTCTGGATGAGGTCTTATCCCGTTGCAACCTGCAATATGACTTAGGAAGACTATTTGGTTGGAAACTAGAGTACTCTTCTTGAAGTTGATTTTGATTCCATTCAGTTGTTACTCTTCAAAAAACATAGTTAAGTGTTGAAGGTGTTCTTCGATGTGGCAGATGCAATCATTACATCATCTGCATAAATAGTCGTAATCGGCTTAACCTTAGAAAATAGTCTTATCTAAGCATCTTATCAAACCTGCACTACTATTTATCACTCCAAAAGGCATCCTACTGAACTGATAGGTATAACCCTCATATTGGAAGGCAGTGTATTGGCAATCATCTCAGTGAAGTTCAATCTGCCAATAGCTAGATATTAGATTGAAAGTGGAAAACACCTACTTTCCAAATCAGACTAAATTTATTAAGATCATAATTTCAATGCATCATCGCTCCCAAGCAAGTTGGATGCTGCAATTTTACTATCTATGAATGCTTCTGCAATATTTACAATCAATTTTGGATGGACCATATCTCGGAAACAATGTCATCTTCAAGATTTCATCACCTATTCTGTTATGTCAGAGAAATCAGTATTGCATGTGTTCAACTATAGGAAGTCTATCCCCAAAATAATGTCATGGATTAAGCCATTCTATATTAAACACGCATGATAGACGATTGATGGCCTACTTTGATCTTGACCCAAATTTACTTCTGTGCTAGTTTGGCTTTCTCGCTGTAAGCCATGATAACCGTAGGGTCTTAATGTTCTGATTTTTGGTCAGAATCTCATGATAGAATTTTTCTGGCGCCACTCATGGTAGAATTTGTCTGACACCACTGAAATCTGGCTTCTAGAATCTAAGTGATTTAACCAGTAAGCCCTCAAACAAAACCTCTATTGTGGGACAGTTATGAAAAGTGAAGTTGGGTACCTTATCCTCCCACACACACACATTAGTGATCTCTTGAATAGGGATTTGGTTCATGTTCCTCAAGGTTATTTTCATTTCTTGAGATGAAGAGCCTAGCCTGAAGTACTTTCTAGTTTGGTTTTTTTCTATGCTGTGGGTGTATAATTACTACACTCTGGTTTTTGGGATCTCCCTGGACTATGGCGTGGGCTTATCATTGTTTGTCAATACGTGTCCGGGTTTTTTTTGGATGACCACAGGTATGGAGGAGTTCTTTCTAATGATTTTTCCTTCCAATGACTTGCATTATTTGTTATTTTTCCTTTTCTTATAGAATATTGCATTAGGAGTGGCCTCCCTCTTATGCTCTTCTCGATAAGTTGGTATTATTCATGTCAATACTGTTGAGTAATTCAGCTATCTGCTCAATACTTCTAGCGCTAGTACACAATAGTGATTGCTTAATTTTAAGAAGTAGGTTTCTTTTTATTATCCTTATAATTTTGCTCTTGCTTAGGTGTTAGGTGGTGTCCTTAGCTTTGTGACCTGGCAGCAAAAGAATTTTGTCAAAGTCTCCTGGTGCTGATCTATATTTCTCCTGAAATAGCTAGTACAATAGGGCTTTTTGCCTATCCCTATTACAGAAGTTTTTAACTAATAACTTTTAGTAATCATTGAAGGTAGTTGGGGCTTGAAATAGTGACTCCCACTATATCAGTGCATCTCCTTGATGGTGGCTATATACTATGATCACCTTTCCACCCTCTGATAAGTTTTAATGCACTGAAAAGTAAGGATTGAGCTTCTAAGATGTTCTAAGGGGGCTTCGTTAGTGGCTACCTTAAATATTTTTAGCCTCACAAACTGGTTAATTGTGCTGACTTGGGCTGGGTGGCATCCGGGATACTTATCTGTGTGCTCATCATCTGGTTTTCGGCCTGATATACATTCAGAAGTAGTCCTTCTAAAGTAAGTCAAGAGGGTGATTTTCCCCTTCTGGCTTCATATGTAAGCAGGTTCCTGACAAGGTTTACTCAGCCTCTGAAGGTCCTTGAAGGCAACTATTCATTCTCCCCTATCCTTCCAGGTTATCAAACCAATTCCTAATTGCCGAATCGAAGGTTGATGTCCTTTGATGTAGTTGAGACTCGATTGTTAGCATTCTTTGGTTGAGAGCTTCATCCAGCTTCTTCTTGGGTTGCGGCTGTGCTGTCCACTATTTCTTGAGAATGGTTCTAAGATGGCTTCAACTACTGTCAAAGCTATCCTGTCCTCATGTCGCTTGAGCTGATGGTCAAGGGATTCATGTTTCTGGGTGCATCTTGAAACTCCCTTTGGATCTTGTCTTGCAACTTTTCTTGAGTTTTGTGCATTCCTTGCACTTGTAAATTGCCAATGATGCTACCCTTGAATTCGTCAAACCACTGCTGACATTTTAAATCCTTCACATCCATTTCATCTTTTCAGTTGCCAAGTGTTTATTTTATTTTAGAGTTGTCTCTCCGAATACTATTCAAGTTGAGGGACAATTTTTCTATATCAGCAGACAGCCTAGTTTCTATATCTTCTATGTCAATTTTCAGGTCTGACCTGACACTATCCATATACACTTTCAACTTTTCTTCCATGTTGGTCATCTGTTACTGAATGCTTATTTCATCTCCACTTTCATATTATTCATGTCTTTCATTTCTCCATATTATTCATATCTTTTATTTCTCCATATTATTCATGTCTTCTTTCATTTCTCTCTTCATACTGTTCATATCTGCCTTGATACTCATGATGGCCTGGAATAGTTGTTGAATAGTTGTTCCATGGTCATGGCATCTCCTTTGGCCTGTGCTATCTTGCCCTCAGACATGTTGGCCATTTTATCACTGAGTGTTTCTTGAGCTAGAGGTAACACTTGACCTGTAACTTGTTTGTGTGGAGTGTGCGCAACTTCGGTTATAGACCCCCCTGGGTAGTTGAATCTGCACAGACCTTTCCCCAACACTATTGGAATTTCTTTCCATTTCACCATCGCTAATATCTTGTAGTTCCTCAATATGTTCCATATTTTTGTTTTCTAATAATTTACCACATTCTTAATATTATTAATTTTTTTTCAATGATTAAATATAATGTTATTTACTCTTTTTTATATATACGAGTTTAGATATGTCATAGGACCTCTTGTTATCTCTTTACCATTTAGCGCATACGTTCAACTTGCCTAACTTTTAGCCTGCTGTTTACATGCCTAAGTCACCTATTTTAATTTATTTTCATCAATTAATTATTCATGGTCCCAGTTTATCATTCTACTCCCATCTATCAATTCATATAACTAAGGAAATTCATAAAGGTTAATAAGTTCCAAAAAAAATATTTTTTTATACACCTTTCCAATGGCTGGACCTCCTTGGAAATTTATGTTTCATGCCCCTAAAGTCTGCGTGTCAAAATATATGGCGATCTGCGTTTTCCACCAGAAGAGGGGGAACACAGAGTCTTCGAGTAGGATGCCAAGACTGACATATGAAATAACTAACCAATGATCATGTCTACTTCCAATGGGCTAGGTCTTGGTTTATACATTAAATTTTAGACACAATTTAGGCTAGTTCATCCATACCTCCCCCCTCTTTCGGATTCCACACAAGCCTCAGAATTCGAACCCACAGAGAATGTTGCAAACGGCTCTCTTCAGTGATGAATTTACTTTAGATAGAAATTACAGTACCTTTATGTGGGTTTTCAATCAAGTAGAAGACTCGATCATATTACTGTATTACAATGCACAAGAAGATATGTGTATGTGTGCGCATATGTATGATAATCAATTGATGAGCAGTTTGAGAAATAACTTTGACAAACTAGAGACCATTTAATGAGAACCAAATTGATAATGTTTATTTATAAATGAGATAAAAAATTGGAAAAACTCTTTGACAAAAATATATATATGTATTGAAACAGACAGATCGAAGAATCGATCTTAGTTTCATGATTGTCATTTAAGAACGGTAATTCTAAACCACTATTTACCCGCAATGAGACTTTTTCTATTCCAAGCCACATAGATTTTAAGTTATTTATTTTGTGTTTGTTTAAAAAGAATTTAATGTAAAGAATATGAGTATAAATGTCACAAATCATGGTGAATAATATTCGTGTGTGTGGCTTGTGGATTTATATTAGCTCAATTTAAAAGTTTCAATTGCGTGTATATTTTCTTTAAATTTTAATTTTGCAAATTATACAAAGTCATTTAAAAATGCTGATCAAAAGTCACATTCCTTTGATCAGTATTTTTAATCAAAATCTTACTTGAACAAATGTATAGAATAATTAATGTGTACTTCGATAAATTAAGATAATGAATGTATATTTTTGTATTCACGAATTCCGATGTAATTGTTTTGTTAATTTAGAATCATGTATTAAATTTAAAAATAAATGAGAAACGTAGAACGCTTATCAAGAAAGGCCAATGCTATTGTATAGTCAAATTAGATATTGCTGGAGGCCGAAATCAAAGGAGGCGGAGTTATGAACAAAAACTAGGCAGAAAGGTCAACGGTAGACATCTTAAATATAAGATAGACACTCTAACTTTTGACTTGGCTGTGCTTAGATCGTCCCAAGCTACAGCAGAGTTGTTCCAGAGAAATCACTTCAACTGTTATTAAGAAGTTGCCCGGTAAACTGCAATCATGATGGGCTGAGTCCAAGAAGCTTATTCCTGTTCTGCCAATTTAAATCTTTCATACCGCTGATCTGTAATGTTTTCCGTGCTTCCAGTCTTCCAAATTCCAACATTTAAATTAACCATGCCTTTCTAAGAAATTCAAAATGCGCGCCTACGTTCTTCATACATAGCACCGCAAGAAGAAAACTGGACGAAGAAAGAATGGTAACGTTTGTTACATGAACTTGTTAACTTTCCTCTCAGTAATAATTTTATATTTAATCTGTTAATCAAAGTAATTGCATGTAAATTTCTTGCTTTCCATTTGAAAATGTTATACTAAAACCTGTCAGTAAAATTTTTCTCTAATATTTCGGTGTGTGCTCTAGTCTTTAGATGATAATTATTAATATTTGTGCCTACTAATAATCCATTTGTGAATACATTTATATTTTTACTATTACTTATTTTACAAACAAAACGATGCCAATAATAATATTTCTCAACTCTAATTAAAGTCAGTAAAGTTATCTCATAATATTTATTATATTCATTTTAAAAGTAATTTTCTTGTATCGAATTAAAAATCGTCATTTATGTTGAGTTGAGAAATATTCAAGTATTTTTATTGTTTCTTTTACTTTGTCATAATATTTTAATCTATACTCCAAATCTCAAATACTTAAAATAGTCTAAAATTTTATTATAATCTTTTGTTATATATTATTACGGAGTAAGAATAATAATTTATTATTACCTTCCGAACAATCTGGGGAGTTATGGGTTTCAGAGTAAATTTAATTAATTATTACTTTTGCGATCGTTTGATTTCGCCATGTTTTATTGAATAGTTATATCGGACTGTTGTGTAGAAAATGTTACGGAGAGAAAGGGTTTTATATAATTTCGTTTTAAAATCCACTTCCGGTCACTCTTCCTCGATGTTACTGTGGCAATGCCTTTACCTTCGCTTAAGTTGGCGTCTCGTTTTACTACCACATGGAGAGAAAGAAATTCTCCAGGTAATCTCTTGGGTCACCGGGGTTCGAAAATGAGCCCGGCTGGTTGTAGTGTCCCGGATCTACTTGGGGGCATTAAGACTTGTCAAAGTACAAGCCGCCCGGTATTCCGTCTATGCACCGCAAGTTATTATTTGTAGTATATCTTAATCCCTGCAACTATCAGTACATCAATATTATATATTATATTTTTCTATAAAACCGCCTCCCATTTATCCGTATACGCAATGGTTTGAATCTATTAAAATAAAACAACTTAATATAAACTAGTAGTTAAATATTTTAAGTGCTCCAATTACTCTGATTCTCATATCAACCTGGACAACCATTTAAACATAAATATTGGCATGATTTTGTTAATCAGTACAAACCGATTATTGATGACTAGCAGCAATTTATTATAAATACATATGAAAGTTTTACCGTACCTGTAAATAATATTGTTCAATGCTTTCAATAATTTATTAAAAATTTGTATAACCTAATTTTGTCTCTCTTGCATTATTACTCTCGAAATCTAGCCAATCACCTGCTGTCTGTATCGACAACTTAAATATATACATTAAATTATTAGCCGTACCAATATCCCGACTATAAGATATCTATGAAATAGCTGATTGTAGGTAATTTAGTCTGTGTTTTTCGATGAGCTAGTAAAGGGAGAACCCCGTACCGTTGTAATGTTGTCATCGGTGGGTCATGCCAGGGTTTTGGGTTTGAATTTAGTTTGCATTTGGAATTTATTCCTAGACGTGGACTGGGTTTGAATTCGGATTACTGTGTGTGATTAAGCATGGTGATTTTTACCGGTACAGTGTTCAAAATTTTGGCGCCCAACGTGGGGCCCGAATGAAGAAATCTCCCACACCCTGCAGAGTGAACAAGAGTAAATATTAAATTATAGAAATATTCGATTTTTTTTCATACCGTTGAGATATATATACTTTGCGTTATTAAAATGCGCAGTTTTAAAACGATGTTTGAGTAAGTCAAATATACTAATTTTTTTTCACCCGTGCTTGCAAGTAGTTTCAGTTGAATAGATTGCCTTCTAATATTGTTAAGATAATATAGTGAGATTTTTTTTGAAAAAAAAAAGTGTGAAAGCGATTTTGAAGTTTTGTTTTAACGACAAAAATATTGAGAATAGTTTCAAAGCAAGTGAAAACCTGTATCGATTTTGTGCGTTTATTTAATTCAAAATAAACGAATGTTATTTCATAAATCTTTTTGCAAATCAATTTTGTTGTGTTGTTTAAAAAAAAAAGCAAAAGTAGGATTACTTTTCATGTCTTACAAATAAACGCGTGTATGTGTGTATATATATATTGTTTAATATAGAAGTCTTATCAAAGCCAGTGCATAATATAAATATCAGTTGAATAAAGTTTGGACGGAATATGTGCTATCCGATATTAAGTAGAGTAACCGTTTAGGTTAAGTTTTTGTATAAAACCAATCAGCCAAATACAGTCATCAAAGTGTTAACAGTATATACACGTACGTTATAGAAACTTGAAATTGTATGATAACCCCGCAGAAGTAGCGTTAGTATTAAACGTTCTACATAAAACATTATGTTCTTGAATCAAATGATTTTATTAAGTCACATAAAAGTATATATTTGGGGATCAGTGGATTAAATTATCTATTGGTCACATGTTGCTGGCTGGCGCCTTTCAAATAAATTTGTCAGCAAATATGTTTGTCCATACAGCAGTGGTGAGTTTTGTTTGGTCTATAAAAGAGAGAAATGGTGATATATATATATAGAGAGAGTTACTGACAGTATTATAAGAATATTATTGTATTATATACTAATTGTTAATATGTTGTTTTATAGGACTGAGGAGAATAGTTCGAACTGGGTGAAATAAAGTTTTTTTCTCTTCCCTTATTAATAATTTAGATACACGTTATCATATCATATATATACATGTAATAATAAAATGAAAAAAAAAAAAAGTGAAAAAGGGGTTTTATATAACAGAAATCAATCGGAACATAGGCGAAAAAAAGAAAGGAAGGAAGACACACAAACTGGATGAGAAAGGTGGGAACAGTATCAGCAGCGGGGAAGGATTTGGCATATAGGATAAGGGATCAGTATCTTTTATGAATATATACATAAATAAAATTATCTCGAAAATAACTAATTCACATGCTAAAATCACACACATATAATTAATAAAAGAATATAAAATGGCAGAATAGAAGGGTTCAGTAAATCATCTGGAAAGAGCGCAGAAACATCAGACATGTCAGTGACTGTAAGTGAATAGATTAAATAAACAAATAACTAGTTACGGAGAAATATGCACACAATATAAAAGGAAGACAGTGTTTACCGGTTGAAACGGGTCAGAATGGACAAGTCATTTGACTCTCAACACCTTTCGTTCAAAATTATAGATTTTTATGGGGAATACTGGGAAAACCCCCACGAACATGTCGACAGCTTAACAGATGCTTTCGAAATAACAGACCTAGATAATAAGCAACAAATGGCCATCATTCAGCATCATTTGAAATCAGTCGCCAAAGACTGGTGGACCATACTGAGAGGAAAACCTAGAACTTTTGAGGAGTACCGTGACAGGCTGCTAAGGACATTCTGGGGCTGAGGAAAGAGACAAGAAATAGCATTGCGTAGGCCTTATCAAAGAATGCTTTCCCGCAGGAAACTCGACTTACCCTAACAAATTTCTTTTCGCAGCAAGCCACCAAGTTTTGTTCGTTGCACACTTTCAACTGGTCAGATTCCCGAGTTATTCGAATGATAGCATACAATATGCCACAAGAAGTTAGAGGGGCGTATGATCAGTAGCCAAATACACACTATTTCTGAGATGACAAAGTTCTTGGAGACAGTAGACCAACACTTCATATCTCCGGCACCAGATAACCGTAAAAGTCAGCCCATTAAAACCATCCACCAGATAGACGAACCTAATTTCAGAGAAAGAAAACCAGGATCACCAAGCAAGTTACTTATGCCCGGTTATAGAAGTAAATATAGAAGACAACAGGGTTACGGTTTTGATTGACTCAGGCAGCCAAGCTTCAATCGTATCGGCAGCTTGGATCAATAACCTAAAAAAGGACCCGCGAAATCATGCAGTTGCCAACTCGAGCCTATTCAATTCACATTGGCAAATGGGAAAAAAATGCTAAGTGAAAACCGGCAAGTATGGCTGGAAGTTAAGATAAATCAGAGGCCGGTAGGACATACTTTTCTGGTGATGACAGGACTTATTTACGACGTGGTGCTCGGCTCTGATTTTTTGGCCCACAATGATGGTGTTATCGATTATGAAAAGGGAAGATGCTCTTTCGGAAGTGAGGCAGTCGATTTCAAAATACCAATTACCCAGAGACCTGACTACAAAAGTTGTTTGGTCCAGGCAGTCGACCCAGCAGCGATCAGTAAAAAGGTTCAAGAGTCCATCCTCACGGAACCCAGGGACACAGATCAGATCGGAAAAATACTAAAGAAATATGAAGCTGTTTTTTCTCCTACACCGGGAGAGATTAGAGGATATACACACCGGATCCGTGTAAAGGAGGAGACGTACGTTCCATCGAAAACTTACCCCATACCTTTTCAGTACAGAGGGGAAGTGGAAGCCCAGATTCATCAAATGATTGAATGGGGTATTATTGAACGTGGCCCGTCACCTTATAACAACCCGTTGGTCGTGGTTAAAAAAGAAAAATGGGAGTTTGCGTTTGTGTTTGGATGCACGCAAGTTGAACAGCATTACTATCCCAGAAAGAGATGCTCCTCCACCTATTCAAGAGGTACTGGTGCGGCTGGCCGGTAAAACCATCTTTTCAACCTTGGATTTGACCGCAAGCTACTGGCAGTTGAATCTAGACCCTAGGGATCGGAAATATACGGCCTTCTGATATAATGGGTATACTCATATATTTAAAAGGGTCCCTTTTGGACTCATAAACAGTGGAGCAGGCTTAATGCGCTGTTTGCGGCAGGTCCTTTCCGATGAGATACAGGAGCATATGGTATGTTATATGGATGACTTGGTCATCGTTTCAGAAAACCTGCAGGAACATTTGCAACATTTGGAAAGGTTCCTCAGAGAATGCAGAGAAAAAAATATCACCGTAAATTTTGAGAAGAGCCGTTTTGCTATTGGCGAGATAACTTTCCTTGGCCATATCATCAACCAACATGGTATTAAGGCTCACCCCGATAAAATTGCCGCGATAGAAAATTTCCCAACACCAACTAAACCGAAGCAGGTCCAATCATTTTTGGGCCTTTGCAACTTCTATCACAAATTCTATCCAAACTTTTCCCAGGAAACTAGAAATCTCGTAGACCTCATCAAGAAAAACCGCAAGTGGGAATGGACACCTTTTCATGACAAAGAACTCCTACATGTAAAAAAAAAATTTTTACAGGCTGTAATGCTGCACCATCCGAATTTTCATCGCCCCTTTTATGTACAAACGGATAGCAGCAAACAAGGACTAGGAGCTATTTTATTTCAAATAAGTGATACCGGAGCTCACCAAGTTATTTATTTCAGCAGCCGTGCATTGAAGGGGGCGGAAGTCCATTACACTACAACAGAACAAGAAACTCTGGCCATTGTGTGGGCATGCCAGAAATTCCGGCAATTTCTTTTGGGATCTCAAGTAATCATTATCACCGATCATCGTTGCCTGGAGTTTCTCAACAAGAGTTTCCTGACTAATGACCGTTTAATCAGATGGAGTTTGACCCTCCAACAATTCCGGTACCAAGTCCAGTACTGTCCAGGGCGGGAAAATATTGTGGCTGACGTATTGAGTCGTCATCCTGTACCGATGAAGATACAAAACCCTGAAATCAAGAACCAACCCTTGGAAGTTATGGCCACTACGACATCGAGTTCTGTAGAAACTGAACTGCGGAATTTGAGTTATTGGCAGAATATACAGTATTCCCATATCATTCATGATTTGTCCAAACCCTCGGATAAGAATCAGAAGCCACAAAGCAGATACCCCCATTTCCGGATTGAGGGAGGCACATTACAAACCCGGACCAAGGATTACAGTGCTCCTTGGAAAATCGTGGTACCCAATAGGTTGAGGGCCCCTATAATTAAACATATACACCAATCCCTGGGACATTATGGACCCAGGAAGATTGAAGAAGTGGCCCGTCGCCAATTTTACTGGCCGGGAATGTATCACCATATCACTTCCATAATCAGACAGTGCGATATCTGCGCGACTACTAAAGCTCCCAACAAGTCCTACGCGGGGAAAATAAAACCTGTGATGGCTACGAGACCGAAGGAGATCCTTGCAATAGACCACTATGGTCCCTTGCCCAAATTCAAAACATTTCAGTATTTGTTGGTATCATATGATATTTTTTCCAAGTATGTTAAGGTTTACCCAGTGCGGTCTACAAACACCAGAAACGTAACTCGGGTTCTTCAGGAAAAACAATTTCAAGAGGTAGGTAAACCCGAAACCATACTTTCCGACCATGGTTCGGCATTCACCTCGAAAGAATGGAAAAACTGGGTAAAGAAGCAGAATGTAAACCATCGCCTAACATCAATCAGAAACCCACAATCAAACCCGTGCGAGAGAGTCATGAGAGAAATCAGTCGACTTTCGCGCGTGTTTATCAACGGATCACCGGAAGTGGGTAGAGAAACTTCAATATGTCATGGATTGCATCAATCATACCATGAACGAATCCACGGGATTCCCACCCATGCGTCTTCACTATGGTAGACCATGCCCGGATATTTTCCCTACGCTATCACCAAAGCGTGAAGTACATATAAATCCTAGCACGGATCAAGACATGGCCCGGCAACAATTGGAGCGCATGGCACAAAATAGAATTAAAAGAGGAGGAAGGCAACATCACAATTTTAAAAGGGGGGATCAAGTCTGGCTAAGATCTCCACGAGTCAGTAATGTACCTAGGAAGGAATTCAAAAAATTCTTCCCTCTGTATAGCGGGCCATATGAGATAGTGGACGAATGCCATGAAAACGCTTTTCTACTGGAAGGGAAGGGTCTACGAGGTATTTACAATGCGAGACAATTAAAGCCTTATATACCTCCTGACCCAGGGAGAACATAGAAAACAAACAGTAATTTTGGGATAACCCGGTAAACGACCACTATGTTATAAATGTTTCAGATGATGAGTAAAGACCAATAGACATTAATATACAAATGATTGATAAAATGTATCATTCCACACCCATGTTAGGTTCAAACTCTCACCCAGACTGTTCTCCAAAGTCGATCAACTTTGTAATGAAATGTAAGTCAGTAAAATATGTATAAACATTTTTTTTTTGTTATTTTTTTTTTAAGTAGTAAGAAATGAAACAGACAGATCGAAGAATCGATCTGAGTTTCATGGTTGTCATTTAAGAACGGTAATTCTAAACCACTATTTACCCGCAATGAGACTTTTTCTATTCCAAGCCACATAAATTTTAAGTTATTTATTTTGTGTGTGTTTAAAAAGAATTTAATGTAAAGAGTATGAGTATAAATATCACAAATCATGATGAATAATATTCGTGTGTGTGGTTTGTGGATTTATATTAGCTCAATTTAAAAGTTTCAATTGCGTGTATATTTTCTTTAAATTTTAATTTTGCAAATTATACAAAGTCATTTAAAAATGCTGATCAAAAGTCACATTCCTTTGATCAGTATTTTTAATCAAAATCTTACTTGTACAAAATGTATACAATAATTAATTTGTACTTTGATGAATTAACATAATGAATGTATATTTTTGTATCCACGTTGAAATTTTGAACACTGTACCGGTAAAAATCACCATGCTTAATCACACACAGTAATCCGAATTCAAACCCAGTCCACATCTAGGAATAAATTCCAAAATGCAAACTAAATTCAAACCCAAAACCCTGGCATGACCCACCGATGACAACATTACAACGGTACGGGGTTCTCCCTTTACTAGCTCATCGAAAAACACAGACTAAATTACCTACAATCAGCTATTTCATAGATATCTTATAGTCGGGATATTGGTACGGCTAATAATTTAATGTATATATTTAAATTGTCGATACAGACAGCAGGTGATTGGCTAGATTTCGAGAGTAATAATGCAAGAGAGACAAAATTAGGTTATACAAATTTTTAATAAATTATTGAAAGCATTGAACAATATTATTTACAGGTACGGTAAAACTTTCATATGTATTTATAATAAATTGCTGCTAGTCATCAATAATCGGTTTGTACTGATTAACAAACTCATGCCAATATTTATATGTTTAAATGGTTGTCCAGGTTGATATGAGAATCAGAGTAATTGGAGCACTTAAAATATTTAACTACTAGTTTATATTAAGTTGTTTTATTTTAATAGATTCAAACCATTGCGTATACGGATAAATGGGAGGCGGTTTTATAGAAAAATATAATATATAATATTGATGTACTGATAGTTGCAGGGATTAAGATATACTACAAATAATAACTTGCGGTGCATAGACGGAATACCGGGCGGCTTGTACTTTGACAAGTCTTAATGCCCCCAAGTAGATCCGGGACACTACAACCAGCCGGGCTCATTTTCGAACCCCGGTGACCCAAGAGATTACCTGGAGAAGAATTTCTTTCTCTCCATGTGGTAGTAAAACGAGACGCCAACTTAAGCGAAGGTAAAGGCATTGCCACAGTAACATCGAGGAAGAGTGACCGGAAGTGGATTTTAAAACGAAATTATATAAAACCCTTTCCGTAACATTTTCTACACAACAGTCCGATATAACTATTCAATAAAACATGGCGAAATCAAACGATCGCCAAAGTAATAATTAATTAAATTTACTCTGAAACCCATAACTCCCCAGATTGTTTGGAAGGTAATAATAAATTATTATTCTTACTCCGTAATAATATATAACAAAAGATTATAATAAAATTTTAGACTATTTTAAGTATTTGAGATTTGGAGTATAGATTAAAATATTATGACAAAGTAAAAGAAACAATAAAAATACTTGAATATTTCTCAACTCAACATAAATGACGATTTTTAATTCGATACAAGAAAATTACTTTTAAAATGAATATAATAAATATTATGAGATAACTTTACTGACTTTAATTAGAGTTGAGAAATATTATTATTGGCATCGTTTTGTTTGTAAAATAAGTAATAGTAAAAATATAAATGTATTCACAAATGGATTATTAGTAGGCACGAATATTAATAATTATCATCTAAAGACTAGAGCACACACCGAACATTTTCAAATGGAAAGCAAGAAATTTACATGCAATTACTTTGATTAACAGATTAAATATAAAATTATTACTGAGAGGAAAGTTAACAAGTTCATGTAACAAACGTTACCATTCTTTCTTCGTCCAGTTTTCTTCTTGCGGTGCTATGTATGAAGAACGTAGGCGCGCATTTTGAATTTCTTAGAACGGCATGGTTAATTTAAATGTTGGAATTTGGAAGACTGGAAGCACGGAAAACATTACAGATCAGCGGTATGAAAGATTTAAATTGGCAGAACAGGAATCAGCTTCTTGGACTTAGCCCATCATGATTGCAGTTTACCGGGCAACTTCTTAATAACGGTTGAAGTGATTTCTCTGGAACAACTACTTTGCTGTAGCTTGAGACGATCTAAGCACAGCCAAGTCAAAAGTTAGAGTGTCTATCTTATATTTAAGATGGCTACCGTTGACCTTTCTGCCTAGTTTTTGTTCATAACTCCGCCTCCTTTGATTTCGGCCTCCAGCAATATCTAATTTGACTATACAATAGCATTTGCCTTTCTTGATAAGCGTTCTACGTTTCTCATTTATTTTTAAATTTAATACATGATTCTAAATTGACAAAACAATTACATCGGAATTCGTGAATACAAAAATATACATTCATTATCTTAATTTATCGAAGTACAAATTAATTATTCTATACATTTGTTCAAGTAAGATTTTGATTAAAAATACTGATCAAAGGAATGTGACTTTTGATCAGCATTTTTAAATGACTTTGTATAATTTGCAAAATTAAAATTTAAAGAAAATATACACGCAATTGAAACTTTTAAATTGAGCTAATATAAATCCACAAGCCACACACACACGAATATTATTCACCATGATTTGTGACATTTATACTCATATTCTTTACATTAAATTCTTTTTAAACAAACACAAAATAAATAACTTAAAATCTATGTGGCTTGGAATAGAAAAAGTCTCATTGCAGGTAAATAGTGGTTTAGAATTACCGTTCTTAAATGACAATCATGAAACTAAGATCGATTCTTCGATCTGTCTGTTTCATTTCTTCCTACTTAAAAAAAAAATAACAAAAAAAAATGTTTATACATATTTTACTGACTTACATTTTATTCCAAAGTCGATCAACTTTGTAATGAAATGTAAGTCAGTAAAATATGTATAAACATTTTTTTTTTGTTATTTTTTTTTTAAGTAGGAAGAAATGAAACAGACAGATCGAAGAATCGATCTGAGTTTCATGGTTGTCATTTAAGAACGGTAATTCTAAACCACTATTTACCCGCAATGAGACTTTTTCTATTCCAAGCCACATAAATTTTAAGTTATTTATTTTGTGTTTGTTTAAAAAGAATTTAATGTAAAGAGTATGAGTATAAATGTCACAAATCATGATGAATAATATTCGTGTGTGTGTGGTTTGTGGATTTATATTAGCTCAATTTAAAAGTTTCAATTGCGTGTATATTTTCTTTAAATTTTAATTTTGCAAATTATACAAAGTCATTTAAAAATGCTGATCAAAAGTCACATTCCTTTGATCAGTATTTTTAATCAAAATCTTACTTGTACAAAATGTATACAATAATTAATTTGTACTTTGATGAATTAACATAATGAATGTATATTTTTGTATTCACGAATTCCGATGTAATTGTTTTGTCAATTTAGAATCATGTATTAAATTTAAAAATAAATGAAAACCAAACAATGGAAATGAGGAACATAGAAATCTTATCAGGAAAGGCAAAGGCTATTGTATAGTCAAAAATTAGATATTGCTGGAGGCCAGAAAATCAAAGGAGGCGGAGTTATGAACAAAAACTAGGCAGAAAGGTCAACCGTAGCCATCTTAAATATAAGATAGACACTCTAACTTTTGACTTGGCTGTGCTTAGATCGTCTCAAGCTACAGCAAAGTAGTTGTTCCAGAGAAATCACTTCAACCGTTATTAAGAAGTTGCCCGGTAAACTGCAATCATGATGGGCTGAGTCCAAGAAGCTGATCCCTGTTCTGCCAATTTAAATCTTTCATACCGCTGATCTGTAATGTTTTCCGTGCTTCCAGTCTTCCAAATTCCAACATTTAAATTAACCATGCCGTTCTAAGAAATTCAAAATGCGCGCCTACGTTCTTCATACATATCACCGCAAGAAGAAAAGCCGGACGAAGAAAGAATGGTAACTTTTGTTACATGAACTTTTTAACTTTCCTCTCAGTAATAATTTTATATTTAATCTGTTAACCTAATTAATTGCATGTAAATTTCTTGTTTTCCATTTGAAAATGTTACACTAAAACCTGTCAGTAAATCTCGTCTCTAATATTTCTGTGCTCTAGTCTTTAGATGATAATTATTAATATTTGTGCCTACTAATAATCCATTTGTGAATACATTTATATTTTTACTATTACTTATTTTACAAACAAAACGATGCCAATAATAATATTTCTCAACTCTAATTAAAGTCAGTAAAGTTATCTCATAATATTTATTATATTCATTTTAAAAGTAATTTTCTTGTATCGAATTAAAAATCGTCATTTATGTTGAGTTGAGAAATATTCAAGTATTTTTATTGTTTCTTTTACTTTGTCATGATATTTTAATCTATACTCCAAATCTCAAATACTTAAAATAGTCTAAAATTTTATTATAATCTTTTGTTATATATTATTACGGAGTAAGAATAATAATTTATTATTACCTTCCGAACAATCTGGGGAGTTATGGGTTTCAGAGTAAATTTAATTAATTATTACTTTTGCGATCGTTTGATTTCGCCATGTTTTATTGAATAGTTATATCGGACTGTTGCGTAGAAAATGTTACGGAGAGAAAGGGTTTTATATAATTTCGTTTTAAAATCCACTTCCGGTCACTCTTCCTCGATGTTACTGTGGCAATGCCTTTACCTTCGCTTAAGTTGGCGTCTCGTTTTACTACCACATGGAGAGAAAGAAATTCTTCTCCAGGTAATCTCTTGGATCACCGGGGTTCGAAAATGAGCCCGGCTGGTTGTAGTGTCCCGGATCTACTTGGGGGCATTAAGACTTGTCAAAGTACAAGCCGCCCGGTATTCCGTCAATGCACCGCAAGTTATTATTTGTAGTATACCTTAATCCCTGCAACCATCAGTACATCAATATTATATATTATATTTTTATATAAAACCGCCTCCCATTTATCCGTATACGCAATGGTTTGAAACTATTAAAATAAAACAACTTAATAAAAACTAGTAGATAAATATTTTAAGTGCTCCAATTACTCTGATTCTCATATCAACCTGTACAACCATTTAAACATATAAATATTGGCATGAGTTTGTTAATCAGTACAAACCTATTATTGATGACTAGCAGCAATTTATTATAAATACATATGAGAGTTACCGTACCTGTAAATAATATTATTCAATGCTTTCAATAATTTATTAAAAATTTGTCTAACCTAATTTTGTCTCTCTTGCATTATTACTCTCGAAATCTAGCCAATCACCTGCTGTCTGTATCGACAACTTAAATATATACATCAAATTATTAGCCGTACCAATATCCCGAATATAAGATATCTATGAAATAGCTGATTGTAGATAATTTAGTCTGTGTTTCTTTCGATGAGCTAGTAAAGGGAAAACCCCGTACCGTTGTAATGTTGTCATCGGTTAGTCATGCCAGGGTTTTGGGTTTGAATTTAGTTTGCATTTTGGAATTTATTCCTAGACGTGGACTGGGTTTGAATTCGGATTACTGTGTGTGATTAAGCATGGTGATTTTTACCGGTACAGTATGTGCGTCAAGTATGTATCTCTATCATAGAAACAATTAAATATATTCATTCCACCAACTCTTCCCATGATAGGCATACATGAATAGACACTCATTATATACAAAGTAAGTAAAAGTAACAAAAAAATAATTAATTTAATATTACATTGATTGTGATGCTAACTAGCTATTTAACAAGAATATATGAAGATGTATATTCAGTAACTTCTTGGTTTAATTCCAGCTGTAGTGGTTTTCTCGCTTTGGAAGACTCCCCTCAGCTATGTAGAACTTTAATAGAAAAGAACGTTTATGTAAGAATGTTAATTATTCATACTGAATAAACAAATATGATCAATGGTTAGTCAACAAAAAAAAAACTCCTGTAGCAAGGGTATGTCCTTTATTATGGAATACTAATAAGCTAAATCTTATTTATTCCATATTGTAGTAAGGATTCTAATAGTAACTATACCGAATGTCATGTCACTATGGAGTATGATTACCTAAACTTTATTTAAAAATAAAAATTATTTACCTTAACAACTCTTCCATATTTTCTCGACTTAACCGAGATACAGAAATTTCGGTTTCCAATTATAATAAAAAAAATACAAAATTCTACCAATGTTTGTTTACATAATTAAAAAAAAATATCACACAACTAAATTAATACTTCTTCATCATAACTAGTATGGGGTTTGTGAATTAGGCAACTAATGTCTCTGGCAAGTACAGTCCATCTTGTTCTGATCAGGTTGCTATGGTAGATCATGCATTCCTCGTGGAGACCCCTCAGCAACATCTTTACAATGACATTATCACCATCTCTTGGTTTTTTCTGGATCCACTGGACATTTTAGATGAGGCATTTGACGTTTCAGCAGGCGTTGCACACTCGAGTATTAAACCATCATGCTTTCTCTGGACAGGACTGACAACAGTTAGCCCTATAACACTATTGAATTAGCCAGCGAACATTGTTTTTCAGCAAATACACAAATAAAATTTTCTTAATTCAATGATTGTTATTAAATGATTTCTATAAGAACGGAATTATTCCATCATTAATATATTATTTGCATTTGAAGAATAGCACATTCCTTTTTATTTTAAATGTCTTTTCATATCAACTCTATTACTTTATCCAATTGCTTGGATTTATTAGAATTGGTTTTTGTTTAAATATCAATCACAGTTTCTTGTTGTTTGCTTTACAACAATTCAGCAAATAATTTAAAGTATTTGTATAAGCTGTCAATTTTCTTTAAGATTTGAACATTTGATTTTCTGATATTGTATTATACAGCTTATGCCTTATTTGAAAATAGTAGAAAGGCGGTGGAAATTAATTTTGTTTTTATACTGCCCTTGGCTTCCATTGTCCAGTATACTAACATCTTATTTTATTTTTCTATTGCTGTGTGAACTCTATTGTTGCGTGAATTACTTTAATTATAAGCCAAGTAAAATTATGTAGTAGAATTATATTTTCATCTTCTGTATTTGGTTTCCTAGTGACTGGTTTGACATTAGGTCATTATCATGCTTACTTAGTCCAAGTCTTAAAATGATATACAATACACTGATTTGAATATCATTGTTTACATACATATATATTAATACAATTATTTTTTTAATTGAGGTTTTCATCTTTCTAGTAGACAAGTAAAATTGGATTTATTTTGATACTTCTTCAATATAGTTAAAAAATACATGTTTGTTGTGTCCATATATATATATAGGTGTGGGTTTAGTTACTTCATGTGTGAAAATATATGCTTAATCGTCTATTAATTAAAGTTACAAAAAAAAAAAAAATGAACTGGATTTTGTGGTGAGAGTGACAAAGGTTAGATTGTAAGCTACCCTTTCAGTATATATCAAATTTAATATAGATTTTATGGTGTTTTTAATTTAACACAAGAACATCATCTTTTTAAATTTTAAATTTACACTATAGTAATGTTTGTATTATTGCAGTTTCAAAATTTGATCTCCAGAATGTTCTGAAGGCATCCTATAAAATTTTGCTTTAATAATCAATGTTCAAAAAAATTCAGCTATTTCATTAGCACTGACTGGCTAATGCAAGAAAAAATCTCTAGCAACTTTCAGCTTGAATGGTTACCAGACTGGGAATGTGAGTCAATTCAAATATTTTGATAGCTTTTCTAAGTAGAAAGTCTAACATGGATATTGAATTGCAACATATACCCAAATGTGATATTTCATTTAACTAAAATGGGATATTTGAGCAAATTTTAATTATTTTAACTTGTTTTAGGGCCTTGTGAATTAAGGAATGTATTCGGAGTTACTTTCTCCATGAATAAATTTATTATAGCAAATATAGCTATTTCAACCAAATTTATTCTATATAGAAATATTATTTGTTTAATTTATTATATGTGAGTCGAGGACCCCTACTAATGTAATATAAAAATATAAAATATTTTATAATATTGGAAATTCAGTAACAAAATCATATGACATATTTGGTATGTCCAATTTTTTGGATATCATGATATTGAATGTTCTGTTTATAATAATAGTATCAATAACGTGACATCTTTATTTCATTTACAATGTGAAATAATAACAAACTTCCTAAAAAATACTTTAAATGAACTTGAACACAGTGAAATATTTATTTATTTTGAAAGGGTGTGATTGAGTCTAAAATACATGGATTGTTATAATCAGGTATGATATTGAAATCTTGTGGAATGATAAGTTTACTACAGTTTGTATTTATATGTCAAATAAATCCAAAAAAATATATAATACATTTTTTTAACTATATTTTTTGTCTGAATTTAATTTATATAGATATAAACTCTAAGCTTAAGCGTACACTTATGCTTTTAAAGTTGATCTTTATGTTTATGGGAAAATGCGCAGAGCTTTTAAAATGCATGCTCTGAGGAGTTACCCTTTATTTATATTAACATTAACATATATTTTCTGGTCATATTTCTATATACATATCTATGGACTACTATATATATATTTTTAATTGCCCTAAAAGTTATCTCCTACATAATACATTAGTTCTATGAAAAGTTGATACTCTTTATATTGTTTCATATAAATCTTGTTTTTAAAACAAATACAATGTATTGTGAGGAACCCTATATACTTATATTTGTGTATATGTATATATAAATGTATAAATAATAGATTTTTATTTTTTCATTTTTTTTTAGCTCCTCAGGGAACACCACAATATGCTGAAGATCAGTTTTTATCCAAGATTTTTTTATGGGTGGCCGTACTGTTCATTGTTTGGTTACTTATTGCTTAAATTTCTCCAATAAAGCATCCCATTGAAACATTTTTTTTTGAGCTATAAAAAGTAAACATATATAAATAAATTGATTATAAATGTATGCATACATATATGTAATAAATAATGTGTGTGCATTAATATTCACTTCATGATTTTAAGTTTATTCATGGCTGTTGCATTGTTATAAGTACAAAAAATTCTATAAAAATAACAGCAGGAACATAATAAATGTATGTTGTTTCATCTTGAGGTACTTTATAAAACTTAGCTTACTTATTGTTATTATTATTATTTTTAATCATCACACATAAATGTTAAAGTGTTATTCCTCAATTTTCATACCTATAAGAATTTTTTAAACTCTTAATTGTTCGAATTAATACTATTTTTAAAATTGTAAGTACTTTTTGAATAAAAGTATTATTTTCTTACTCAATGATGTTTTTTTTTTTTTAATTTAAGCTGAAAATTGTGGCTTTATTCACTTCTTTATATATAATAGTATAATTATTGTACATGAACAATCATGTAATAATATAAAAATATTTGTTTTTAATCAATAAATAAATTTGTAGTTCAAACTGTTTACCCAATATATTTAAATAACTAAAATTAATTTTTGGTTTTGATAAAAACTGCCATTTTTAGTTGATCAAATTTACAAGTAAATTAAATGCTTTTATTTGATATGACTTTTTGTGCCTGCAGAATATCAATTTGTTTTATTGTACTATAATATTAATGAAAATAGCCTTTTAGATTCCTTTTTTTAACACTTCAAAATCTTGGCCTTATTGCAAAATTACATTGTTAAAACAAAAATTAGGATTGTTGCTAATTCTGAATACCAAAGATAATTGTCTTCATCATTTTAGAGCTGTATTGATAATTTCTATTTTGATTGTGGAATTTTGCATCATACTTGAATTTTTTAAAAAAAAAAAGAATTGAAACTATTTTCATTAATATTGATACACTAATCATTTTTTACATTGAAGTTCATAAACAGATATAATTAATGAATTTTATATAAATATTATTCACTAAATTATGACTAAATTTTGATTAAAATTGAAAACTATATTTAGTTAAGAATATTTATGTAAAGTTATTTAAATATATTTTGAAGAACTGACTATTATTTATGTATAATGCTATTTGATATTCATAAAGATATATAGATGGGGACCAAACTTGTTTGTATGGTAGGTCTCAAAAAAAAAAGACATTAATAATACTCCATAAGAAAATACAATTTCTTTTTTTAGAAGTGATTTTTAGCTATTTTAATTATTTTATGTAAATATAAAAGAAATACTTTTTAATATAACAGGCTGTTAATATCTATTAAACATACATATGTTTGCATATACTATGTTTCAAGGTATATTCACTTGTAATTACTAAAGGTTAACAATTTAAATGTATAATATCCAAATTTAATCTTTTATGATATTATATTACTTGTGACATATAAGAATAATAACTGTACATAAAAATTGGAATACTGTATATCCAAAATTTATAAACTACGCCGCAGATAAGCAGTATTGATTCTCTCTTTGTATATGTTTGTGACTGTATATATGTGAGCACTTATGATTGCTTAGATTTTTTAACAGAACGTTCTATATATGGCTGAAAACTGTTTTGAATAGTTTCACTGCCGATAATTAAATCCACTTAAGAGAGATAGATGTTGATTTTTTATATTTCTGTACCAGATAGATAAGAATATTTCTGATAGAACAGGCTGACATCTCTTTCAACAGATTTATTAATTATAGTCAGTGCTGCTGTTCAAAATAGTTCTTAGTCATATATACACATACACAGCTTCAAGTTAAAAAAATGATGAGCAATTATTTTTTTGTATTTAAAATTGAATAAACATATGCATATGCACCCATTATTATATGTCCTTAAAAACATTTGTAAATAATTTTTCTATGTATTTTAAATGTTGAGAGTCTGTAAAAAATTTTTTTATATTTTTGAGAAATCAAAATGTATTATTTAATTAATAAATAAAAGTTAAATTTTAATATTTTTGTTAAACCTATATTTTACAATTTTTTAAAATTAATGAACATTTTTTTAAAGTTAGAATATTAAAATACTAAATTTGTTTTTTTTTAATTCATAAATTTATATTTAAAAACATATATACAATATTGTACTTAAAATTACCCCAAATTCAAAACTCAACCAGACTAGCCAAGAAAAAATAAAATCAAAAACACAACCACTGGTTTCACTGCTACAAGCAGACATCTCAAATGTAAAAAACTACAAAATAACACCATATTTATATTGAACATTATCCACAAATCCATATACTTCCCATCCACCCTTTAATATTAGAAGAACTTTTAAATAAGTTAATTGCTTCAGAATAATAAATTTTCAATAATAAAGATTCTTTAATTCTTATTATTATCTTTATTATTGAAAATTTATTCTGAAGCAATTAAAGTATTTAAAAGTTCATTTAATATTAAGGATGGATGGGAAGTAAATGGATTTGTGGGTAATTTTAATATAAATATAGTGTTGTAGTTCTTTACACTTGAGAAGTCTGCTTGTAGAAGTGAAACCAGTGATTGGGTTTTTGATTTTATTTTTTTGGCTAGTCTGGTTGAGTTTTGGATTTGGGGTAATTTTAATTATTTATTGACTAGTTTAGCTTTATGCTTGTAATGTTTAAATATTGTACTTATAATGTATTTAAGGTTATTGATTGTTTTTATTTCTTAATGGTAATAAAATATTGTCTCTCTCACAAGCTTTTTTTTTTTTTTTGATTTAGAAATTGACCAAAGTGCAGATTAGTCCGGATGACAGTTTTATAGTTCCCTTCAAATTTTCATATTTGAAATCATTTATCACGTATTTATTCTGCCCCCCCCCCCCATAACATTCAACTTTTTTTTTTTAATATCATTATGTTATTTATAATATCTCTGTGTCTTTTAATATAAACTCAACCTATTTCCTTAAGTTTTTTTTTATCTTTTCAATAAGTAATCCTTTTGGCTGATTTTTTCCTTCAAAACATATACATTTTGCAATTGCCTCCAAACTTTTAAATTGCAAAGCTTCAATTTTTTTTTCTCTTTTCTGTGACTCCTTTTTTCTTATTTTTTTCAAGTTTCTATTCTATTCAGATCTAAAATCCTAATAAAACATTTAACATGTTTTGTTTTAAATCTAGTATTTCCTGGAATAACTTCTTGCACTTGATAAAAAGTTATTTAACCATTGCAGTTCTCATTTGATGTCTTTTATGCTGATTTCATCATTATTTAATCAACTTATTAGGTCTTTAAAAGCATTTTAATATTTTTTAATTTTTGATCATTAATTTTTGCTTCGTTGCTTATTTTTATAGCTTTAGTTTTTATGTGAATTTGTCTTATTATTTAGTTAATTTCATCTCAGTATCTACAAGTATTGTCATATCAACAAATTTTATATATCTTTTTCTATGAATGTTAATTCAGTTCTTTTTCAAGAAGTCCATTGATAATAAATATTAAATAAAACAAGAGAACATCTTTCCACTTAAACTTTTTATTTCAAATGGAAGCAAATTCTCTCGCCAGAGGGATTTAAGATTTTCTGATTATTTACATACATTTAATAAATCTATTTTTGGAAAATTATTTATCAATTGATCTCTGGCATTATACAAATTATGTTTTCTGAAATTGTGAATGCTAGCTATTTTTCTGGATAATTGATTGCCACATAATAACAATAGCTAAAAAATAGATGCTTAAAAAGTGTAAATTATTGTTTTAATTAAACAAAAATTACAGTAGTAATTTACTAAAGAATGTTCACCACTTTATCTCATAACACTGATACACTTGAACACACATATGTCGAAAAGATAAATAATCACCAATATGCGTATTTCATGCTAAACCAGCAATCATCAGTTGGTCCAGATTATTATCTCTACACATATGTGCAATAAATGTATGAAGATTGGCCATCTTAATATATATCTGAGCACTTATAGCATATATGTGTAGAGATGATAATCTGGACCAACTGATGATTGCTGGTTTAGCATGAAATACATATATTAATGATTATTTATCTTTTCAACATATATGTGTTCAAGTGTATCAGTATTATGAGATAGAGTGGTGAGTGGTGGATCATGTGAAAGTATGTGCTCATATACCCCTACCTATATATTACATATATTGATACAGGTATATAATAAACCTGTATTTTCAGTTATTAAAGAATGTTGTATAAAAATTCGAGAAAAAATTAAATTTATTACTTGCTGAATACCATTAAAACATTTTATGTTTTTACTGGTTTTGATTAAATCACTACATTGATTTTTTTTTTAATTTGCATTGTCCAATTCATTATAAATATTTTATGCTTTTTTATAAAAATAATGCGGTTATCTTTCTTAATATGCAGTTATAAGTTTACATGATCATTCTAACTCCAAAGGAGGGGTAGGGGATGATGATAAAAAGTAAAAATTAAGAAATCTAAAGTTGAGTCAAAATTGCTATCCACTTAATTAAAGAATGGAAACATGATTGCGTAAACACAAACTCATTTCACAGATAATGCAGAGAAATTATTGTTATAGCAATTTACCCCAGTGAAATCAGTATGGTTAAAGAAAATAAAATGGAAATGTAAAAAAAAAAATGATGATCTAAAAAACAATCGTACATTTTTGCCGGTTGTGTGATTTTAGAACAGGGGAAATGATAGTTCGAACTTTAATGCCAGAAATTTCAGGCCTAGTTTTAAGCGACAGTGGATGAGTAAATTATTATTATTCACAGTGCATTACACTTAGAATATTAAATCTATTTAAACAAGTCATTATAATCGTTTTTATATATTCAAAAAGGATATTTTCCCCAAGTTTTTTGTTTATAGTATGTTTTTTGGAATTTTTAAAATTACAATTCGTGAAGAAAGAAAAGTTTAATTATTTGTGCATAGAAATAGATATATTGTATTATTTTTTCATAATAGTAAAACTCCATTGATAACCTGAAAAAGCTTTGATAAATTATTTATAATTCTTTTTTAAATACTGAAAAAATAAAATGTTTGTCAACATCTATGATATCTAAATATCTTTACACTTATATTTTGTTTATAAGCAGATGATATATATAACATTGTGGTGCAAAGGTAGCATATCTGTTTATCATGCCTATGAACTAGATTTGAATTCAGATGAAGTAAACTTAAAAATTTGTTAAATACTAGGACCCCCCCCTTTTTCCCCCAGGCTGGCAGCTCATAATCTAGTCAGTTAACAGTCCACCATTTAACCCTTCACTACATCACATTTGAAATTAAATTGAGAGACTGCAAATCTCTCGCGCTTATTATTATTCAACAGCCAACCAGATCGGAAAACCTTGTTATACTGCCATCTCACTGTACCTCTGAGGAAATAAATACTGGATAAACCTTTGCCATGAAATAGACTATTTATAAAAAAACTATTTTACCATTATGTATTTTAGAAATTTTTTAAAATAAATTTTGAGAAGTAAAATTATTGCATTGTCTAATTTTTTTCCATTGTTAGGTAATTATGTATTGTGTACACTTTTAAATCTTTAATTTTGTGAAAAATATAATGAAACTATTACTAAAAATTTAAGTTTAAAATTTATCAAAATTTAGAATTTATGAATAAAGAAAAAATTTTAAAATGCTTACATTATTTGATTTTTTTTTTTTGTAAAGGTTGTGACACTTTCTTGACAATTTAAGTTTTGGCATTATATTTTGTTTGCTTTGTTATGTAAACTATCTGAAATTTGTCTATCATGGTGCCTGTTATAATTATACACAGATAACAAATAAGTGAGAATAACCTGTAATATATATATATAAAAGATAATCAGTTGCCTAATAAATTACATATATTTTAAAACTATTTTACTTTTCATCTTCAAACAAATGATTAAAAACATAGGAAAAAGAAATGATGTCCAAGATGAAATTCTGGATGAATCAGAACTCTTCAGTTGGCCCAAGACACAAATCTCTTTCAGGTACCTATCATTTATTATTTATCTATTGTACAATATTCAATTTTGAAGCATCGCAATTTTTACAAATACTCAAAAGAAAATTAATCTCTTTAAATAATTATATTTTTAATAATTATTGTGTACAATAGTATGATATTTTGAATTTATTTCATATTTTTACTTGTGTAATTACTATTTTACTTCAAATGTCAAAAAACCAAAAAGAAGGTGTAAGACTACCAAGATGTATTTTGGTTAAGCCAGCACTCTTAAACAAGAGATTTGTGATCTGGACAAGTAGCGAGATCACAAATCTTTCTAAATGTTATCATTCATTAATTTATTATACAGTGCAATATTCTATTTACAATTGCTAAAGATTAAAATTATTGGGGAGGGGGGCTTGTAAGAATTCAGGTTTAGCTAGAAAATGCATCTTGTGAGGCATTTGCCTTTTTATGATGCTTTTATTCATTTGTGTGAAGTGAATGAAATATATTTGTTTTAAAATGCTTGTAATATATTACATGTAGAGAAAAGGGAATGGAGAAAAATTAATATATAATTGTATTTTTGATTAAAAAAATGCATGAAGTTTAAAATCTGTGTAGAACTTTTAAATTGATTATTATAGTAATTTATTATATTAGAGAGCTAAAACTTCTAAGAAGCAATGTCCATCTAAAATCATGAAATACGTTATTTCACAATATGCTGTGGAGAGAGCAAAAGGAATGTATCAGTGATGAAAGAATGATCTTTGGTGATTGTAGATTGGAAATAGGTAATTGGGGGAAGAATATGACATTTTTAGAGATAAGGAGTGTTTAATTGACTAACAAGGTCTCAATATATGACCTATGTAAAGAAACTTGTGATTTTCTTTCATTAAGAAGCCATTTTATATATGTTGATAAAAAAAACCATGTTCATATATTTATTATAATAATAGTTTTGATTTCTTGCTGAATTTAATTGGGTCTTTTTCATTTTTTGCAGACATTTTCACAAAGTGCTAGTTTAATATTAAACCAGGCTTAAGAAGTTTGTGACTCAGAACACTACAGTCTTTTAATTTGATAAATTTTATTATAAATAAAAGATTCATAACATTTTTAACTAAGAATAATCAGCTGCCCCCCCCCCCCGACATGAGACTTATTTTTTCTCAGATTTGCTTTTGAAAATAAGACATGAGCTTTATAAATCAGATATCTTTTTAGCAAAATATACACCTTATTGTAGCACCTTAAGAAAATGATTCAATGAGAATAAAATTTGGAAGAAAATTTAAAATAGTTTTTTTTTCATCATATCTGAACTGAAGATCGTAAAATGTTTCTAATTTTCTACTTTCAATTTTAACATCAAGAAAAGCAATTTCTGGCTTGGAAAGGTATCAAATATCTTGTTAGTAGATCTTTATATAAAAGCTTTATATGATTTTAAAAATGATTTATCATTCATTCCATTGTACATTTTTTAATTATCAATTTTTTGAATATGTTTATTGCTTTATTAGTTGACTTTTTATGGGGAAAAAATAATCTTTTTAAGAACACTGTGATTTGAGGTTTTACATATCCCTTTAATACTCAAACCGTTTATTTCAAGAAAGAAAAAAAACTATTAGACTTTATGCTATTTTTTCCTACCAGTTAACTTCCTGATAAATTCTCAAATTTGCAGTTGAATGAATGCAATTTGCAAAACATTTTCTGATAAAAGTTGCAAATGAAATATTTCTTTACATAAATACTTATAAATAGAATAATTGTCTTTTGTCAGGACTCCGATATTTTGCCCGTGTTTTTGTTCTTTCATAATAGTTGCAACACCAACAAAATCAATGCTGGTTGAGTTTTTGATAAAACTTAACCAAGTGCATGAGTTTATATTTTACATTTTTTTTAGTTGTAATGTAAATAAATTAGGCTAGGTAAGGATTATGTTGAATGTATGTAAATTCATCAAGGCTAAGCCAAATATAATAGTTTATCAAGTCAGGCTTCAAGAAACATGATTTTTTAAAATAATTTTGTATATGTCTCAATAATGAACATGAATGAAGTTTTAGAAATTTTTCCAAGAGTTAAGTATTTTGCATTAGCAATATTTATCTTATTTTCTTTTGCTTTTGCGATTTGGAATAAAAATATTAGGTTCATGATGATATTTTAAATTTCCGTCCTTAAAGTAATATATAATTAATTATGTGATGGATAAGAATTAAAATTACCACGTTCCAGTCTTGGTCAAAAATCTTATTTTCTTCATATTGTCATTATACTTACTGTTGTTTGGTTGTGTTAAATAACAGAGTTTCACAAACCAGTTTAATTGAGAAATTAATTCTACTTCAATGTAAACTCAATCTACTAATCAAATAATATATTTCCTGATATTATTTTGGAAGCTGCACACTTATGCTCTTTACCTTGATCCATGGTTGAATTCTTTATCCTGATCCATGGTAGAATGGCTTTTTCCTTGGTCTCATGGAAATATTTTGGGTTCATTTGGCAGTTTAATTATTCATTTATTATCTCTTCTACTAATGGGTCTAGCCCGATTCTGTTTTAACTTTTTTTTTTTAATAATGCTAGTCATGCCTAACTAGGTATCCCCATGTTTTGTTCTTGAATCATTATTTAAGATTAATGAATTATATCACTGTGTAACCTATAGTTTCTGCATTGCTTTTCCATTAATTATCCATGACTTAAAGCACTAGAAGAAGACATGCATTCAAAAATCTTTTTTTTCTTCTTTTGGACATAGATTTTTAAAAAAATATTTTTATCAAAGGCCTTCAAATTTTAGTGCTTTTATTAAACCCATCCATTACTTTTTCATTTATATTAAATTAAGCAAGGTATTTATTTTGCAGTATTTTTAATTTTTTTTTTTGCTATATTTAAAAAAAAAAAACCTAATGACTTTTTAATATTTATCTTTAGCCTCACCTTTTTTCCATCCTATAACTATGGCATTTTTTGAAGCTTGGAAACATTTTTTGCAAATACATAGATAATTAAAAATATCCATTTATTTTTACCTTTTTTTTTATATATGTCAAACCACTAAATACCGTAAAATAGGACCTTCCTGTCATTTATCATTACAAATGTTAAACTGGGTATCACAATGTAATCTAAGCATTGCTGTTGTACTTTTAATATATTCTTTACAATTTAATAATATCTTGAGTGTTTTAAAGCCATAAATATATTTTCATTATATTGAATACTAATTTGGGACAAAATAACTCGTATTCATTGATGAGACCACTCAAAGAAGTATGGAGAGATTCGTGTTGGGATAACAAGAAGAGATCGAAAATGCAATATATGGGTAAAAGAACAAACAGGTATTACTGATCTCATTGAAAAAATTAAAAGACAAGTGGAGTTGGGCTCGACATATTTCTAGAAGAGATAATTGAAATCTTAAACGGGATTCCAAGAGATTGTAAAAGATCCAGAAAGAGACCACATATGAGATGGATGGATGAAATAAGAAAGTGTGCAGGGGTAATGTGGAGAAGAGAAGCTAAAGATCGGAGAAGATGGATTGAACTTAGACCTTTATCCTGCAGTGGATTGATAATGGTTGATGATGATGATTCATTGATCTTTTTGTATAGCACTAAGTTTAGTTTTAAGTCTAGATTGGTGGAATTTTTTTTTTTATTGGTTTAAACCGAAAGTTCTTGATAGGTCATTAATATTTCTTATAAAAATACAGTATCAGAAATTTATTCTTCCAATTATGATACATCATTATTTACATATCTGATGTACAATAATAATTTTTTAATATTTTTTATTCTTTATAGATTTAATTATAAATCTCAGCTACTCCATTTTTCTATTCATTATAAAATAGCATATCCCATATTTTCATGTGAATTCCTTTACATACTTCATGTTATCATCTTTGTTTTTAATAATCATGCTCTCTTATCAATAAAATAACTCCAATATGAAGATATTTTATATCTTTGAGATTTCTGTAGCATTCATTAATATATTTCATTCTATCAGTTTTGAAGCAATTCATATAACTTGAATTAAGTTTCAAATTACTAGCAATGTACAGACCACCAGATAATTTTTATAAAATGTTTATAGATGTTTAAAATCATGGTTAAAATATTTTAGACAAACTAACAATGAAATAATATTAATAGGTAATATGAATATTGATTTAAACTGCTGTAGATTATATAGATGCATTAGTTACTTATGGGGTACTTTGTCATGCTAAAACATATCCAAAAATTAACTAATGAATAATATAGTTTCTTCATGTATTGATCATATTAATACAAGCCTAATGGAAAATAATATTTTAACTGCTGTTAAAGAAAAAAATGATCATTTTATATTTATATCTATTCCAAACAAAGCATAACATTATAAAGTATCAGAAATAATTAAAAATAAATTGATATTAGAATTATTTTTTCAATAAAACGGCTGGAATTAACTTAAAAAAATAATGGTATTAATACTACGTATGAGAAGTTTGTAAAAATATTCAAAGATATATATAAAAATCACAAGAAATCATTGTGGTTAGAAAAATAATAGTGTAATATAAATTTGGTTAAATAAAAAAAATATTGAAATTAGTACAAGAAAAAATTGTGGAAGGAATGTAAAAATAAATAATCATGATTTATTTTTTAAATATTAGGCATTAAGCAATAAAGTTAATTTTAAAATAAGAGCAAAAAAAATTGTTTTATAATTTTTTTAAAAATGGAAATGGAGGTGACCAAAAAAAAATGAGAAAAATAAATGAAACATTATTAATGAAGTTGTTCTATAAATGAAGAATAAAAAATAATAATATAAATGTTAGTTTTCTTCTAGGAAATATTTTTATCATTATATTTGTAGAAACAATTATCAAAATAACCATGACATTAATATTTTAAAAAATATATACTCAAACATTCAATATTTCTGTCAAATTTAAATGATTTATATGAAGTAATAAAAGAATGTAGATTAATATGTTCAGATATAGGTATAATTAGAATAACAGACAAAAGATAATTTTGATATTCTGATATTATTATTCACATGATTAATAGTGAATTTTCTACATTATTAAAAACATCTATTGTAAGACCAGTTCATAAATCTGATACTAAAAATAATTTATAGAGCTATATCCATTCTTCTTTCAATTGCTAAAATAATAGAAAATTATATTTATAAAATAATTTAAAAAAATTTTAATAAAATTTTTTACTAATAAAAATTAATGTGGATTCATCGAAGGAAGAAACCCAATTATGTTATCGGAGAATTTTAGAGATAAAATTAATACTGTATTTAATGATAAAACATATCAACTTTTTTTAAAGATTTTTATAAGGCTTTTGACATTATTGAGCATAAACAATTGATTTCACAGTTTACAAAATTGTAGAATTAGCGGAAAAATACTGTTTTTGCAAAAAAATATTAAATGATAGATAAGTTATATCAAATGTAGTGAGTAATGAACAAAAAAAAAAAAATGGAATTCTTCAAGATTCTATAGTGCATTGTTGTTTTTGAGTTTTATAAATGATCTAGGAGATATTACTATCGAAGGATTAATTATGGAGATGATACTGTTATTGTGAGTATAAATAATGATATTACAGTTAAAGAGTGACAAAAACGTCTTATTGGTGCTTCAAGAGATGAATTTATATAAATGGAGAAAAATCAAAATGTACCTCTCTTCATGTGAAATATTAAATTATTGGTATACATAAGCATTCACGTGATTGTACATATAATAATAATGCAAGATGTAATGATAATAAATGAAAAAAGTACAAGTAAAATATATTAGATATCTTGGAATGATAGAGGAAAAAATATCTTGGAAACATCATATTAACTTACTAATTAATAAATTTAGATTTTTTATATTGAAGGTGTTACAAAATCAAAGATGATTTTCCTTTAAACATTTCTATTATATATAAATCATATGAATTTTTATTAAGATATGGTTTTGTTAGCTTATTTAATATTAATGGATTAGCATTATTGCAAAAAAGAGTAGTAGATATAATAGAAGAAAATTATATATATAAGGTGTATACTAAAATAATATTTTATTTAATTAATTTCTTGAATATATAATTATAGAGAAAAAAAACTTTTGTGAATACCTTCATAGTTTGAAATATGTAGAAGAAAAACAGATACATAGTTATAATAAATATGGAATTACAATAAATTATATTCTTAAATTATTCAATAATTTACCTATTGAATTAATAAGCTTGCAACATTACAGGGAAATAAATCAAATTAAAAAATAAAGAGGGGAAAAACTTAGATATAGCAAAATGTATGAGTGTATAATAAGATATAATCAATATTTTTTATTGTATAGAATTGATATATTATTGAAATGTAATTTATTGGTGTTATAAGCATATTTTGTGTTATGTTTATAATTAAAAGAAGATTTAAGTATATAAACTTATGAACATTTTCTTTTACATAAAAGCAAAACTAGTCTTAGTAAGGACATTTGTATTTTTATAAATATATTTTGACCTTTATTTAAATGAATGGGCTGCAGAAAGGAGTTTTCTATTAACTGAAAGGAGACCCTTTGATTCCTTTTGGAGGCCTTAAAGGAACCAAGCAGGGCAAATTCCTAATGTCCACTCCATATGTTCTTGTCATTGCAGCTGTTATTACTATGTGTTTATTCATATAGTATACGAACATGGATGGGCTGCTCACCAACATGCATTAGCCAGCATGGTGAGTTTATTGGCTTTTTACCTCTGAGTTTAAAATCAAGAAACACCATGGTCTTTCTTCTCAATGCCTGATAAGGCAGAATGAATGTTTGTGTAAATGATAAATATTTTTCCAATATATACAATTATGACAGACAAAAATAAAGCATGGCCCTTATTCCCAGGAGGCTGTAAAGTCACCAACTAAGACAGCGGTTGGTGGCTGAAGGCGGAGGGTGCTAAGAATCTCCTGATTGTGGACCCAGGCTGCCATTTGATAACTTTTTATTTAGGTACTTTCAACTGCAGATCACTTTCAAGTGAAGGAAGATTGCAAAAATTAGAACTCTCTTATATTAAATGGGATATTATTGGACTTTGTGAAGTTAGAAGAAAAGGTGAAGAGACAATTGATTTAAAAAGTGGACATATATTCTATTATAAAGGCACAAATATTGTAAATACAAGTGGAGTAGGATTCATTATAAATAAAAAGTGGAAGAACAATATTGTGGAGATTGATGGTGTATCAGACAGAGTGGCAAGATTAGTTATACAACTTAATAGCAGATACCAAATGCAGATAATTCAGGTTTATGCCCCAACAAGTTCTCATAGTGATGAAGTAGTAGAAGATTTTTATATGGATGTACAAAAGGCTTTTGATCAGAGTAAACAACATTTTAAAATTGTTATGGGAGACTAATGCTAGAATTGGTAAACAAATGAAAGATGAAAGTGCTGTAGGTAATTTTGGTTATGGTAATAGAAATGAGAGAGGACATAGACTTGTGGAGTTTGCAGAAAAAGAAAAACTTTATATTATGAATTCTTTTTTTGAGAAAAATGGACATGGAAGCATCCAAATGAAGGTACAGCAGAATTGGATTATATTTTGACTAACAGGAAATACATATTTCAAGATTGTAATATTCTTAATAGATTTAACACAGGAAGTGATCATCGATTAGTAAGGTGCAAGATACGTGTTAATGTAAAACTAGAAAGACAAAAATTGTTAAGAAAAACAATATTTACAGTTGATATTCCTAATCTTCAGAAACATTCTAATGAATTTAAATTAGAACTTACAAATCGGTTTCAAGTATTAGTAGATTTTGAACATGATTCAGATTTGAATGAAATTAATATGAAAATAACTGATACACTTTTAAAAACTGCAACAAAGATAGGTGGTAGAAAAAAGCAGCAATTGACCAATAAAATTTCTACTGAGACTAGAGAATGTATGAAGAAAAGAAGAAATATGAAGATATACAAAAACGATGCACTAAAAAGAATTGAATATCTCGAATTTTGTAAAATGGTGTGGAAAAGAGTTGAAAATGATATAAGAAAGTATAAATGTAAACTACCAAGAAAAGCTGTAGAAGAAAATAAAAGTCTTAAGAATGTAAAACATTTTGGTATTGGTAGGAAATTTATATCTGCAATAAGAAAAAAAGATGGAATTATTACTACAAAGAGAGGTGACATGAAATTGGTAGAAAATTTTTTATCAAGAATTATATAATAATAAAGAACAAGTACCTCCTATATCTATTACATCTTCGGAATTGCCCGGAATTTTAAATGAAGAAGTGAGAAATGCAATTAAATGTATGAAGAAAGGAAAGGCTCCAGGTAATGATGGAATTATAATTGATATATTAAAAGAAGCAGATGAAGAAACAAATTTTTTTAGCAAAGTTATATACCAAATGTTTAAATGATAAAGATGTACTGGATGATTGGAAGAATGCAGTAATAATATTAATATTTAAAAAAGATGATAAAGAAGATATTAGAAATTATAGACCTATCAGCCTTTTATCAGTTTTATATAAAAATTTTACCAAGATAATTACAACTCGTCTACAGAGAACATTGGATTTCCACAAACCAAGAGAACAAGCTGGATTTAAAAGTGGTTTTAGGACAGTAGATCATATTCAGGTACTGAGAGAAATTATAGAAAGGACAAATGATTATGAGTTGTCATTATGTTTTGTATTTGTAGATTATGAAAAGGCATTTTATTCTATAAACATTTCTTCAGTGATTAAAGCATTGGATCATCAAGGTATAGATCCAGGATAGTGTCATATTTTAAAGAATATTTATAAAAATGCACCAGCAACAATTAGATTACATAATGATACTGGGAAAGTCAACATTGAGAAAGGTGTAAGACAAGGTGACTCCATATCTCCAAAACTTTTTACAGCAGTGCTGCAAGAAGTATTTTGTGGCTTAAAATGGGAAACTAAAGGAGTGAAAGTAAATGGAGATTATTTAAGTCATTTAGATTTTGCAGATGATGTAGTTGTTTTTGCAAATAATGCTTCAGAGCTGCAGGAAATGTTGCAGGAGTTATCAGATGAAAGTAGGACTAAAGATAAATGTTAAAAAGACTAAAGCAATGTTTAATCGATTTGCTCAAAATATGAAAATAAAGATTGATTATGATGAATTAGAAGAAGTTAACAGTTACAAATACCTTGGTCAGATTATTAATACAGATGGAAACATAATGGAGGAAATTAATCATAGAATTAAACTTGGAGTGCTTTTGGTAGAAATAACTTTATACTGAAAGGAAATATGCCTATGTGTTTGAAAAGGAAGGTTTTTAACAAATGTGTTTTACCAGTTCTTACTTATGGATCTGAGACTTGGACACTCAATAGAAGAGCAATACAGAGACTTCAGACCACTCAAAGAAGTATGTTGGGAGTAACAAGAAGAGATTGAAAACGCAATGTATAGGTAAGAGAACAAACAGGTGTTACTGACATTGAAAAAATTAAAAGATTGAAGTGGAGTTGGGCTGGACATATTGCTAGAAGAGATGATAATAGATGGACAATTGAAATTTTAAACAGGATTCCAAGAGATTGTAAAAGACCCAGAAAGAGACCACATGTGAGATGGATGGATGAAATAAGAAAGTGTGCAGGGGTGATGTGGAGAAGAGAAGCTAAAGATCGGAGAAGATGGATTAAACTTGGAGAGACCTTCATCCTGCAGTGGATTGATAATGTTTGATAATGATGATGATGATGATTTAAATGAATGAATAAAGAATGATATATATATATATGAAAAACAAAACAATTACCCTTTTTCATACTCCTTTATAAAATTCCAACTATATAATTATAAATGAATTTATATTTTTTTGTATTATTATTATCTAAATTTATTATTTAGTTGCTGCTTTTTTATTTATTTGTTTATTTTTGCTATTTGTATAACTATTTTTAGGATATGCTACTTGCTTATTGATTTTGTTTTAAGACTGAACCATCTTTAAAATCTTTTAATATTTTAGTAAGGTTTGTTAGTTTAACTTAAATATTGAACTATTTATTTTTAGAAATATCAATTATTATTTGTCTGAATGCTTTTGCAATTACGGCATTTTAATTGTAATTATTTTCCACCGTCTTATTTAATTGTTAAAATGATTTTTAAAAAAAAATCAAACTTTTTTAAATATTTTCGTAAGAGCATTCAACTGAATAATTCACAGGTTAATATATAGCATCAACAATGGAAACGTTGATGTTATATGTTAAACTTTTTTGTTCCCTCTTCTTCAGGTGTTGCTAGCCTGACCAACATTGTGATTGAACTGATGATTTAGAAAATTGAATTTAAGATGATACTCTAACCAAGTAATAATTGAAAGGTTGCTAGTCTTTCACATGCGCCTACCGTATCTCTCAGACAGCCAATCAGATTTTAAACAGCTGTTAAGAACGATCAGGCCTTGACACATGACAGAGATTTTGATAAGAAAAGGATGATACCAACCATTTCTCTACTTTTTATATATATATAAACCAGTCTTAAGCATCTTGGCCTGAAAGCTTGAAGATATAAACATATTCATTTATTATTCACTGAGTTTTTAATTTACGATATTATAGCGCGAAATCTTAGATTTACTACACCGCAATTTTCTAGATGTTAATATAATTTATCAGCAACATATGTAAATAACATTTGTCTAAATCGCATGTTGTTATTAAATTAGTAATAATTGAAAGGTTGCTAGTCTTTCACATGCGCCTACCATTGTCTCTCAGACAGCCAATCAGATTTTAAACAGCTGTCTTAAAATTCTGTCAATAGTACAAATTTTATATACTTATCTACAAGATCCTTCTGATTTTACCATTTAATGTTAATGAGTGTGATAATCCATAATGTGAAAACTTTCTTGTCCTTTAAAAGAGAAAATAGAAGAATCGAGCATATAAATTTTTAACTGATTATAACTTTCATAGGATGACCTAGTTGATTAGAGTGTTTTCTTGGATTCAGTGTTAATGAATCTAAAAAATACTGATTCAATTCCCATACTAATACTGTTGAAATCAGCAACATCTGATAACACTTGAAATGTTGTTTTGTATGCAACTTATGTGGTATTTTTAGTAGTTGAATGTACACCTGGGTCTTGTTTTACACGATAGATAGGTTCCTCAGACAACACGCGCAAATGAAATCACGCAAAAATAGACGTAACTTACATTGAAAAAGGGGGGGATGCGGTCTGTGATTTTTCAAAATTCACGTAAAAGCAAAGCACCAGCGTAAAATTACTTTAAAATTCGCACAAAAAAAAAAAATAAGGAAATAAAATATGACTAATAAAAAATTTCAAATTTGAAAAAAATTGATACAAGACAAACTTTTTTTAACTATAATATTTGATTTTATTCAAAATAATATATTTTTATGCATAAATTACAGTACAGTAATTTACATTTTTTTATACACGTTTTAATTATTATAGCTATTTGCCAAAAAAAAAACGTTCGTTTGCAAACAACTAGCGCCAACTTCACACTCATGTTGTAAAAGTGGTTTTCTGGGTACAACATAATTAGTAATTAATCTTTGAGACGATGGTTTTATTAATTGTTTATGAAACTAACAACTAAAAATTAAATTCTTATTTTTGTCTTTAATTTTCAATTCCGTTTAAAAATCGAATTTCACATTAATTTCAAGTCGCAGTAAGTAATTTTTAAATTGTTAATTACAATTAAAAATCAGATTTTAATTTTTAATTGTCAAATTTAATTGTGCCCACTGCTATTACTGACCTTTTAAAAATAAACTTGTGGACACTAAATGATTAATAATTGATTACGTTTTTTTTTAAAAAAGCAAAAACAATGTGATTTAAAATGCAAAATTAACACGCAGAATGTTTGAACAAATTTACATTATAATCTTGTAAAATTTAATGTGTGTATATATAAAACGTGGAAATTATGATTTTAATTTCATTATTGCATAAAATCTTACTATTATAAAGCACTGAAAATATTGAAATTACTAAGATGAAAGTCGAATTCCAATAATGTGCTATTACTTTCAATATAACGTAAGTGCGCGAAATTTATTATTTAAAGTAATAGCGCATTATCGGAGTTCATACACGTGGGTCTCTTTTTACGCGGACTTATTTAACACACTTCTGGTTAAACAGGAATCGCGTAACTTCAAAATCGTGTTAAATAAGTCCGCGTAAAAAGAGACCCAGGTATATTTAGTAAAGTATAAATAAAGTTTAGACTTTTATATAATAATTAAATTAAATGATGGAAATAGTTGAACATACAATTACTTGTATTACTGTCTTATATATAACAGCTTTCATGACTTTAGCTTTGCTTTAACACCCATTTTATATTTCATTAATCAGTAATTAGCTCTGGTCTTGAATCAATGTATTTAGCACATTACAGTCTTCATAAATATACTTTTGTTAGTTGAAATGTAATGCATCTTGGCTGAATTTTTGTGAATGCTTCTATATTAATTTCCTCTTTGGACTTTTAAGAAAAAAGATCATAATGTACAATTGTTTTTTTTTACTTTACAATTTTTGCCCACCCTTATTTGTCTACTGCTTTCAGCAGTCAAATATTTTCCAAATCAACCATTAAAACGTTTCATAATTTTAAATTAATGTTGAATCTATTCAAAGCATTTTGTTCGATTGCATAAAAGTTCACTATAGTGGATTGAAAACCTGTTTGGGTTTTATTATTATTAATAATTAATTTTGCTATTTTCTGATTTACTATCAATATCCACAATGTCTTCCACCTTTTATTTATAATGAATTCTGTTTGTGACTTTATAATAAAATATGTCTATTTTTCAAATGAATTCTTTTTTCATATTTTCATCTAATTTCACAAAATCTGCCAATATCTCATTAATATTTGGTAATTATTTTTATTCATGCAATCTTGCTTCACTTGAAAGTATCTCAAGGTTGTAAGTAGCAACAGCAATGACTCATGAATAAGTATGTCATTTCTACTCACCAAGAGGAAAAAATATACAAAACAAAAACAAATCAATCAAACAAGATTGAGTGAAAACAAAAATACTACAGCAGAGGTGAGTTTTGTGGTAACTATATCAATTAATTTGTGAACCACATGTAGTATGCACTTGTCCATTTTGTTTGATGTTTTGTAGTGATGTCTTTAAACTTCTAGAGAAAATTTTTTAAAATACTTTAATGCTGTTATGTCTGATTACAGCTCTGAAAAGTGTATTCTCTTCCCACTGAAAACAATATTGGACTTTAGAATGATTTTGAGACAACTTATAATGCAGGGGTCCCCAATCCTATGCCCGTGGGCACCATGGTGCCCGCAGACCATTTTACATGTGCGCGCCGCTATCCGAACATGACAAAAAGTTATTTATCTGATACAAATAAATTTAATTTTTAAAATATCTTATAAATTTTTGTATTATATTGTAATCAAATGTTAAAATTTTATTTTTGAAATAAATATTTTTTTGTACATTATGTGTATTATTAATAATATCCAACTATAAATTTATATTGAAAAAATAAATGGTGCCCGCCACCTGGCCGGTATTATAGAATGTGCTCTTAAGTGCAAAAAGGTTGGGGACTGCTGTTATAATGTATATAAGATGTATCTCTCACAAAAAGAAGCAAGTTCATAAAATATTCTCTTAGGAAACTTGCATCAATTATTTGTGTAATATATCCAGTACAGAAAAATATTTTACACTTGTGGTATATAGTATCGTATCCAGTGAGATGAATACATTTATTGATCATATAATTTTACCATTTTTAAAATTTAATGGAGAATCCATAAATGAAACTTCTAATGTCTTCATGTTATGTTGATAGAGAATCCAAGCCTCACTTCTATATAATAAATTAGATTAGATAAAGTAATTCTATACAGCTAATTTAGTTGCAATAGTTACTTTATTATGATGAAACACCTTATCTTTTAATTTATTAAATGGGTACTTAAGTATTAGACCTGTGATGCAGCATGTATTAGGCCTATTGCAATTTTTCACATCCACATTAAATGTGTAACATTGTGATTAAGTCAAATAAACCCTGCTGTATTATCTGATCTCATATCAAAACATGTTCTTTATTCGATCTCTGACCTCAGTTTTTGTCAACATTTCATTTTGGCAACAGCATGATTTTAGTAGCAATTTTTCTGTCATTGCATTTTTTCTTCATAGTTACTATTTGTTTCATTTTCATCATTGCTTAATTAAGTTGATTGTAAGTGAATAAATAACTGTACTTTTATATTGATTTCCATTGCAAAATTTTTGTACTTAAATACTTTTTTGTTGTTTGTTGAACAGTCCAAAAATGATGACAATTTGGAACCTGCCATCAACTGAAATGGATACCGTGTTGTATTTCCAAGAAAAAGGAATCCTGTCATCCCAAAAAATTGCCCAAATGCCCATCCTATGGCCATTTACATTCATATGTCAGACAGAAATGGCTTTGCAATGTTCGAGAATGCAACAGTAGAATTGGCATCCAGAAGGTAATGTGGTTGGAAGGTTCGAGAATCCCATTTCTAATGGCCATACTGTTTATATATAGCTGGATTCAGAAATTAACATCCATAGAATGGAGAAAAATAGAACCCGGCTTAACAGATAAGACAGCGATAGACTGGAATAACTACATACAGGAAGTTTGTATGACTGCCATAATACAACGTGAAAGATGAAAAATTGGAGGGTCTGACAAAATTGTAGAGATAGATGAGAGCCTATTTTCCAAAACGAAAAACAATCTTGATACATTTTTCTTGATCAGTGGATGTTTGGTGGCTTGTGTAGAGAGACTGATGAGTTTTATTATTAGAATTTAGTGGGAGGACAGCGGCAACTCTAATGGAAACCATCAAGCAAAATGTTGGAGGGTCTGACAAAATTGTAGATAGACGAGCCTATTTTCTAAAAGGAAAAGCCAATCTGGATTCATTCTTCCTGAACAGTGGATGTTTGGTAGCTTGTACAGAGAGAATAATGAGTGTTTTATTATTAGAATTTAAAGTGATAGAACAGCAACAACCCTCATGGAAGCCATCAAGCAAAATGTAAACACGTGTTTGACCATATATTTCGATTGTTGGAAGGCATATAAATGTGAAGATTTAAGAGCTGCTGGTTATGACCATTTTCGTGTGAACCACAAGTGTAATTTTGTCAATCCAAAAACAGGTGTCCATACCTAAAACATCAAAAAACTTTGGGGTTCTGCAAAATGGTGTAATAAGCAGCAACAAGAGACATCTCAGTAATACCTCAATTTGTATTTGGCCAAATTTATGTGGCATAGGTGTCATAAAGATGAGGATACATTCATTTGCATATTGAATAATATAAAAAATAATTGGCCGCCAATACAAATTACTAATAAAAGTTGTGTATTTTATTATTATTATTTTGTGGCAAAATGTCTTTTTTTTTTTCTTGGTTTAATTTTTTAAAAATGTTTAAATCCCATTCACGTGATCAATTCTCCGCAATCACGTTTTCATTTTGGAGAGAAAAAGTGTAAAATTTTTACTTGAAATCTCTATTGTAAGTAGCAAATTTGATTAACCTATTAATAAAGTTCAACAGGCTACTTCTATGTATTTATTGCACAGTAAGTAACGTATATATTTTATGTTTTCGTAAATAATATTTTAGAAATTTAGGTAATTTAGTCATAGTATTTAATTTAAATTTCATATATATTTAGTGAAAATGTATATCTTTCATGCCTTTTTATTGTAATCATATCTTTGTAATTTAGGATTGTTTTTTTTTTTTTGGTCAAATTTTTTTATGTTTAGTAGTGTTATTAAATATATATTTCTCTTGTGATAAGTTGTATATTACATGCTTCCTCTCTTGACATACATATTGATTTTATGAAGTTCCATATTAATTTCTGAAAAATGGACTGTTTAATATGTATATTTCTCCTGCGATGAGTGACGTCTCGTATTCATTGCTTAAAAATGAACTGTTTAATATCGATTTTTTAAGTCAAATTTTACATGTTTAGTATGGTGAATCTTTGTATTTATATTTCATATATGACATATTGATTTTATGGCGTCTCATATTAATTGTTTAAAAATGAACTGTTTAATCAAATTTTACATGTTTAATAATATTAGCAAATATATTGGTCCTGTGACACAGAGCACGTATTAGACATGCTGCTCCTTGGCACATACATATTGAACCAGCCGATAACTTTGTAAGTCTTAGGGAAATATCATGTACAAAAGCTCCATGTACATGTTATTTTTGTAATTTTTTTTTTGCAAAAATATGTACAATATCTGCATACTCATTATTTTGGTCCGATCACAAGATTACAAAGAAGTTAGCAGTGGATTGATATGAATGTGAAAAGGTGCAGCATGTCTAATATGTGCTCCGTGTCACAGGACATACCTAAGTATCATTAAAAGTAACAGCATTACATTGGACTCTGTGCTAAACCTCATATGTAAGCATAATCTATCATTTTATTTAAAAGATTGCTGGGATATTTAAAGTGGCTTATATTCTTAAGGTAATAAGACATCCAAAATAAAAGTTGTGGAAGAATTTTCTTCCATCACTGCTTGAAAAGAAACTTAAATGTTTTGAACATTATTACTGGTGACTCCAAAACAAAATACATCCTGTAGATCCAGAATTCAAGAAGGTGAAGTTCATGCTTTTGCTTTTTGCATAACCATTAGAATGCTGTAAATCCAGAATCCAAGGATATGAAGCTTTTACTTTAAAAAAAGAACTTTCATTTTGTAGACACTGGTTTTACATTATGTTGATTACTGTGTCCCTCCCCCCTCATTCAAAAGATGACATATGAATGAAATTCACTTAATGTTTTGAGTCTCGATTCCTAATTCATTAAGCTTATCATAGATAGTTCCAAAAACAAGTCATAAAAGTTGAAAACAATGTTGGAGCAGTTTTTATTTCACATAACTCAGATTTTTCACCTGTAATAATAATAATCCTTCTCGTTCTATCATGTAGGAGTTATGCAATGCAAATGAATTTTGATAAATAAACAATTAAATTGAGAGTTATAGATCTGGTTAATTAATTGAATCAAATGCTTTGATCAAATTAGTAAAACAACATATAAATTTTGCTTCTGACATATTTTCCTGACATTAAAAACCATACCTGCACTGATCTTCGATTATTCAAAACCACAATGAGTAATAATTATTCATCTATGGTAGCAATCTAATTTTAAAAATCCTCAAATGTACCTTTGCTATAATGGATAAAAACGATATTCTATAATAATTATTACAATCTTGTGTATTTCCATTATTTTTTAAAGTTGGAACAATAGAAGTAAGCACAACTTCATGACTTCCAAATATTTCTAAAACAATTAGAATATTTCTAAAACTAACATACTTAAAAAACCCTTTCCAGATATCTTTTCAAAACCTAAAGCTTTTCCATGTTTAAAATTACAAAGAGCTATTTTGATTTCAGTAAGATGAATATAGATATAATAAACACCTCCATACTTCCCCATTCTTTTTAAATTCACTTAAATAAAGATAAAATAAAAGATAAATGACCCCCAAGATGCATTTCGTGCTGAACCAGCGCTCTTGGCCCAGGTGACTGTCTCTCATAGGATATCTTTATTATATGAAAAGTATTTATCTAGAGTAAATTGTTACATTTTTCGTTTACAATGGTCAAACTTCCTCCACTCACAACTTTGACACCATCCATTTCAGATAAATACAGAATAGTTGTGATTGGAGTAGTTTGAAGCCTGTCCATTAAAGTATGAAGATTGGCTATCTTAAAATAAAGCTGAGCACTGATTGTATATATGTGTGGAGATAGTAATCTGGACCAACTGATGATTGTTGGTTTAGCATGAAATACGTATATTGGTGATTATTTATGTTTTCAATATATGTGTGATCAGGTGGCTCAGCAATACGAGATAGCATGGAGAGTTGAGGGTCGTGTGAAAGTCTGAGTTCGAATCCCTTATACACTACATTATATACGTGCAGATATGTACAAGCCTGTACAGTGTATTAATTTAAATAATGATTATTACAAATCATTTTCGAAATTAAAGATTATCTCTAGCACAGATATAAACTTTAAATCTCAGTTAAAGATTAATATATCTGATTTTTTATTTATTTTACACATATTAATCTTTAACTGAGGTTTAAAGTTTATATCTGCTAGAGATAATCTCTAGTTTCGATAGTGATTAATAATAATCATTACTGTGTTTATCTGAAATGGATAGCGTCAATGTTGTGAGTGGAGGAAGTTTGACAATGGTAAATGAAAATGTAACGATAAGATAATAGATAAAATGGATATATCATTAAAAACTTATATCATTGAAAGAAATATATCTAGTATTAATTCCTCATAAAAAGCAATCTTAACTTAGAAATCTAAAGACTCTTAGGACTTCTGCTTTCACTCAAAATTGTCTAACAAACTTTTGCATCTGGAAAGTAAGGATGATAAATTACTTTTTTTTAAGTGTCATAGCATCGGCCGGGACGCGAACCCGCAACCCGGGCAACTGCCTGCAAGTGCTAGGCAATCGCGCTGACCTCTCGACCACCAATGCAATACGTACTTTTTTTGTCTCTTATAAACTTAGAAGAAGAAAAAAGTTAATGGTATTTTTTAAATCTCATTCAGGTGAAAACAAATAAAAAGCCGATAAGTCTATCATTTTGATCTATACCTGATATGAGCAGACCACTCATGTTGATTTGCATTTGAAGTCATATATATATACCTTACTTCGCTCCACTAATTGTAAATATTTTTTTAAAAGAACAATCACCATAAGTAATTGCATCTTGTTCTTTTTTTATATATAAATTAAAATTACTATTTGGGCATTACATATCTATTAGAAGTGTATTTGCTCATTAGCATGATTGATCACATGACTATGAATTAGATCAAAATGATTTACAATGTCGACATTTTAATATTTTTAGCTTTTTTTAAAATGATATTAGAGAAATACATAATAATTATTTCAAACTTTTTTATAATTCGTAGTCTTGAAATTCAGCAGGAATTTGTCAATTAATATTTCATTTTTCATCTTGGTTTTAGATTTTATTACATCTTCCTCCGTTATTGTAAAACTTTTTTTTTTAAAAAAATAATAGCATAAAACTAATACTTATTTTTTTCTATAATTCATATCACAAATAAATTTTTCCATTACTTTTTTCATTTAAATTTCCATACAAATTAAATTAAACACTTTTGACTAATACAGTATATATATTTTTACATCTTTTAGTTTGTCTTGATGGCAAAACCTCAATAAAATTTATTGCCATATATATTTAAAGATCAAGATATAAAATTTCGAAGATAGTGGCAAGCAATGACAAATTAGTACTAATTAATCAATCAATTCTTTCTGGTAGTCTATTCCCTAGTTATCAATCTTTTTTTTTATTACCTCTTGGCAAGCATATTTATACATAATGTGCACATTTATTACTTTTCCCAATCATTTTATTGTACAAGACTATTTAGCTTTTTGCACATCTCACTATCAATATATATTTAGATAAATAAATGATATCAATTTTCATTGTGAATATTTTATTGTCCTAATATAAGAAAGCTTTGGCTGGATTACACTATTCATGAACTGGGTAAAGAATATTATAAACATGTTTTAGAGACACTGTAAGCGTTGATGTATAACGAGATTGAAATACATATAAACACATTTAAAAAGTAAAATAGTAAAAATCAGAAATGATTCAGATTAATTAGTTTTTAAGAAATTCTTCCAAATAGAAGTTTTACATTTATCATCACATATGTTAATACAATTTGGCAGTTTAAGAATGTCAATGGCTTCTTTGATCTTACACAGTGTCACATCTCTATAGGATTCTACTATTTAGGAAATCAATATTGCTTATATCCATAATATAGATTGAGAGTGCTGATGATGAACATTGCTTAATTGCATTATCATGTTCATCTCTTCTAATATTTATGTGATGATTGCTCTTACCCACCTAAGCTTTAGAAAGACCACATGAATTTTCATAAATTCCATGGATCTCAAAAGAGATTGAGTTCTTAGGTTTGAATAGAATGTTACTAATTTTTAGTAAGTAGTATATGCTGTTTTTATATTATAGCATTTTAGAATACTTCCAATATTGCATGCAGTTCCTCTTATATAAAATGCACAAACTAATAATTGTTTTTTTCTTTTGATTTCTTATGATTGTTTTGGGCTAATAAACATTACTTTCATGATTTACTTTTCTGTATATATTGTGCCCATTTCAATTTAGCCTGTGGCTAAATTGCAATGTGCATAAAATAAAATAAAAATCACATTTTCTGTCTTGCATTGGTGGTCAAGAGGTCAGCGTGACTGCTTTGCACTTGCAGGCAGTTACCCGGGTTATGGGTTCACGTCCTGGCTGATGCTTTGACACTTTAAAAATCACATTTTCTTGTGAAGGGAAGTTGTAGGGCACCCAAGCTTAAACCTTACATGATCAAGCCCCAAAAGCCTAGGACAGAAAGAGAGTGAGGGAAATATTTATGCTCTTTGCTTTGAATTGATAAAACAAAAGGAGTAGTATATACTCTAAGTCATTTAATAGTTGTCTTTAAAAAATTAGGATTAGAACACAAATGATTGTAGACAGAAGCTATTCAGTTAATCATTTTTTGATTCTGATTATTAACTTTGCTTCAAAGTTAATCTATACTTAATCAATTCTGCTATTCTTTCTATAACAATAATTTAAGTCTAATAGTTTTAATAATTTACTTTTGAATATTAAGTTATAGTTTGTACAAATCATTCAGACTATTTTGACAGGCAGGTTTTTCTGAATGTCTGAATATCTAAGTGGGTGCTTATATTTTACCTAAATAAACTTACAGTTACACATATATTAAAAGAAAGATTTTGTTAAAATCATTTTGTGATTTCATTATGAAAAGCTATATTTGTAAAGAATTATATTTGTTAATTAAACGAGGTTAGAATTTCAGTTGACCAGTTCAGCTGATATTCTTTCATCAGAGCTAATTGAAAAGTTTGTAAGGCTAGACTTGAAAAAAAAGAGAAATATTAAAATTGTTGAGAGAACAAACTAAATTGGGGAAAAAAGTAAGACTTCATTGCTGTCAGAAGCCAGCATTATATATATATATTGAAAGTTTTCTACAGCTTAATGGCTAGCTAAAAATATATATATTCATCTGTGGTAATCTGGCCATACATTAACCGATGCACATCTGAAGAGTTTGAGCCAAAAGTATTACACATTTTGTGACTGAAAAATAAGAGAGAAGAAACTGATTGCTCACCTGTTTTAAACCTAAAATGAAAATAAGTAAAATGTTGAAGTGTCAAATCATGCTAGTTCAGTTATGCCACTGACTGAGTTTAAACCCCAGAAAAATGATAAATATATGAAAAACAGCAAATATCCTTAGTCTATTATAAATAAGTATGCTGAAAAGAAATGAAGAAATAATTCCGGTGCCAAATGGTATCTATGGAAGCAAGTAATTTTACCATCATCATCACGGTAAAAGATTTGAAGCCAAGAAAAGAATAGGTCTGTTCCAGTAAACCACTGAAATTGGTAAATATATGCATGTTACAGATTGGTGTTTGTGGCTGCTGCCAAATTTATAAACATTCAACAAGCTGAATTTGAAATCTTGGAAAGTGCATGTCTCAAGAAAGTAAAAGAACTGGTAATATGAATTTTAATTATATATATATATTGATTATATCAGTGACTATTAACAAAACTTTTAATAATAAATTCTTTATCTTTTTTGTTTTATCTCTGAACCTTAAAACCAAAATCAAGAAAAGAAGTTTCAGTAATAATAGCTATTGCTTTACTAATAATATGTATTCTGAAATGATTATATGTATCCACTTACCGATGTATTTTATTTTGTGAAATGTATATTAATTTAAATTTATGAAATATGTTGTTATGTTAAAAGGTTTTTAGTAATATTTTATTCATAATGGGTATCAACACATACACACATGCAGTAATATAATTATATTTTTCATATGTATAGCTATGGAGCCTGAATGTTGAAAGTGATAGAAATGTAGCATTGGGGGAGCTAGATTTGTTAAAAATCATGATTAGTGACCTCAATTGCTCAGAGGGTGAGATAGGTAATTTAAAGCGTATTTCTGTAAATGCTTTTACTTCTCTAGAATCTGTCTAGACTTTTTCTAATTAATTATTTTGTTTTATATACTATGTTTATTTGATAAGGTTACAAAAGTATGTGTGTGCAAAGAGTGTTTATTTTTTAATGAAATATTTTTCTTGTGGATATCCATTTTTAGTTAATCATTATCCAAATTGATGCACAAACATTATACTATGATATAAACATTGGATACTGTCATTAAAGGAAAAAGGGGAAGAGTTTAGTATCATTAATATTATGATTTAAATATAAACAACTCATCAGTATTATTTATATAAATTTTCATATATATCTTTAAATATGTATATTTTATTAGTCCAGTAATAAATATTAATTCGTGTTATTGAAAGAGGTGTATATTTTTATTAAGAGTATTCTTTGCTTTATTAAATATGATCATTCATCATCACTGGTTAAGATTAAGGGTTAAGTCCTGATTTTAATATAATAAAGTTGGGCAAATAATTATAAATTTATCAAAGCTAAATTTTATGTTAGGCATTAGTTCTAAAGCTGTGGCTGGAAGTATTATTATCATCATCATGTTTTTAATCAATGATCTAGATAAATGTGTTTAATGGCCATAGATAAATAATAGTTTTTATTGTGTTTATCAGTTGTGAGTCATTATAAAATAATAACCACCATCAAGATCATCAAACATCATTCAAGGGTGAGTGAACTACCACCATAAACCTATAGTGTTTGATATGAGCTAGCAATACTTATGAGAATGTTGAAATGCATTTATGATATTAAAATCATGTAAATGCAAGCTATATATAAGTCATGTGACATCTGACTTGTTATTATTACTATGATATTAAAATCTAAATAGTAATTTTGTGTGATAACTTTTATATAGCCGACTACAGCATAAGGATATTTTTTTGGTTTTCTTAATGTTAGTGCAAATATGATGTGGTCTAAAATCCTACATCCAGTTATAGATATGGTACCAGATGGGTTCAAACCAGGTACATCTATAAGTAGGTATAGAATATAACTTTGTTTAGGCTTAGCTAGCCTAGTGGTGCTCTGATAGACCATATTCACTTGAAAAAACCTATACAACTAGATAAAACTGAAAGAAATGACTAATGTATTTTATCATCATTTTTCCCTCAAGCCATGTGATTTGGTTTGTGATAATTTATAAACCTTACAATAAGCTTACAATGGCCATTATGACATTTGTACATCAGGTTACAAATGGTGCACCAGCTAGGGCTCGAAATATGCCATGTACCTGATGAGAAGGAGTCAGAATGGCCTCAGGTTCCATTTTGGTAACACTATAATTGATAGGTTACAATATATTACTTGTTTATTAAATATATAATCAAGACTAATTTTTTTTAAATCGACATGTTTTAAAACTTTTTCTAATAACTGATAATATTCTCAATGATAGACCCCCCCCCCTTATTTTAACATACGGTAACAGTTTCACCATCACTATTAAATTATAATCTGGCTGTAAACTAAATTGGTATTTATATCAATACATAATCCATCTAAAACTTGTTTATAATTTATTTTATGAATAAACTAAAAAATATTACGTTTTTACCTAACATTCTGATAATTATTTTTTATGAAGTTAATCAATTTTTTTTATAGACTTTAGAAATTCAATAGAATTTATCAATTAATAATTCATTTTTCATGTCTTGCATTGGTGGTCGAGAGGTCAGCGTGACTGCCTTGCACTTGCAGGCAGTTGCCTGGATTGCAGGTTCACGTCCCGGCCGATGCTATGACACTTAAAAAAAAAAAATTCATTTTTCATCTCAGCCTTAAACTTTATTACATTTTTCTTCATTATTGTAAAATCTTTTTATTTATTTTAGTTTTTATTTTTACAATTATTACAGCTATTGTAAGCACACAGGATTTTTTTTTGTATTTTTCCTTCAGTTGTATTTTTTAATTAAATAGAATTTATTTATCATCAAATTTATGTTTTAGTTAAATTTCATGTTAATTGTAAAAATAAAATATCAATAAAATAAAATTGCAATGATATAACAACACAAAAAAATTTATTTCATCCTTCAGTCTAAAAAAATAAATGTATATAACAAAAACAAAACAATAACATAGTCTTCCAAACCTTTATGTTTTAGATAAATTTTATTAAAATCATATTAAAAACAAAAATAATCATTGAAATACTGAAAGTCAATTTTTCAATTAAAAAAAAAAAAAATTAGAGTCATTGACAAAGATTGTTTTCTGTCTGACATTACATTTTTGAAAGCTAATTTTCTTCTAAAAGCAAAATTATTAAAAGAAAAAAGAATATATAAATACATTAAGAAATAAATATTTAATAATTACAGAAAGGGAAACTTGTAAATAAATATACTTATTTTTTATAACCATTACTACAAAAAGTTACTCAAGATTAAGTGTTTTTTTTTTTCCAAATGAGAAATGTATCTTCCTCTTTGCTATATTGATTGCTGCATATATCTAGACATAATAATGCCAATTAAAAATAGCTGTTAAATAGTTTTTAATTGTAAAACTCACTAAAAAATTTAATTTTATTTAAAAGCTTTTATCCTTAGTGATATAAACAATTTCCCGTTTTTTTTAAATCTCTTAATTCCGACTGTAGTATCAATGGATGGTTTTAAGGATACTATAATTTAAGTTAATATATAAAAGACAATACTCCTTTTTACCTTTACTGAATTGTTTATTACTAAATTAAATATTGATTAAATTTAATATGAACAGTTTGTGTAAATATATCTACTTATACTGGTATTTAATTATTTAATATAAACTTTATTAAGACAAATATTTTAGAAAAAAATATCTGAAACACAAAAACAAATTATAAACAGATACTCATAAATGAGTATGTAAGTCTAACTCCAAGAAGAAGAAAAAGAAAGAAGAAAACTTATACAAATAAGTTCGTAATGATTACAAACCACTCTATGAACTGCAAATATGTCCAAATATAAAACATACTGGTCCATTTTTTTGTTTGTATTTTGTGATCCTAACTTAATTTCTTTAGCAAAATATTTTTATTTCTAAAATGCTTTAACATCATGCCTAATTATTGCTGTTAAATATATTTGATTCTTTATTATATCTATCTAATAAAAACATTTGCCATACCAATTCTTTTAAATTCAAGATAATCTTTGTAACATAGAAGGAGTCTACCTCTATCATGAAAACCATATTTAAGTTCACTATAAAACATTGTTTGGCATCATTTTACATGACCAATTCAATGAAGGTATGATTTTACAATAATGAAACTCTGGTAGTATCATGCCCAGCTAATTGAATAATATATTGATTGGTTTTATAATCTTGTCATTGTATTTTTACAATAATATAGCATTCTTAAATGAAACTTCTCTAATGCCTAGATTAGTAGATTCCAATATAGTTGCATTAGAAATATATATTCCAATCATATTCACAAGAAAATTGATGTTCGTTCTTTACAGAAATCTACTATAAGCACTAATTTTCAATAACTATTAAACACTAAAATTACTAGCTGTATTTTTATATTGGACTATTTCCATCATCCAATATGTGTGTTGAATGTCTTTAGAAAAGTTTAATTTTAGTTAAATATTCCAAATGCATTCAACTGTTAGTAATATCACAGCAAACAGGTTAGTATATGCATCAACTGTTAGTAATATCACAGCAAACAGGTGTGATATTACTAACAGTTAGTGCATATACTAACCTGTTTGCTGTGATATTACTAACATTTGTTTGCTGTGATATTACTAACAGTTGGTGCATATACTAACCTGTTTGCTGTGATATTACTAACAGTTGAATGCATTTGGAATATTTAACTAAAATTAAACTTTTCTAAAGACATTCAACACACATATTAGATGATGGAAATAGTCCAATATAAAAATACAGCTAGAACACCATCATCACAAACCTTCAGAAAAACACTAAAATTACTAATTTGGACCTTCAAGATTAACATATTACTGAAGCAAGGAATTCTCCTAAGGGTGCTATCAATATAAATAAACCTATTCTTGGATTCAATAAAAATAACTGATTTTCTGACAATGATCTTTATATTAGTGATTTGATAAAAATAAATATATGACATTTTCTGTTTAGTAGAATAATAAATTAAATGTAGAACATCATATAAATATAAAGAACTGAAGGCAGAAATTTAATGTGTGACAATGAGGCTTAAAATGATTGGTTTATTAAAACTGCAAGGAAGATACAGATTCAATGATTGTGATCATTCTGAGAAATAATATCAAAGTCATATTAAATCCAGAGATGACACTCATATGATGACAATGATATTTTGAACAGGTAGAAGAAACATTTTGTTCCTCTTTTGAATTGTGATACAAGAATTGTTATTATGACTTTTAACAATATATCTATTTTGGGTATTCATTTAGATTTGGACAAAGATATCCAGCTTAGTGAAGTCAAAACAGCTCTTTGTAATCTTAAAAATAAAAAGGCACAGATCCTGATGATGAACCTGCAGAATTTTTAAAAATGTAATGGTAAAAATATTGGATTTTTTAAAGGAATATATGGACCAATGAAGTTGGGCTACCTGATATTAAGTATGCTTCTATTCTAATTTTTATAAATAAATGGAACATACAAGATTACAGTAATTATGGAATATCATTAATCTTTATTACAGCAATAGTTTGCTTCCATAGATAGATGAATATTTACCAGAGACTCAATGTGGTTTTAGAGATTCAAGAACTATAGATATGGTTTTTTTGACAAGAAAGAAGTAGAAAATAAAAAAACTGAACTGTATATTGCCTTTATTGATTTGATTAAAGCATTTGATTTAGTTAATTGAACAGGTTTATGCTCTTATTTGAAATTAGGTATTTGTTTACCAAAATTTATTCATATTATACAGCTTTTACATGATGGAACAAGGAGAAATGTTATTACTATTGATGAAAAATCTGAGGCATTTGAAATGAAAACTGACATTGAATAAGAATGCATACTTGCTCCAATATTATGTAAAATTTTATGACAATCATTTTTGGAGCCAGTTATAAATGACAATAAAATAAGGATCAAAATGCAATACAGGTTTAATGATAAAATTTTTAATTTGAATATGAATTTTTTTCTCCCTTTTTCTTCTACAGTACAGGCTTTTCATATCTGTTTTTTATATATAATATATAGGGGGTTTGAACTCAGACCCTTGACCATCCATGAGAACTCCTCTTCTTGGATTCTGAATTTACAATGTAAAACTCTCCATACAGTAGTGCCACCCTGTGCCAACCAGAGTAATCAATGGATGCCATCAGTACATTGTAAATTACTTAACATCACATGATCACTATCTCTTATACTAGCAAAAGGCATCCATTGATTACTCTGGTTGGCACAATGTGGCACTACTGCATGGAGAGTTTTGCCTTATTTAATAACAATTATGTGCTACTATAAGTGATAGTGATGTGATGTTTAGTAATTTACAATGTACTGATGGTTTCACTATTTTTGCCAGTTCAATAGATGATTTGCAGAAAGTACTCAATGTTTTGAATGCAATATACAATAACTTTGATACATTAATTGATGTTCAAAAAACTAAGTTTTTATCTACCAATGATGGTGAAAAAATCCTCAGTTTTATCATCAAACACTCTCAATTGTCATTATTGTTGTTCATTGTTCAGCTTATTTTATTGCAGAAGAGTAGATCTGAACACAATTAGAAAAAATATATGACCAGTAAGAGATTAAGCCTTTTTGCTACAATATGAAGGACCCACAAGGAAGATATATTAATGAGAGCTTTTTCAGTATAAAATATTTCAAAGCAAGATGGCAAATCATTCTCAAATTTAAGATTTAAAGTAATCACATGATCTTAATAGAACAGCTAAAATCTGCTAAAAAACTTTGTTTTCTTCACTGCATATTAACATGCATATTTTTTTATTTCCAAATTTATCAGCACAGCAAAATTTTAATATAAGAAATGATGTACTTTATTTGAAATCAGAGCCACTGAACATATAAAATTAAATTCAGTATATAATGTTTTCAAGTTATATATACATCAAATACTATCACAAACTTATTTAATTTTGAGGTTTTTTTTATGTTTGATTTACTAGGGTTCCTAGAAATTTTTAAATTTTCTTTAGTTATATCTCAAAAGTTGTCTCTTTATCCAAATTTTAGGGTCACTTTTTTTGTTAATTTGCTGTATCAATACTATTTGAATTCTAATTTCTAGTAATTTTTTCTCTTGCCATAGTTACTTTTAGCATATTTCCTGTGCCATGTTGTCTTTTTTACAGCAGTTGTATCTGTATCTACTAAATATGTTCATTAATTAGGTAGACATTAAAAAGCTTTAAATTAATTTTAAATTCATCTATTTGGATCGCCTGAGAAATCTTTTTTCTTTATTAAATTATGGTTTATTCTTTCTTATTAATTTGACCAAAAATATCTTTTTGATCAAATTCTAGTTATGTAAGTCTTTATTATTAAAAAAATATACCAGTTATACAGCAATTGAATGCTAAATAATGATTATAGGAAAAAAAACTTGGTGCAAATTTAGTACGCGATCTCCGCCATTTTGAATTTCAAAATCGACCAAAAACATCGTCTGACACATGCAAGTGATAAAAAAGTACGCGAAAACGCAAAAAAAAAAAAAAACGACAACCTTACAAAATAGATATGATATCGCATATTAAAAAAAAATAAGGTCAAAACATGAAAAATCGAAGGTATATACAGTATATAAAAGTCAAACTAAAACTTAATTCATTTTACAATTAATTGTATTTTTTCTTACCAGAAGATGTTCTCTTTGCAAAATTTCAGATTCTGTATCTCATTTTAAATTATAAATCAAATAATTTATATTATATAGAGAGAGAGCAAGATTACAAATAGAATAGTTTTAAACCTTAACCAATAAATGTTAGTCATCCTTCGTTAAATTTAATACATATTTCTTAGAATCTAAACACTATATTTTGATATGATGGGGGGAGGGGGAAAGAAAAAACTTAAAAAAAAAAAACCTTTTAGATCTTGTTATTGTTGAAATTTAGTTATTATTGTGACATTTGCAATAACAAAAAAATAATCTATGGAATATAATTTTTAAATATATATAGAATTAGATAGGTCAAACAAAATACCAAATTGCCTAGTTTACAAAAATAATATTAATTTCAGCTAATTTATTAAAGATTATTTAGTTTTCATATGAATACCCATATTATAGACTGCTTATTTGTATACAAACGTATATAGAAATTAATATTATTTTTGTAAACTAGACTGGATATATATATATTTACTGGCTTAATTTTATTTCATTAATTTTAGAATCTATAAAAAGTTATAAAATGGATTTTTTATAGTTTACTTTGAATGATGAGGGAAATTAAATTGTTTGTTTTCCTCTCTTGAGGGAGAGCACAGCAAAACTTCTTAAATTTTAAACTCAACAATAACAAGATTTAAAAGTTTTTTTTTTTTTTAAAGTTTCTTTTCTTACCCCCCTCCCCCCAAATCATATCAAAGCATATTGTTTAGATTCTAAGAAATATGCAATAAATTTAACGAAGGATGGCATAACATTTATTGATTAAGGTTTAAAACTATTCTATTTGTAATCTTGTTCTCCCTTTATATAAATTATTTGATTTATAATTTAAAACGAGATACAGAATCTGAAATTTTTCATTTTTTTTTTTTTTCTAAAATAATGCCTTATCAAAATGTGATATTGTACAATTCTTATTCCGTAAAATTTTATGGTATTAAAATTATTATGTCCGTGATAGCAGAATGTGCATCTTTTATAGCATAATAAATTAGCTACTCTGGTGTTAACTTTCATATATTCAATGATTTTGTTATGTATTATTTTTAAAACAACCTTGGTGGAGTATAAGGCAATTGATTAATTCAAATAAAGAAACTATCCTTAATTAAAATATGCAAGTATTTAAGTAGTAATTATATGCTAGAATAGGTATTTACCATTAAAACAAATATAAATGGTCCAAAGATCTAGTTTACCAAAATACTAAATGTTATTACCCTATTAAGCCAAAGTTGATGCATTGATTAGTATAATCTTTACATTTAATCATTGCATTACCAAATATAGTAGTCTCTTTAGATTTAAACAATTAGTTTGTTTTTCTGGTGAAATATCCAACATTATATCTTGTTTACTTTTTTAATGCCATTAATCTAGTTTTAATATTCTTACTACAATACTTTAAGAAGATTATTATTATTAATCTGATTCTATAATCCAGTAATTTATATTATTCGGAAAAAATATGGATAACATTATCTTAGCGTAGATTACAATTTACTTAAGAAACTTTTAATTTGAAGTTTTTATATACATATTAGAACATAAAATTTAACAGCAAAATATTAATATTTTTATTATTGCTATATTTGATTTATTCTATTTTTAGTTCAATGGACCTATTTAATCTGTGATTTTAAAATAACAACTGAATAAATTTAGAATAACCAAATAGTTATTAGATAAAAGCTTAAATTTAATTGCTAAACAGAAGGGTGAGGAAAAACATGTCACCGAATAAATAAGCTTTACAGCATTACTGAAAGCATCATTTGTAATTTTAAAAGTGACTTGTTGTAATTTTTTTTTAAAAAGGCTAAATTCAATTCATCAACAATATTTTATCAAATGGACAGGTCCAGAGAATAGTCACATCATCAATTCATTCATTTTTCCATTCCATTCTCTTTCTTGTCCAGCTCTTCACTTCCATGTAATATCATCCAACAATGTCAATCTCTTCCATCTTTTCTTTTTACTTCCACTTATTCTCTCCAAAACATCTTTCATTAAATCATAATTTCTTCTTAACATATATTTGATCCTGTTTCTCTGATTTCCTCAATCAATCTTTGTTTCATTTACTCTTTTCAAATCTTTTTCATTTGTTATTTTATTCATCCAACTGATTTTTCCCCTTTCTTTTCAATATCTACATCTCTTTTCAATCAGTTCCTAATTTTATTACTTGTTCATGTTCCACACATAGTATTTAATTAATCTTTTTCTTAATTCTCTTTTCAAAGGTTCACAAAATATCTTCTTTCTCTTAATAAATGCATCCTTTATCTATGGTATTCTTTTAACTTCATCTTCACTTTATCCATCCTCATTCACCCAACTTCCCAAATATCAATTACCTTTACCTGTTGATCTATGTTATCACAGATTTCAATTTGCAATTACTAAATATAAATTGAATGGGTTGAACAAATTATTAAATAAACTAATCTACATTTTAAACAAGAAAGTAAAGGAGAGTGGTTTGAATGCATAAAGATAAAACATTTTTTAAATAGTTCACTGAAGAGCAAAGACCTTTTCAATAATCCAGTGATACAGTAAAGAAAATGGCAATACTCATCTGATTTTATTGATTCTGGGTGATAGAAGTTTGAATATTTTTTTATTCTTATTCTGATTTCTAGCTAAAAATATATAAATAATGATTACTCAACCTGGCTATTGATCTGTTACTTGAAAAAAAAATGCTAATCCTAATTAAAACTTTTTTTTTTCCAAATTTATTTGATCCAGGTTCAAATGCACTTCAGATGTAAAAAAAATGACAACATTGCCATTGTCTATGAGCTCTTTAAAAAGAAAGAAAAATAATAAATATTTATTATTTTGATTAATAATGTTTAAGAATTCTATATTAATACAAAGTACATCTGGGTCTCATTTTATGCGGTAGATAGGTTCCTCAGAAAATGCGCACAAAAGAAATAGCACAAAAAATAAACATAACTTACCTTGAAAAATGGGGGATAGGTTCCCATAATTTTCAGAAATTGGCATAAAAGCACAACAACAAGGAAAACTTTCTTTAAAATTTGCATTAAAAAATAAGGAAATAAAGTATGACTAATAAAAATTTTCAAATATATGAAAAAAATTTAATATAAGACAAACTTTTTTACTTTTTTTTATTAACCATAGTATTTAATTTTACATTTTTTCATTACTGTTATTTTACAATATGGGTTCATTTGTGAACTAGTAAGAAATCAGATTCGTGACATGTTGTACAACTAGAGCCACTTCCAGTCTTATGTTGTTTCTATATTTAAAAAATGAGATGCAATCAAAACAAAAAGATTAGTCATTATCATTCGAAAGATTATTTTCAGTTTATAAAACCAATAAAATCTTCATTATTATTTATTTTAAAAATCTAAAAAAATATTTATTTCTGTTAATATTTAACAAAATATGTTTTAAAAGTTTAAAATTTTTGAATATTTATTGCGATATTTTTATACATATGTATAAATATATTATTATTATTTACACATTAGTATAAGTAGGTTATTTACATAGAAGCTAAGATTCTAAATATAGCTTATGGCCATATTAATGTAAGCTGCTAATATAATGTTATATTTTTGAAAGAAAAAAAGTATTTCAAGTTAAAATGAGATTAATAATTTAAATTTTTTTGATATCTGTCTTGCATTGGTGGTCAAGAGGTTAGCATGACTGCCTTGCACTTGCAGGCAGTTGCCCGGGTTGTGGGTTCGTGTCCCTGCCGATGCTATGACATTTTTTTTAAAAGAAATTTCTTGATATCTAATAAATATAGTGAAATATGAAGGATATTAAGAAGAAACATGAATTGCATAACTTCAAAATTGCATTAAAATAATCCACATAAAACGAGACCCAGGTGTATGATATATTTTACATGGTTTTATTTTATTAAAAAATCATGACAGAAGAATGTTTAAATATACAAAGTTGTAGTTATTTAAATTATATACTTATTTACAGACCAGGAACTATGATTCTTAAGTCAGATTCATAAGAAAATCATTTTAACAAACTTTTAAATAACACCCACTCTCTCACATTCAGGAGTATGTCAATACAGTGTGCAATGTTTCTGATGAACAAAGGCATCAACGTAGTAAAGGTACCAAAGATTCCTGTGAGGAGAAAATATTTAAAAACTTATTCATTAATGATACCAAAATAAATTACATTTTTAAATGCTTTTATTGATTTAGAAAAATTCATTTGTTTGTTTGTTAACTTCTGATCATTTTAAAGTTAGAATGAAATGTTAAAATCGAAGTTTAATATGTTTAAATTTAATAAAATTGCTTGAAAAATGATATATAAGCAAGTTATACTACCCTAATTCATTTGAAGCACTTAATTTTTTAGTATGTCATTTAGGGTAGGGAAAATATGAAAAATATTTAATAACTTCATACATCGCCATTAACAATTATTCTTAAAACTTTTAGTTGGTTTAAATAATGATTGCAAGAGGGCATTAATTTTTTTTTCAATTTAATATTTTAATTTACTTAGGGTAATTACTTACAGAAAGAGCAGTTTTAAGCAATATGCATACACAGAATATATATATATATCGTTTGATAGTTTGTTTCAATTTAACAATTTGATTAAAACTTGAATGAAAATTTAAAATAAATATTTATTATATTTAGTAAAAACAATTTACAAGTACAGTTTTTGTTGGTGAGTAGCTGGACCTGCAGTTGGACAAAAAGAGTAATTATTTTAAAAAATAAAGAGCAGTAGGTGGATGAAATTTCACAAATTTTGATGTCAAACATTTTGGAACTTAGGAATAAAAATAAATGGAACACTTTACAAAGGCCAGAAGGCAGTTACAATGATTAGTGAGTAAATAACCATGTCCTTTAAAATGAGTTTTCTGTAATCATTTGAGTAAAGAAAAATTCTAAAATGCTGTCTTCTTAAACATATAAAATCTTAAAAACAATTTGAAATGCGTGCAAAATTTTCTTCATTTTCTAATATTATCAGATGATTTTTTGGGAACATCTGAATGAAAACAAATGAATAAACACTTTCACTTTACAGAGACAAAAAAGGCAGTTGGAATGAGCAGTAAATAATAAAGACTTCATTTAAATTGGAAAAAATATTTGATTATAAAGAATTAATATATATTGTAAATAATGCATTTGTATAAATAGTTACTTGCAATAGCTACAACAATAAATAATTTAAAAATGAAAGTATAATTTACAGCTTTGAACCATTCTGTATCACTTTTTTATACTTTGACATGTACCTATATAAATTCAGTGCAATGCAAAAGGAGAATACCATATAAAATATTACTAATAAAATTATTAATATACTTACAGGTGATTTCTGTTAAAGATGAGAGGGCACCACATTTGACACATCAAATAAATGGTAGTAATTTACTATATATATATTATAACCCTTTGGTTTATTCCATCTAAACCAAATATGATAAACTTAAGTAATGATGGAAAATTTTTTTTTTTTTGGATAAAGAAAGGTTAAAGTTTTGGCTTGAGAAAGTAATGGCTATATAGATTACAAGTAACAGATATAGAGACAGTTTGTGTGTTTGTCTGCAAGGTATTACTAAAGAGTTGCTGAGAAGTAAGAGTGAATCATTTTGTCAGTAGCTTTAGTTAACAGAGAATAAGTTTACAGTTATAGGAGATTGTGGTAGATAATTATGGTTATGATTATCTAAAAATTATAAATTTATATGCTTGAAATTATAAGCAATTGTGAGAGATATTTTGTTCTCATAATCTAAACAATCAGTTTTATGTTTGATAGTCTGTACAGTGTATGTGTGTGTAATGCAGACATATGGGTTTTTTTTCTCTTTCCTTTAAAGAAACTGAAATAATTTTTTCTTTAAATTATTAAAATGTAAATCTAAATAAGAAATTATTTAGATGGAATGATGTCTCTTTGTTTGCCAAAACAAGTGTTAGCAAGCTTATTTTTAATTATACCGTCGTTAAAATAAATTTCATAAATTGACCAGAGACATGTGAATTAAAAAGATCTGGTTTAAGATCAAAGAGAAACGATTAGGAAGGATAACACCTTGGTGAGAGTAATGGCTCTGAATGGAAATTGTTTTATGACTAGACTTGGGAAGAAATCACTGGGGGAGGGGGTAACAGACTTTCTTTTTTCTTTTAAACTATAAAAACTAAAAGAACAAGGGAGAAAGGGGAGAAAAGAAAAAGAAACTTTTGCTGATTGAAACTAAGCTAGCTAACTAAAACTAAAAATTCATATCTAAAAGTATATATTTTGTAAGTTTTTTTAAAATTTTCTATACAATTTTAATAATGAAATCAAATTCATAATAGACCAAAATATAAGTTCTAATTCAAGAATCATGGTGCATATCTCTGTCTTCTCAAAATTAATCATGAAGAAGTCAACTTTTGATAAGTTATTGTCTGCTCAAATTTTATCCAATCTACTTATAAAATCTCCTATAAGGAGAAAATGGTCAAATTTCTTCTATCAAATTAAAAGATCAATTCCATTTATATCTATTTAAGATTCGTTTAAAGAATACAACGATCTTCTGTTATAATATTTTAAAATAAAGTTTATTCATGTTAGTAATCAAAACTGCATCTTCCATAATTTGAACCTTTAAATATCTACAATCAAAGAAAAGAAGAAAGGAGAACAAAGTGAATTCAATCTCCGGAAGAATCATCAAGTGGAAGGTAACAACAGAACGTTTTAAATTTATTAACTATAATGTATCTACATTCTGATTTAAATATCTACAAATTTTAAAGTAACTAACTATCTACGTTTTATATCTATCTTGATTCAAATACTTCTCCTTAAGTAAAGTAACTGTCTGAGGTCAATTGATAGCTATCTCAAGTAAAATGAACCAAATATATAATTAATTAATAACTGTGAAGAAAGAGAAATTTAGAGAGACTGTCTGTAATACTGATATTTATTCTTCATTTATTTCATTAATATAATATTCATTTATTTATTTTTTTATTATTATTATTATTAGATTAATCATTTTTTTTGTTTATATCTATGTAACACTCTGATCACTAGATTATTGAATTTAATATTTTGTTTATGTTTAAAATGTGAAGGAAAAAAGAAAATGATTTTGATATCATTTGAATATAGATCTCCCGTAAATTTAGACTTAAAAGTAAAGAGAGAAATGATATAAATATTTTATTACTCTTAACAAAATTTTAATTATCTTGATAGTAAATAATGAAGAGGAAGATCATAAAACCCATTATTATCCGTGAGTATTGATCTGTTATTGATATAGATATTAGGTATGTTATTGTTACCGGTAAAATAAAATAATTCATCTATTATTGATTTGAGACCGGTAGTCTTGTCATTATCTAGACTAGAATCGATGTATGTGTGGGAGATTTAGAGTTATAAATGCTTATCATTACTAATGAAAGTAATCCTACCACCCAAGGGATGAGAAATGGTTGTCTCCAGATTTATAGATACCATAGCAGTTAGAGGATAAGTTTCCATTTATTTATTAAGATAGGGAACAGTAATAAATACTGTTTAGTACAGAAAATGTTCAAGCCAATATAGGGAATAAGTGTCTAAGACAAGCTCTTACACGATTCTATCTTAGATAGATCTCTCCCTGCTCAAGCAAATCGTTTAAGTTTAAAGTCGATACCGTTTAGTTGTTATATTTCCCTTATCATATAGACCCTATGTAATGTGGTGGAAGAGAGTTTTTCTTATCTGAGACATACCAATGTTGCCCGGAAAGGATAAGGATTCAGTCAGATATATATGTATGAGGAAGATGACAAGGATTTTAGGTAATAAACTGACCGATCTAGATTGATTTGTTTTGAATGATGGTAAATTGAGGTCGTCAAGCTGGGTGGGCATACCGAACTAGTTACGATATATACAGTCAAAACGTAAAGATCTGACTACACGAACGAGAAAGTGTGGGTTTGAATTTAAACCCGTTTGTAGGATTTAGTAGGGTAAATTTTGTGACGTATAATCCTTCTTCATTGGAAATGTGAAAATTATTACTTAATAAAATGATTTAAATTTTCAAATTATTTCACATTGCTGGTTAAGATAATTGAAACGAAGATAATATTTTGGAATAGTCCAATAGACAATGTTTACGATAAAAGGAGGGGGAAGTAGAGATTTGTAGGTTTTCTTCTCTCTCAAGCTTAGATTTCTTAAAGCTAAAATATACGAAATTCTGTTTCCACGTCTGTATTCTGATTGTTATTAATCATTTATAATAAATGAATGGGTCAAAACCAAAAGCGAGTCATCCAAGAAATTAGTTAACTCAAACATAGATCAGAAGCATATATTTGTGGAACAATATTACAATTTAGTGTGTTTTGTTTTAATTTTATATTTATTATTTCATGTAATAAAGTTTTATTATTGTTATAAGATTACATTGTGTTTTGTGTTTTGGTGTTTCAAATATCTCCAGAATCCGTATATCCAGCACCTATATTTAAGGTAATATGAGTTATATTGTAAATTTAGTTAATTATTTTATAATGATGCTTTTTTCCAAAATCGATTTGCAGTAGTTATTATTATCTTGTTTCCATATTCGATTCACATGGTCAATTTGACATTAATACTTCATTTTCATTATTGATTTACAATAGTAATTTAATACTGCCATATTTGAGTAATATAATTCATTTTATATAAGTCATTTTATAGACTTCAGTTTGTATAATTTATTGTTATGATTAATTTGTTTAATCTAGTTTACGATTATTTCCGTAATTTACTTTCATAAGTAAAATTTAATTAATTATCTGAATCATGTCCATGGTTTACTTCCATAGTTTACTTCAGCAAAATAAAATTTGTTAAGGTTATCAATTAAAAATAAATTAGAAATAACAGAATAAAAATGACAGGGAATAGTTAAATTAAGTTGATCAATTTAAATTTTGATTCATTGTAATGTGTTGAATGCTGGGAGCAGACATAAAATCCCTTTCCTCTCTCAGGTGTTCAGAGTGATTCCCACTATTGAACTTTTATTAAATTTTATTTGGCAGATATGGGATCATATCCTTGCAATATAATCATTTATGTGGGCACCTCTTGATAGATCTAGACCTTGAGAAAGACAATTCAATTTTGATCTCAGAGCTAGTTTGGAAGTCAGTAGCTTGGTATAACAACATTATTATACTGTACTAAATTATTCCATTATTATAAATAGGGACCATGAATTTATAGTTGATCTAAGAATATATGTGAGAGAGAAATAAGAATAAGAACTCTCTGATTAGAGAACATAACACAGACATTCCATGTTATATAATTGTAGCTATTGAATATAGATTATGAGTTCTTTGCATTTATTACAGAGTTATCTCCAGTCAGATAGAAATGAGAGCTGGTTACAATTTATAGCTGCAATTTGGCGCCCCCCGGTATACATTTGATTCTAAATATATAAATTTTAACTGACTAGCTACTTGATATAAATGAGAGTTTTATTAAGATTAAACAAGTGAAAGGTGCACAGAGTAAGGTTAAAATCTACCACCGCAGATGAGGTTACAGTTTTAGCTCCACAAACGTGAGGCTATAGAGTTTAGCACTAGTAAAGTTTGGCAGAACAATTAAGGTTAGAATATATATATATATATATTGAACAATGATACAGATATGTGTAAAAGATTGTGGCTTGGATCAATTGATGAGTGCTGGTTTAGCATGAAATGTCAATCTTGGGGATAATAGATTTTTTTTCATATCTTCAGTCATATACACATCTCCACAAGGTATTAAAGTCAATAGGAACCAGTGTCTACTTTGTGTGAGAATGGTATGGTGAAAGTTGCACTACAAAAATATTATTCATTATTGGATAATCTAGTCTAATAAATGACTTCTTATTTTTCTCCTTTTACTTTCTTTGCATTTCTTTATATATTCATATATATTGCTTACAATAACTCCCCTCATATACATTTTAATCAATTTTTTTTAATGATTTCTTTATTTTCCTGACAGTTTTGACTGTCCTGCAGTTTTTATCAGAGTGATCTTAGAGGAGATTAAGATCACTCTGATGAAGGTAGAAAAGATTAAGATAACTCTGATGGAAACTGAAGGATGGACGAAACTGTCAGGAAAATAAAGGAATCATTAAAAAAATTTTACATTAAAGTGTACATGATGGGAGTTATTGTAAGCAGTATATACTAATAAATGACTAATAAAAATTATTAAAATAAAAAAGTGTTTGAAAAAAGAATGCAAAAATACCAAGAAAAGAAAGCCTGTCAACATAAGAAAGAAAACCATAGCAGACTATAAAAGAAGTACTTATAATAGAAAAAAATATATTACAAATAAAACAAATTTATACTAATTAAACATACATTTACAATATATACACACATATTACAATGTACTTGTACTAAATGTGATATAATCATAAGGATAAACATTTTAAATTATAGTAGAAATATTTAATGATATATATCAAATGTAAGTATCCAGTCAACTTAAAGTACAATATAGTTGTCTTGCATTGGTGGTTGAGAGATCAGCGCGACTGCCTTGCACTTGCAGGCAGTTGCCCAGGTTGCGGGTTCGCATCCCGGCCGATGCTATGACACTTAAAAAAAAGTACAATATAATTTTATATTTTTATTTACTGTGCCAATTGCAAAAAACTTAAAATTTAATAAAGATAAAAAAAAAAAATTCTATTAAATTCTTTTATAGACTGTTCTCTAAAAAAAATAAATTATTTCTTCAACCACAATTGGGTATTTTAGATTTAAATAGAAATAAACACATGGGGGGGGGGGTTACAGAAATTAAGTCAACTCCTATTATAATAAGGGATTGACTTATTGGCTTAATTAATTTCTGGATCCTCCATGCTTTTATTTAAAGTTTAATCTTAAAACTGTAATTGTGGTTGAAGAAGTAATTATTTTATTTCTTTTTAGTGCACAATCAATAAAAGCATTTAATATAAAAAAATTTTTTTATATCTCTATTATTGTTTAAATGTTATTTATATTTTATAGATTAGTCTTAAACAAATTATTTATAATCATTTATCATTATTCCTTAAGATCTTATTTTATTCTGATTTTAATTTTAACCAGTAGTTTAGTGTAAACAAGGAAACATTTGCACTTGCATGAGATTACCACATACAGGATGATGAGCATTTGAATCTTGTTCAAACTTACATTTGCTTTAAACATATATAAGAAAATCTGATGCATATTCTGTTGAAACAGTATAAGTATTGTATCATATCAATAATAAAAAATGTATCCATTGTAAGTTTTTGTAATTATATATAGAAAAGTAAAGTGGAGAGCATTAGTAATAACAAAATAGAAAAGTAAAGTGGAGAGCATTAGTAATAACAAAATAACAAGAAGTAAATTTAAATTAAAATTTAAGGTAAGTTATTCATTTTTTTCTAATACTTTCAAATATACTTATCTTTTAATTTTATTAAACTGTCGTGGAAAAATTAATTTGTCACACTTTTGGATATTAAATTAAAGATATTAATTTATTTATTTTTAATAATTTGATATTTTCTTTTAATATTAACTTTTATTTAAGACAATAAACATCACATGATCACCATTTCTTATGCTTGCTTATAACTGTTATTAAAACAGGCAAAACTCTATACATTTTGCCACTCAATACAAGCCAGAGTAATCAATGGATGCCAGAAGGCTTGTGCATAAAATCTCCATCTAGTGCCTACTCTCGCTTGCACTGAGTAGCAATATGTATAGAGAGTTTTGTCTGTTTTAATAACAGTTATAAACAAGCATAAGAAATGGTGATCGTGTGATGTTTATTGATTTACAACCAATCCTGCCTAATGGTTATGGTTATTAAAGAACTAAAGACACCAAAATATATAGGTACTGAACTGAGTTCAAAGCTAATGAGCTTGGATTGAAAATATTCATAGTTTTGTAGTTAAGTAGAGATAAAAGATGGCTGCAGTGCAGTGCTCTCAGATCCAAGGCTCCTCACTGAAGAAGGTCACAATCCAGAAACTAGTCTGGCAATATTGGATGAGTAGGCACTAGATGGGGATTTTATGCACAAGCCTTCTGGCATCCATTGATTACTCTGGCTTGCACTGAGTGACAATATGTTTAGAGAGTTTTGCCTGTCTTAATAACTTTTATTTAAGTTAATAAATTTACATATGGAATATTAATTAGTTTAATTTTGTACCAAAAATATTTAGTATTTTTGTTTTTATAAACCTGTAACTATATCTGTTAATTTACATAAAACTATATATAAAGTGAAATTTGCAAATAATGTTCCTGCTAAATAAGATAAATTATTTTCCCCTTGTATATTTATACAGATTGTTTTCACACCCATCTTGTATGTTCATTGTTTATATATATATATATTGTAATTTCGCTTTTTTCCCCAGGAAACTTACATATTTCATATTTCATTTTTACTCATTGATACATTTTTATGAAGTGAATTTTTATTGATGGGAGTGTATAGAAGTGCCAACTAAAATTTTACATACAGGGGCTAGACACTGGTACACTCATGCTCACATTAATGTCATTTCATTGATTAGATAATAAGTGGTCTCTTTTGTCACTCCCAATTTCCTAAGTGGTAAATTAACCAAACAGAAATACTAAAAAAATGTGAATCTTTTTATAATAACTGCAATTTTTGTAATTATCCAGTCAAGACAGCTTACAGTTTCAAGTAACAGATCAGAAAAGATTCTTATAATTTTAATGTCCATAAATAAATTATTGTTATTAAATTTATAATGTTTAGAATATATAAACTTATTCATCATATGAGTGGCACTACTGTATGGAGAGGTTTGCCTGTTTTTATAAAAATATTCACAAATGAAATAAATATGGATACATTACTATCATAGTATTGATGCTTGATTTATTCACTATTTAAGAACTTAGAGATCAGATAAAAGTGATAATTTTTTATCTGTCAGTGAGTTTGATATTAATACTAAATAGTGGGCATTATTATTAATTTGTTAATGTGATTCTTTAGAAATCTGATTTGTAAATTATAATAATGTATTTGAACTTACTTGACGTGTAAATAATGTTATATATTCTAAATGTTGTATATTTAATAGCTATGCTTTATTTATGAACTTACTAAAAGTATTAGAATATTTAAAATTTTAAAGTATGGGTAAAAATCTAAGATGTGTTCAATGAAAGAAAAACAGTTGTACTGTTGAATTGTTCCTGCATTCATTTATTCAAATAAACCTAGGAACTTAGAAAGCCAAATTACAGGCAGTCCCCTAGTTACAAACTTAATTGTTTCCTGGCATGTGTTTCCTGGCATGTGTTTGGAAGTTGAAATTGTTTGAAAATAGAGGTATGTGGAAAAGACATCAAAAAGGCTTTTCAAAATACAGTATTTATTTTTTATTGATTAGTATCTGGAGTTTTGTTTACAAATTTATCAAGAGTTAATTAAATTGTATAATTTTTCTTCATTTGATAAAGAATTCTTTAACATTCTGTGTTTTTTTCTATTGCCCTTTGTATATGAGAGATACACTCTCCATTGGGATCACATTCTTCCATGAGGATCAAAAATTTGTCAAGGTGCATGAAGGCTTCATTCATATTCTTGATTGTCAAAACTCTTAACAATAAGTTCATTACCAGACTCTTCTTCATTTTGTATTTCATTCATCTCTTGTAGTTTAATGAAGTCTTCATTTGACAGAGGTTTTAAGCCAATAAACATCACATGGGCAATATGTATAGAGAGTTTTGCCTGTTTTTCCAGAGGTTCTGAATGAGATTGCAATAACTCATCAATATCTTAATCAGTGACATCTAAATTTAATTCATTTATTATATTGACTATTTCTGTTGTGATATCTTAAGGAGAATGTCCATAGAAGGATTCATCATTTGGGATATATTTTTTCCAACAACTTTTCATTGTTCACTCCCTTATTTCAGCCCACACTTCCCCAATAACATTTATTGCATTCCATATACTATAACTTTTCCAAAATTCTCTTAATGTAGGTCCACCTTTCTTGTCAATTGCCTTGATTGTTTGAGTCATTAACCTTCTCATATAATACCACTTAAAAGTAGCTATCATAGTTTGGTCCATAAATTGTATTTCATTTGTGGTATTGGGAGGGATAAACACAACATTAACTTCTGGATATAAATTTTGCAGGAATTTTGGATGTCCAGAATTGACTAAGATCAATAGTGTTTTAAATGGTAAATTATTCTTACTATATTAATGCCTAACAGAAGGCACAAAATGATGTGAGAACCAATCTTGAAAAAGCTGTGTAGCAGCCCAGGCTTTAGTATTTGATTTCCAAATGACTGGAAGCAATCTTTTATTTTTTCATTTCAACGCTCTAACATTTTCTGTCTGATAAATTAGTAGTGGCTTCAATTTAAAACATCCAGCTAAATTACGTCCAAGAAGCAATATTAATCTGTTTTTAGAAGGTTTATTTTCAAGGTCCAACTGATTCTTCCTTTGCTAAATATGTATGTGCAAGCATATTTTTCCATAATAATCCTGTCTCATCTACATTGAAAACTAGGCATGGAAAATAAGCTCTATCTTTAATGATATTAGAGAAAGTGGAAATAAATTCACTGGCAGCTTTCTTATCTGCATTGGCATCTTCCCCAGTACATTTAATATTATGTAAAGAATATCTCATTTTAAATTTGGGAAACCAGCCATTGCTTGCTACAAAATCAACAGCAGAGTCTTCTTTTAATTCTTTCTTCCAATCTTCTTGCAAAATAAGAGCCTTAGCTTGAATAATTGGTAAACTCACTGGGATGCCTTTTTGATGTTGATCTTCAATCCATAAAGCCAAAGATTTCTCCATTTCATCCATTACTCTGCCATGTCTTTTTGAAACAATCTTTGAAGAAATATTTCCACAATTTTTGACATATTCCTTAATTTTGTTTTTGTTTTTCACAATTGTACATATTATTGATCGGTTTAAATTACATGAATGTGTGATTGAAGGAAAAGATTCACCATCTTCAGAAAGTCTCGACCATTTGGGGTTTATGAGATCTTGATTTCTTTTTAGTTATATCAACAATGCTGTTTTTTCGTTTTTCACTCATGTTTTTAGTAAGAATAAAAAAAAATCACCAAAACAGAAATATATACAGTGTATATGTAACGTAATCGCGCACAAACTACTTTTAAAAATAAGCAGTAATCAAGACAGTCTGTGACGATGCTAAAAATAAAAGTAATTAATGTCGGAGGGATGGGAAGATTTACTATATTTTATATAAGTTCATATTGTTCTCTAAAATATACTTTTACAATTTCAAATGTATGTAAATAGTTTTTTATTATTATCAGATACTGTAAATTTGTAGTGTTAATTACTAAAAGGAATTTTTTAATATATTAAAGTACTAAAATACTGAACAATTTTGAATATCCATTTCTTTCTACAGTATATAGCACTAATTATACATGAAAGTATGTGCATAGATAAAGATCTAAAGTCCAAAAGCTTATTACGTAATAGCGAAATGTTTATAACTCAAGTGTTCGTAGTTAGGGAACTGCCTGCATTTGAATTCTAGCTTAAAAAGACATTCTTTTCATTCTTCTGACCCTTTTATAGGATCTTAAGTTCAAGTTAGTGTGAAACATTTCCCCTTTAAATCTTAATAAAGAATTGAGTCTCTATAAATGCTAACAGTTTATGTTTTCCAATTACTGCTTTCTTTATCACTTATGTCATAGAAAATACATAAAACCACTATTTATTTCCTTAGAATTTTCAAACCATTATATAGATTTTTCCAGCAATAACCTATTTATTTCATCAATCATATTTTCTTTTAAAATAATGACAGATGCCATTTATATTTGCTTAATTTATTTTTAGAATTCCATTACAGCATGAACAAACATGGCGATATTATTTTCATAAAATAAATAAAATTGATCTTTCTCTATTCAAGTAATAGCTGCAGAGTTATCATAATGCATTAGCAATTCAAATATTGTCTTCAGGTAACTAGCTCAGTAGGAATAAAAATTAAAATATATACTACATATATGACACATTTTATTTTTTTATACCAACTTTAATTTCATAGAAATGTTATATTAACCAGACTTGGGATAACAAATAAATATGTATTTATTTATGTTAAATTTCTTCTCTAAAGTAGATGCATCCCTTTGGCATACTTCAATACAAGAATTCTTTCTGGTCATAAATAATTGAAAACTATTGAATGATTTTAATAAATAATGTATTTTTAAAAAATATTTCTTAAGTTTTATTAAAAAAAATAATATATTTTTACAATAATTAAAATATTTCATATGATTCATATAAATATATAGATGATTCTTACCTATTTAAAATATATTGTACGAAATATGGAATGAAAATTAATATTAAGAAGACCAAGTACTTATGGAGAAGGAGGAATACAAAAAGACTACAATTTGAAATCTATGATAATATAGTTTAACAGTTAAATGGATTTGTATATTTGAGTAGTTGGTTGAGTGAGGATGAAAGAAATGAAAATAAAGTTAAAAGAATAATAATATTGGCAAAAAGTATTTATTAAGTGAAAAAAATAATTTGTGGACTTTTGAAGAGAGAATTAAGAAAAATATTAATTAAATGCTATGTAAATATAGGGGATTTGAACTCAGACTTTCAAGCATCCTTCAACTATCCACACTATCTCATACCGCTGATACATGAGGGGTCAGAGTGACAAGGTTAACATGGGCATGGCAATAATAGTGGCATCAGTATGGGATTTGAGATTTTCATCATCAGATTTCAATGGTATGAATGGTTGAAGAGTTGAAGGTTGGAGTAGATTGAAGCCTGTCCATTAAAGTATGAGAGTTTGCTATCTTAATATAAAACTGAGCACTGATTATATATATGTGTGGGAGATGATTATCTGGACCAACTGATGAGTGCTGGTTTTAGCACGAAATACATATATTAGTGATTATTTATCTTTTCAACATGTGTGTGGTCATATGTATCAGTGGTCTGAGATAGTATGAATAGTTGAAGGATGCTTCAAAGTCTGGGTTCAAATACCCTATGTTTACAATTAGATTCCAGGTATATGAAGAGTGCCTGTATTTCAAATATTTAAATGATATGTGTGGAGTATATTATTGATGGTTGTGAAACACTGACAATGTATATAAAAAAAATAGAAACAGACTGGAGGCCTTTGAGATGTCATCATGGAGAAGAATGGAAAAAATTAGTCGAGTGAATAAAATGATAAAAGAAGAAGTTTTGAAAAGAGTAAATCAAAAAAGAAGATTAAGGAAATTAGAGTAGAAAGAGATTGGACATATGTTAAAAAGAAAGGATAGTTTAATGAAAGAGGTTTTGGAAGGAATTCTGAATGGAAATAAGAAAAAAGTTTGCAAAAGATTAATCTTGCTGGGTGATATAAGAAACAGAAAAGGATACATAGAAATAAAGAGTTGGGCAATAAAAAAAAAAAAAAAACAGAATGGAGAAATAAATGTAATTTGCGATGTGACGGATGTCTGTATCTGTCCATAGGACAGAACATTGCTGTGAACTGACTACTTAAAGGGAAAAAACTCCTAAAAAAAGTGGCAATATTGTTGATAGGAAAAGTATTTCTAACATTCTATCTAAGCAATTTTTATTTTAATCTATACATCTCCCTCCCCACTCAGCTTATTAATTATCGATTCATAATTATTGAACCAGACATTTAATAAAGTTTACTTTTTAAAGTGAATTGAGTTATTCAAAATTTGTCCTATGAAAAAAAATCCTGAAATTCTTCTTTACTTAAATATCGATTCTGACAAGAATTTAAATTTAACTTTATATATATAAAAATAAACTTAATGTTTAACATTTATATCAATTATCTGGCCTCATTTTTGATATTTAATTAAAAAATAAATAAATAGATTTTTGTTTTTAAAAATGTCAAATTATTCAACTCACTAATAAATGCATCAACCTGTAAATGATTTGTAAATCATAATATTAAAATTAGATATTTTGACCCTTTAAAATTGATTTTGAAAAACCATTTAGCAGACAAATAACATTAAAGAGCGTTTGATAGCAAATGGAGAATTGATTTTTAAGGGACTTGGGGGGGGAGGGTAATGAAGTGGAATATGTAGATTACAGAATATATGTATGTCTGAATATTTTTTTTTTTTGCTTACTAGTTCTAATTTAATTAAATTAAGCTAATTTTTAAAATTATTTTTAATATATTGGGTATATGAGCACAGATTTTCACACGACCCACCATTCTATCTCATATCACTGACACACTTGAACACATATATGTTGAAAAGATAAATATTAAACCTGCAATCATCAGTTGGTCCAGATTATCATCTCCACACATATATGCAATATGTGCTCAGATATATATTAAGATAGCCAATCTTCATACTAAATTTAATGGACAGGCTTCAACCCTTCAAAATTATTTGTAGTTTTTTTTTATTTTTTATTTGCAAACCCAGCCTGGCCTCCTCATGAATCAAGCTATCTACTTCCAGCTCTTTCAATTTATCCACGTTAATTTTTAAATGAATTTCTTTCTTCTAATTATCTTTTTTTTTTATTTGTCTGAAGGTTTGTAATGATGATATATTATAAGATGTGATATGTTGGACTATTTCCACCATTTATGAGTGAATGTTGAATGTATAAAAAATTTTAAACTTTAAAATAAACTTTTCAAATACAAACAACTTGTTAGATTACACACAAATAGACAATACAGGTTAGTAATTACACACTTATAAGATGTGATATGTTGGACTATTTCCAACATATAACTAACCTGTATTGTCTATTTGTGTGTTATTACTAACAAGTTGTTTGTATTTGAAAAGTTTAAATAAAGTTTAAAATTTTCTATACATTCAACATTCATTCATAAATGATGGAAATAGTCCAACATACCACATCTTATCTTTTTTTTTTTTACTTTTTTAAAATATATTTTTTATAATTGTTTTCTACATTGCTAATCTTTTATTCCTAACTTATCTCTTTCATTCATTTTCATATCCTTATATTTTTATTTTTACTAATTGTCCATGTTTTTGCTCCATATAAAGCTACGTTCTAAACAAAATAATTAACAAATCTCATTCTTACATTAATAGTAAGCAATATTATAAAAAAATAATTTATAATATATCTATAAACTGATTTTTTATTTAGAATATGAATTTTATTTTAGTCATTTAGCTATTAATAAACATTATAAAAAGAATCCACAGAGACAGCAGCTAGGAGATAGTTTCATGAAAAATCGTAAATTATTCAGTTTGATGACTGGTATTCATAGATTCGACAATCATTAATTATATGTTTCGTAGTTTATAGTTGTCCAAAGTTATATAGGACATACACTGAGACTAAATCAATAATAGCACTATTTTTAATCAATAATAGCACTATTTTTAAATTTATTTCGAGGGCTCTTCTCAATGAGGGTTGCTAAAGATAAAATTTATTCTAATTTTGTCTGGATGCCATTTATATAAGTTGCTTTTTTAATTTATTTTTTACAGTTGTTGAAAATTAAATATTAATTTTTAAACCGTGTGACTCAAAGCTTTATTTTTTGCCCAATCTCTTACAATGAATTACTTTAATTATGTTAAAAAGAAAATTATTAGCAAGACAGCCATTAAATTAAACTAGAATTCTGAAAATATTTTCTTTTTGTAATCAAGAAACTATGCTGTGTAGCAGGATTCCAAGCTGCACAAAATAATAACACATTTTTTTTTGTCTATAGTTCTATCAGTCTATAACTCAAAAACACAATTTTTTAAAAACAAGATAGATTCTTCTCATAAAAAGAAATTTTTACATAACTTCTGACCACTCAAAGAAGTATGGAGAAATGTATGATGGGAATAACAAGAAGCGATCGAAAACGCAATATATGGGTAAGAGAACAGACAGGTGTTATTGACCTCATTAAAAAAATTAAAAGACTAAAGTGAAGTTGGGTTGAACATATTTCTAGAGAGATGATAATAGATGGACAATTGAAATTTTAAACTGGATTCCAAGAGATTGTAAAAGATCCAGAAAGAGACCACATGTGAGATGGATGGATGAAATAAGAAAGTGTGCAGGGGTGACATGGAGAACAGAAGCTAAAGATAGAAGAAGATGAATTGAACTTGGAGAGACCTTCATCCTGCAGTGGATTATGGTTGATGATGATGACATATCAGAGATTTCCATGAACGTAAATTAGAAAAATGTTTGTGATTATTTTAAATTAGAACATATCTTCCAGGAGAAAGTAATCAACTTGGCAGTTTTTAGAATATCTTTTGAGATAATCCTTATAATATAAATGGAGATCTACCTCTGCCATGAAAACAATGCTCAGCCATGAAAACAATGCTCAACATCACCTTAAAACAGCCTTTTAGTAAGTTTAGTATAGTTCACTCACTTTATATCCAGCCCAAAGAAGATCTGAATTGATAATGGTAGAATCTATAGTCCCACATCCATCAACTTGAAAAAAATATTGATTAGTTTTATTATCTTGCCATTGTATTTTTTAAATTTTATGAAGCATCATTAAATGGATTTTTTTAATGTCTTATGTTGCATCAATAGATTGTTTAAGTCTCTTGTCCACACCATAAATTATATAACATAACAGTAATATATGCAGCTAATTTAATTGCACTAGTTTTTTTCCATGTGATAAAGCATCATCTGAGAAATGAACCCGTGAACCCAGGACAACTGCTTGTAAGGCAGCTGTGCTGACCACTCAGCCATCCAATCATTTAATTTAATAAAAGGAGCAGCATATTGTGATCTGTGTTATAGCTCAGCTTTTAAATATATCATTCTACATCATTGGTTAATAAGTTTTGAATATTAATTTTTGAACCAAATTCAAAACATTAAGTACATTCTATAAACGGCATTTTGAACTTCAAAAAAATGGAAAATCCAGAGACTAAGAAGATGAAATTTTACTTTTTACTATTAAATGATCCAAATTAAAAATTCCACCAACAAATCTATATTGTATCTTGATCAATATTTCATTAAATAAACTATCTCCAAACAGTTCTAAAGACCACTAACATAAAAATCAAAAATAATGTTGGAGAAAGTACACATACTCATTTAACATTAGTTTTCATTTCAAATGACTCATATTTTCTACTAGAAATAATACTTCTTGACATTCCATTATGTGGAAACTATATAATATGAATAAACTTTAATATTTAAACAGCATTAAACTGTTGCACATGCGCTTTGGATTTTAACTATAAAATGAATGAATACTAACACTTCAAACACATGATAAACTTTAGTAGATAATCAACTAATTTCAACAATGCCATAGACCTATTCAGTCAACTGCTTTAATTAACTCAATAAAAGTCAAATATAAATTGTTCTTTTATTTCTGATACTTTTCCTGCATTTTCCTGGCAACAAAATCCATGTGTATAATGTTTATTGATTTTTTTAAAATTATATGGATTCTCTGGTAACCATTTATCTAAGACTGGAAGGAAGCTACTCAATAAAATCTTTGAATATGCTAGAATAATTTCATTATGATCATACCCTTTTCATTTTTAAGATTTCAAAGGATTGTTATGACTTCACTAAGCTGGATATTAAACCACTAAACATCACATGAATACTATCTCATGCTAGCACATAATTGTTATTAAACAAGGCAAAATTCTCTCCATACAGTAGTGCCACTCTATGCCAATCAGAGTAATCAATGGATTCCAGAAGGCTTGTGCATAAAATCCCTATCTAATGCCTACTCATCCAATATCCCCAGACTAGTTTCTGGCTTGTGGCCATCATCAGTGAGGAGCCTTGGATCTGAGAGCACTGTATCTAGATCTTAGGATCTAATGCAACCCTCCAGCAGCCATGTTTTATCCCTACTTAACTACAAAACTATGAGAATAAAATTGAAAACACAATAATATTTTCAATCTAAGCTCAATAGCTTATATAGTCATATGGGTCTGAACTCAATTCAGTACCCATACAATTTAGTGGCTTTGGCTCTTTAACAACTATAGCCACCACTATATGACTGTATAAGCTATTGAGCTTAGTTTGAAAATATTGTGTTTTTAATTTCATTCTCATAGTTTTGTAGTTAAGTGGAGATAAAAGGTGGTTTCTGGAGGGTTGTGTTAGATCCTAAGATCTAGGTGCAGTGCTCTCAGATCCAAGGCTCCTCACTGATAATGACCACAAGCCAGAAACTAGTCTGGGGATATTGGATGAGTAGGCATTAGAAAGGGATTTTATGCACAAGCCTTCTGGCATCCATTGATTACTCTGATTGGCACAGGGTGGCATTACTGTATGAAGAGTGTTTTTCCTTATTTAAGCTGGATATCTTTCTACAAATCTAAATGAGTGGATAAAATTGATATGTCATTAAAAATTGTCATCTCAATTTTTATATTATTATTCAAATGATAATTAAAATGCTCCCATTTTTTATAAAAAATATCATTGTCACTTCTCAAGAAAGGGTCATTTCTGTTTTTAATATAGTTGTGGTACCCATTCACAAGCCTACATGCTGCTTCCAATCTATCAGGGAAAAATGATCTAGAATGAGCACGATCAGAAATGTCTGTGTCATTTTTAGAGTTTTCAAGCAGGTAAAACTCTTTATACATATTGCCACTCAGTGCAAGCCAGAGTAATCAGTGGATGCCAGAAGGCTTGTGCATAAAATCCCCATCTAGTGCCTACTCATCCAATATTTCCAGACTAGTTTCTGTCTGGTGGCCTTCATCAGTGAGGAGCTTTGGATCTGAGAGCACTGCATCTTTATGCACCAATCATTTTAAAGTCTTTTTGCCAGTTATTGAAGTCTGCCTTTGTTTTTTATAATGGTCTACATTTAATTATCGTTCTTCCAAGCAGAAAATGCCAAGTGATCTTTTAATCAAATCATTAATAATAAGGTTATTGTCACAAAAACAATCATGATTTCTTTTTTTTTTAGTAACTCCGAGAAGAGATTTACTTATATCCACAGCACACTCTTCAAAAGAATTCTTTGTGTCAGTAATATAATAATTCTGAAAGTAGTGGATTTTAAATGTACTTAGATGTTGACGTGTGGCTCAGACTCCAATGTGATGCTGCCTTTAATAAATTAACAGACAGAAAACTAATGTAACTAAGTTAGCTGTTTTATAGAGCTGCTAATTTTCCTCATTTAATGTATGGATATAAAACTTGGATACTCTCTCTGCACAATATAAAGGAATTAGAAAAATTGGTTCTCATCTGATCCTTCATGTCAGCCGTGGGTGGCGCGATTTCTAGCTAAATTTCTAGAAATATGCCATTTCCATGGCTGCACCCAAGCCTTTAAGCATTCTTTCTAAAATAAATCCTAGAAAGATTATTAACTTGGAGTTAAGTCTTGTTTCTATGCTAAAAGGTAGAGTGTTAACTCAGAGTTAAGTCTTCTTTCTACAATAAAATCTAGAAAGAGTGTTAACTCGGCTTAGTGGCTAACGGTGTGGCTTTTTTCGATGCTAAAAGCAGAGGAAAATGCCATAGTTGTTTGTGTCATGCACTATATAGTAATGCTGAGTTATGTATTTGATGTAACAATATCATATGAGGGTGTGTTAATTTGATCGTGTCAAAAGTATTTAAATTTTCATCGGGGCCTTTTTTTAAGATGAATTGATGTACTGTTACCTTTTAACAATTTAAACAGTGTTGTGATTGTTCCTCATAAAGCTATAAGCCTCCTAAATTCTCGATTAGGGTGGAGTAGCATAAAATTTTTAAACGATCACGCTTTGAGTCACGTTTTAGCGAGAAATTTTCCGAGACCAAGAAGAAGATGGCTAATTCAAACAACAGAAAACTTGAAAAGATGGGAAATGCCAGACACAGAAGCCAGCGCTGGAATATTTCTACAGCAGAAAAAAAAGTCATCCTGCTGCTGAAAGAAAAGATTGGATTGTGCGGCAAATATATGCAGATTTGAGGTCCCAAAACATCTTTCGACTTTCATTTGTAAGTCTCATTGTGGCCGACGATGGAAATGTTCACTTCATAAAGGCAAGCTTGTTTGAGGGATTCCAAATGGCCTTCATCAAATGTCAAAAATAAAAGAAGTAACTTCAATTTTTATTTAAATGTACATCCCTTCTTCTCCCGATAATTGTTGTCATCAGCAATCAAATGTAAAATAAAAGAAGTAACTCAAATTTTTATTTAAACATAGCCCCCAAAACCCCTCTTCTCCCAATAATTGTTGTCATCGACAATCAAACGGTCAAATAAAAGGAACGTCAATTATTCTTTAATCGAATAGAAAAAAAACCCCCTCCCACTAATTGTCATCAGCAATTAAATGTAAACCAATCAAAATAAGACCATAAATTATTAGTTAAACGTAACCCAAATTACTATTTGAACATACACCGAAAAAGACATGATCTTGTCAATCAAAATTAAAGAAACAACAACTATTATTGTCCCATTGTCAAACCGAATATTATTTGGGAAAACCCAAATAATTTATAAACGAAAAAAAAAAAAGTCAAATCGGTTTTCAATCTAATGGTAACCGATAAAAGTCACTTAAATTTTGATTTCAACATACACACAAACAAAAAAAAACACAAAACCCTTTCTCCCAATAATTGTTGTCAGCGATCAAATGTAAAAAATAAAAGGAACATACAATTATTCTTTAATCGTACACAAAAACACCCCTCCCACTAATTGTTGTCGGAAATCAAATGTAAAGCACTAAAAGTAAGATAAACCGATTATTTTTTAAACGTAACCCAAATTACTATTTGAACATACACCAAAAAAAGACCTGCTCTTGTCAATAAAAATGAAAGAAACAACAACTATTATTGTCTCATTGTCAAAAGTATTAGGTTTTGGGCAAAACAAAACTATAATTTATAAACGAAAAAAAAAATAAGAAAGTCAAATCAGTTGTAAACCAAATATAACTGATAAAAGTAACTTCAATTTTGATTTAAACATTGGCAAAAAAAACAATCCCTTTCTCCCAATAATTGTTGTTGGCAATCAAATGTAAAATAAAAGGAAGGTAAATTAGTATTTAATCATCACCCAAAAACACCCACCCCTCTCACTAATTATTGTCAGCAATCAAATGTACACCACCACTAAAAGTAATGTAAACTACTATTCTTTAAACGGTTACACCCCTTCTCCCAATAATTGTTATCTACAATCGTAAACACAAAAAAACACCCCTTCTCCCAATAATTAGTGTCAGCAATCAAATGTAAACCAATCAAAGTAAGACCGTAACTTATTATTTAAATGTAACCCAAATTACTATTTGAACCTACACTGAAAAACACCCTCTTGTCAATAAAAAAATAAACAAACAACAACTATTATTGTCCCATTGTCAAAAATATTTATTTGTAGAACCAAACCCATAATTTATAAATGAAAGGGAGTCAAATCGATTGTCAATCAAATGTAAGCCGATAAAAGTAATGGTTTTAATTTTTATTTAAACATACACACACACACGGAAAAAAACCCACACTTCTCCCAATAATTGTTGTCGGCAATCAAATGTAAACCTATAAAAGTAACGTAAAATATTATTTAATCATACACAAAAACACCCCTCCCACTAATTGTTGTCGGTAATCAAATGTAAACCTATCAAAGTAATGTCAATTATTATTTAAAGATCCATAAAAAAAAAAAAACATTCTCTCTTGAATTTTATCAATCCAATTTTACAAAAACAGTAATACTATTTAAAAAAAAAAAACACAAATTACTATTTGAACACACACCGAAAAAGACCCTCTTGTCAATAAAAAAAAAAACTATTATTATCCCATTGTCAAAAATATTATTTGGGAAAAATAATTCAGAAATGAAAGAAAGTAAACTTTGTAAACAAACAAATAAAAAAAAAGTCAATATTAATAGAGAATCGCTAGCCTGAGAACTTTATATTAAAGTGTTTTTGGTTAGAAATCGTGCCATTCGTGGCTGACACTAAAAATCAGATGAGAAACGAAAAATTTCATACAATAAAGTTCTATAAAAAATGCAATGACTAATTCATAAAACTAATATATTCTTCATTTTGTGACATGATGCTATTGAGTTCCTTCTTGTAAAATCATACACTTTGTTGGATGCAATGGAAGAATTGAGCATGGTTTCATGGCAGAGGGAGACCTCATCCATATTATAAGGGTTCTCTCAATAACATTTTAAAGTGCAATGTCAATTGTTTCATCGAAAAAATTTGGCAAAGAATAGAATTAGGCAGTTACTATTAGATATGGTACTATGATGTTTTAGAAAGAAATTAAAAAAGTTTTCTAAAATATCAAGTAAACAGAAAATTTAACCAGCACGTTCTATATGTGGTCTTATTTATAGTCACAGATTGGTTTGTATAGGCATTGAAAATTTCATTTCTACAGTAGTTTTTTCTCTCCTTTATTCTATTTTTGTGAAGTTGGAATGACCATCCAACAATCTGTTTTTGTAAGTACTTATATAAACTTGTCTTGTATTCTGACTATTCATCATAATGTAATTCGTTAAATACCATTGTCTTGAATAAGTTGCATCTATGTTCCTTAATAGATTTTTTCTGCCTGAACAAAGTATTTGTGATAATCAATCCACATGTTGTACAAAAATTCAATAACAACAAATTTTTAGAATTTCCAGTGACGTTTGGCCAAAGTCTACTATTTGTATCAACCCCTGCAGTAAAATATCGAAGAAGATAAATTTGAACTTTTAATGGTATTGTAATACTAAAGCTATCCAGCACAAAATAGTTTTCATCATCTAATGTTAAAACCTATGCATTAATAAAATGTCTGTGGTACCATTGATACAACGAGTAATTCCAAGAATAGAGAATATTAAATTACATTTTATAGTAAATCTAATTTGATACATTTTTCTTTCAGTGATTGATCTATCTTTTCAAAAAACTTGCAACCAATAACCTGTCTGAATAAACTTTTTTTCTCTGGGGAAGACAAGTTTCATAAAGAGCAGCTACGTCAATTTTAAAATTAGTCTCATTACTAATACCATCTTCTATTCTGGTTTTAAAGAATTTATATTAAGTCAAGTTTGCACATTCCATGTAGTTACATTTAGAAACAAAGTAGATTTATAATAATTATCTTTACTGCTATTACTGCTTTCTATGTTACTTTTAACTGCTAATTTTATATTTATTACTTTAATGAGGAATCTTTTTAGATCACATTTTCTAGGTTACTTTCACTTGTTTGGTAGGCAGGAGGATTGCTGAAGAGACTGCATAAGTATAATTCTTTGGCAGATGAAATTCCTGACTCAAATTCATAGTCAAGCTAACTAATTAGTAATTATTCTGCCTTGAGAAAAGATCCCAATTCCAGCCTACTAATTATGTTCTGTGATTGCCTTTTTTAATTTTTCAGGGATTAAACTAAAAAAATGGGAATTGTGTCCGAAATGCTGTGCATTTAATTAAAGAATGGAAATGTTATTGCATAAAACACACAATTCTATTATTACCAGTATAGATAACTGATGACATAAAAGACTTGAGTTTGGCTTGATTTGACAAACCACTCAACAATTAATATGTATAATTTATTAGTTCCAAAATAATACATGTTATTTAATCAATAATATAAATATAGTTTATATAATTAATGATGAGGTAGTCATGCTGAGTGAAGGAACTCACTTTCAGCTATATAATTAGCCGGCCTCATGAGTTCAAGTAAGTCGATTCCAGCTATACAGGACAGCTTGCCTTGAGTTGGCTTTAGTTTGGATTCTTCCAACTGCACTCAGACAGCTTGCTTCAAGTCGACTGCAGTCATAGCAGTTTCCAAACCTAGATGGACTTGCCTCACTGGGTAGACATATCATAGTGTCTACACCCTTGACTGGAGGACATGTTTGTCATTCAGCTTGCCTTATTTTGGCTCTAGTTTGGACTCTTCCAGCTGCACTCAGACAGCTTGCTTCAAGTTGACTGCAGTCGTAGTAGTTTCCAGTCTTAGGTGGATTTGCCTCACTGCACAGACATATCAGTAGTAACTAGTGAAGATACCCCTGCTGCAGGCAGAGGTTTCACTGGAAATCACCTTCAGTCATTCAGGTTGACAGAAGTTAACACTCTGCCTTGCCTCCAAAAAGGCTGACTATTTATTGTCAGATCCCTTACCTTATTTGGAATACTTGGGTTCAGAGTAAGGACCCCAACAAAGGATTCATCCACATTGGATAGCAACTGAGTGATAAGCAATCAGGCAAGGAATCTGGAATAGTCTACTTCTAAAGGCAAGGTCAGATATGACAAAACTCATGACAACACACATTTTAATCTAACCTAAATGACTGAAGAAAAAATAGGGAGACTAATAAAACTTTGTGGCAAAAGTAATAATTAACCTTTAATGGATCAGCATTTTATTTTACAAGATAACAGCAGGTACTCTTGAATACTCTGTTAATTTACATTATTTCTGTGAATTATTACACTTTCTGCCACCCCTGTGAGATTTTATTTAATATCTATCATTGCCCACCTTTCCTCTTTTTTTTTTGAAATTGAAAAACTAAAAAACCTATCATATAATTCAGCAAGTCATTTGTTGTTTAATGGCTGACTAATTTTAAACTAATTTTTCTTATTTTATGCTTTGATTGTGTAGCAGTCCACCTCAGGCAAATAAAAAAAGAAGCCCTGAAAAAGAGGCAAATAGAAGGTTTAAGAAGGTATAAAAATGCAAAATCCATCAGCCATTAATATGAAAGAATTAAAAACATGAAAGAACTAAAATTATTTTATACATTTTAATGCTTCATTAACATTTAAAGAATAAATAAATGTTTACATAAACTGAATTCAAACATTTGGTGAACTAATCTAATGTAATTTTGTAAATCCTGAAAAAGTTGAATGCCTGCTATATAGTAGCCATTCTTTTTATTTTTGTTAAAGAAATTCTCAATAAAAAAATTTCACAAAAAATTTTATTGAAAGGAGTTTTTTTCAATGATCCTGAAAATTCAGTTCTGCTTTATTTATTTATTTTATGGAGATCTTCATTTTATGTTATGTACATGAGTTATATTTAATAAAAGTTAATTGTCATTGAGGAAATCTATTTTGATGAATCATATTTATATAGTTTGTAACCAACAAAACATCATATAAATCTCTCTACTAGCATTCCTTTGAGCAGTAATTCTTTATCAGTGAGTCTAACAGACTGAAATTAAAAAAAACATTCTCATGACATGTCTTGTTGGTATATATCTTAGCCCAAATTGAAATGCTGACTACAATTAAGATTAAACTAAGGTACCAAAATTTATAGTAACTGGTCTATTGTCAGACCCTGGTCCAATAATCTGCTTTGGCAATTTCAGCATGAGCTATGATCAATTCAATAGCATATATCTTCATCTCATCAATAGAGTTCTTCTTTGCAGAGAAAGTTTTTTTCCCTCCTCAAGCTTTCTCCTTCTATATATTTCATAAAAAAATCACTCATTGACCTCCTATACTACACTCCAGACCTCCATTACAATCTAAATGCCAAGTTAAAGCTGGTTCTCTTCTCTGATCACTTAGCTCCGTTGATATCATGGCAGATTGACCCTAATTATTACTCTGGCACACTCTGCTTATAATAGAACAATCTGTTTTCTCAATAAGTCTGCCATTCCTGAGTCAGTATTCTCTAAGGTGTACATTTTGTTCAACAAAATAGCCATTCTATCACCATCACCTCTTCAGGCTTTGTCATCATTTGTGGGAATACTTAACACACTGATAGACATGCACACCAGAGAGACTACAGGCTCTAATCAATACTCAAAGAACTAGATGTTATCAACACTGGGCTGAGCCTACTTTCACCAACTGATACCACCATCCAAGAAATAATGAGCTTAAAACACCACCATGAAACCCAAATCATGCTTGCTCAATATATCTCTACCAAGAGATCCAAAATATTCCTATCTTCACAGCACAACTAGACTCAAAGTTATATAAGGTGGGCATTTGTATCATCGAAGCAGTCAACACCATCAATGATAGATGCTGTTAGAGCACTATATAGTGGGACAGAGATGCTTACCAAAGTACATGAGTATTTCAGAACTAAGATTTTGAATCAAGATGCGATTGCTCATACAAATTGGAAGGCCTCGAATGAATATCAAGCATACAACATTACAGAGCTGCAGATAATTCAAAAACTAGACAGGACTGCATGGCATTCCTTCATTTGTGTTATTACACCTTGGCAAATGTACAGCCCCCATAGTTCTCAGAAAGATAAATATTCTGGCTGGAGAATTTCAACACATCCCTGATTTGTACCCCATAGGACTTGTACTATTCCTGAAAAAAATCCAAAACCCATCCAACCTGCCAAATTTGTGTCCAATTTCAATGATACCACTGTTTAAAAACGTTGAATTGATAGTAAAAGATAAGATTCAAGATCAGCTACTTCCCCAGATTTCTAAGCACTAATTTGCAAGGAAGGGAATTTCAACTCTGGATGCAGTTCAGGTTTTTCTACTCATAACAGAATATGTACATACATAGCAGAATATGTACATACACATAGAAGGTCCAAGCCCCTAGTAATTTAGCTAGACTTCACCTCAGCCTTCGATTCAGTGATACCATTGGTGCTACTACATACCCTGAAAGACTATAAAGTACCAGACATCTACATGGCAAATCTTCTATTAAACCATTTTTTACCACCCTTGATGGCAGAATCTCAGAGGGTTTTAAGCCTCAACTTTTGAGTCATCAGGGCTCCCCTCTTGCCACATTATCCTTTATTACTTATATAAATCCTTTTGTCATTGAAACTGAGCACAAAATCCCTGGAATCTATATACCATCCTTACAATGTCAAATACAACACATATTGTATGTAGACGATGTATCAATCTTCCTTCCTGCCTGAAGCCATCTTCAGCCATTATTACAAGTCATCAATAAATACTCTAAGAAAACCGAATCTCTGAATCAACTACAACAAATCATTAAGTGGAACATACCATCCATTTTCATTGCCCAACTGCAAAAGTTTCTTGGTTTTTCTATGGTGAAAACCAGACTGGCCAAGGCTAAAGAAGTACAAAGTGCCATTTCTTGAAAGAAAAACTAAGAAAATTACAACTCAGCTATCCACAGTTTTACTTTCTCTACCTGGAAAAACTATGCTGTTGAATATGTTGATATTCCCAAGGCTCACCTACTTTCTGCCAATAATAAAGACCACCAAGGCTTTTGAGAACTCGATGAATTGCTGCTATGCTCAAAGCTGTTTTGGAAGGTGAAGGTGGTTACCATAAGTATAAACAAAGCTTATATGCCTAGAGAAAGAAACAGACTGGGTTTCCATGCAGTCTCAACATTGTATCTTCAGAGAGGAATAACAGCTATCAGGTTGGTTCACCTAAGACAACTCATACCAACCATGGAGCTGCCCTAACTCCTACTGACACCCCTGCTTCCTCATGCAGCAAGTGGTTATCTGACTTGTCAACTTATGTATCTGCCTCCACAAACTTGGCAAACCCAGTGCTAGAAAAAAGACCTTGTACTGGGAAACATTCAAATTGAAATATCTGGATCTTATGCCACTCCAAAATGCCCTTGGACTTACAAACAAGCTTCTAATAAAGAAATCAAAAAGGTGGTTCCTTGAACCTAAATTCAAAGACTTTTTGCTGAAAGTTAACCTCTCCTTTCTACCCATGAACCAATTCCTTGTGTGGAAAAGAGGCTTCAAAGGTCTCAACACCCTCTGTCAGCTCTGCTCAACAGCAGATGACACTATTGTGCCTACACTTCACACACACACTCAGGATATTGATCAATGAAAGGGTCTCCTGTGATTACAGAGACATCCTATTAATCCAAAATGCCATAAAGTTGGGTATCTTTTCAAGAAACATTTGTAATCTGGCTTACCAGATACAAGTTCATTTTTAGTGACTGCAATTTAAATATAAGGCAACATTTCATAAAACTTTTACAAGGCATTTGCCTCAGAGACTGCATGTTAGCCCCTGAATGGCTACATGTGGAAACCTGGTCTTTGGTAAACTTTACAGGACCAAATGCCTTTCAAAATTCAAACATGGTCACTGTCTACTCCAATGATTTAGAGATTTTTTCTTCACATTCAGTTTCAAGATAAATCAGTTCTCTGTTTTCTTATTAATGTATTCTAATTGATCTAATAAATTTTTAATTTTGAAAAAAAAAGCTAAAAATAGTCAAAATAATAGTGTCAACCATTTGGCTTAAAATAAATAAACTTATGATTAGTTATCTGTTTAAGAAAGTCATATAATGTTTGAAAATCTCAATGACAGATTAAGCACAATATTATTATTTTTTTAAAAACCAAATTATGAATTTCTTTTATTTTCCTCAGCTAAGAGTCATCCCAGAAACTTTAAACTCTATCACTAAACTCAATTGCATAGAACATAACTAAATTTGTTTATTGTTGATATAATGCATATAAAAGTAAAGCATTGGTGGCCTAGTAGTTAACATAGCTGCCTTTCAAGTAGTTGGCCCAAGTTTGCTTCCTGGTCAACGCATTTGACATATGGGAAAAAAAAAGTATTTTATATTGTCAGAATTATAACCTTCAGGAAAACATCATTAAATTTGTTTCTAATTCAACATTTTCTTCAAAATTGTGATATCCATCTACATATTTTTCTTGGAAATTAAGGTAAAGGTATTTTATTAGTCCACTAGAGGGAGTTTAGGACTCCAGTTTTCACTGTTTCAGGCTACCTGTTTTGTTCACTAAAGTCATAGTTCATTTTTAAATTCATAGAAGAAAAGTTTACCAAAATGTAAGTGAATATCTGTTTTATTGTTTTTTTCATCTTTAGAAGAAGTTTTGGAACAGTTTTCATTCAATGATAATTGAAATTATCTATCATTTCGTTTTATGCAAATGGCTGCCATTAGAAATAGACAAAAGCTAGGTTAATTAACTCTTGGAATCATTAGAATAACTAAGTATTTTTTATTTTATTTAGTTTTTATCAAGTTGAATTTTGTTTATTTTAATTTTATTTAAAATTATATTTATTTTAATAGATAATGCAGCCATTCACAAACTTTTATGCCTGATGTAGTTTGATGCAGTTGTGAGAAAAGACTTTGAGATAAAGGATCCTGGATCAATTCTCAGCTAATTAAAGAAAAATAAAAACTTGTCAATTGATCAATCTAGTAGAATTGTTGAAATAAACCCTGTATTTCAGTGCTTGGATAGCTTTTACAAGTAATCATGTAATTATTTATTTATTACATTTTTTGAAAGCTTTAATCATTTTATATAGAATCATGGAAGTGTTAATATTTTTATTTATATATTGTTATTTTCACAACTATGTAAAATTCTATCTTTCATGTGATTAGGTTAACCCTTTACCACTTCATATCTATACATATTTGAAACATTAATAAATTTTTATGTGTTTATTAAATGTAAACATTTTTGTCTGCAGTTTTATTAATCTGTCACTATCTTAAAATAAGTTGTCAAACTGAACTATCATATTTTAACATGAAGAATATTATCAGAATTAACTTTAATGTACCATAAAATTTTAAAGAGAATTTTCAAGCTTAAAAGGATTTAAAAAAAAATAAAACTCATATATATATATTTGAAAAGATACATTCCAAATTAGATAATTTTATCAAAGAACTTCAGACATGCTATCGTTACCTTGGACCAGTTTAGTTTTGTATATTTGTAATTAAAAAAACAATAGATTGAGCTGGTATTTTCTCCATCTCACCCACGTATAATTTTTTAAAAGTACATATATATTATTTAAAATAAAAAAAATTTGAAATAATTATTTTAAAAGTTTTTTTTAGTTATCTTGAAGAAATCAGGATTCCTTTATTTTAGTTATTTATTTAAAATTGAATCTTGAGATAAAAATAAGATCTTGAAACCTTTTTTTAATAAAAGTTTTTGTCTTAATTCAAATTCTTGGAAAGAGAATGGTGTGTGTGTCTGTGTGTGTGTGTGTGGGGGGGTGTATATATTTTTCTGTAATTCGCTCTATTGTTGAAACTTCCGATATCAAAAGTATTTTGTTATCTATTACACTAATGAAACCAGAACATTCCACTAATTGAAAAAAACTGACTGACCAAAAAAAGGGCAAAAATAAAAATGCTAAAATATAAGTAAAAATAAATTAAAACTATAATCATGATCTTGAAGGAACTCAGAATGATAAATAAATTATGGAGTTTCCTTTTGTTTGAATTAATTGATCTTTTGAATTGGCATTTTGATTTGGCTTGAACTCGTATCAGTATACATCTTAAACACCATAAAGAGAAATTAAAAATAATATTACACAGCACAGAGAAAATGTTGGCCAGCTAAGGGACATCAAGACATTTTCCTTGGGGAATTACATCTCCTATCACAATCTGGAACTACCTATGTGAATGCCAACCCAGAAAAATAAGAATATGCATAACTAGCTAATGAAACCAATTCAAGCCAATGGAACTATTGGAGGATTCACACCAGCCATCACAAGAAAATTTATACAAGAACAACTAGCTGGATAAAGACACACCACTGATCGATCATGGTAATTATGAACTTTTCTTCAAGAGTTTTATTATTATTATGGCATAATAGAGTAATAGAATACATTCACTTAATTGTAAAGAAAAAAAGTTTCAACAATAGAGTGGATTATTACTAAGGGTTATTAATTACATATTACTAATTTTCATTAATCAAAAATTTGTTTTGTTTATATAATTTTCCATTTAATATTATACTCCAAGTATGTATATGGGAATGAATATTAACTACTCCATCTAGGAAAGCAAAACAGGAGGGGGAGATAAAAGTCTAGTTAATAAGTCTGTGCATAAGTAACAGCATAACCTTATGGCAGAATCTGATATTTGAAAGAAAAAGAATGCATGAAAACTGCAAGCAAACAACGGACCATTGTGTTGTTTTGGTAAGGTTTTGAATATATTATTTAATGTTAGAAAAAAGAAGGTTTGGATGTTGCAATACAGCATACACTTATAGTAAGTTGCCCTTGAGTTCACTCCTACTTGGTTAAGGTTGCCATAATCAACTTGGACTGCTACTGTCTGTAGGGAAAGGGACAGTGCATGTTCCCTCAAGAAAAGAATATTTATTAAATAGTTTGGATCACATTTTTTAAAAAGAGATAAGGTTTGCATTTAAATTTACACTTGTGTTTTGGCTTTATTAATAGATAGAGTCAGTTTGGGTCGCTAAAAAAAAAAAATATAAGGAATTAGGAAAGATTCCAGTTAAAAAAAGTAATATAATAAATAATTAAATTTTACTTAAGTGTCTGTTTTAATCTAGATTGCTTGTTGAAATAGTTAAGTGTCCATTTGGAAGAAATAAATCCATATATATTACATTTTAAAAATATATTTGGTGATCCTCGTTCTTGATCCCCGTTCATAAATAAATAATAATCATGATTGTGAAATGTGCTTCACAATCTGGTTCTAGATTATATGCCTAGTGTCACCCTTATCCAGCCATCTTATTTTTGTAATCTTCATAAAATTATGGTCAGTACCAAAATGTAGTGGCACATAGGATAGAAAAAATGAGAAAATGGCTTTCCAACATGTAGGGCTTATTAACATAGTAAATGGCCAGAGGTGAGAGTCAAGAAGTAGTTGAGATAGATTCAGGTTGGGAAGAAAATGCAATTGTATTCCAAGGGAGGAAAGTATTTGAGTTTTGAGGTAGTGTGAAAATATTTTTATATATAAAACAAAAATGCAAAATAGAATTAGAATAAAAATCTTTGGAGGAGAGACAGAGGAAACCCAATTTAAATACTTAGATCTTGTAGGAGTGTTTTTTTTTATGTATAAGGCAGAAGAACAGAAAATAATCATACAAGTAATCATTTAGAGGGCATGGCAAGAAATTTGTGGAGAATGATATAGAAAAGACTGGACAATTTTAAACAATGCAAAAAAATTAATGCATACCTTTTGGAGCATAGATAGGCAAGAAAAAATGTGAAAAATGTAGAAATAAAAAGATATAGAAAAGAAGAGGAGATAGGTTATAGACTGTTTTTTAAAAAGAAATGGTGAAATTGAGAAAAAGAATATCCCATTCCAGAATATCAGATTACAAGAATCATAAAGAAAAATATGCCAAAAAATATACAAGAGATTAACATCATGTAGGTGCAAAGAATTGGAAGACATATTGTAAACCCTTAGAGATGAAAAAAGCATACAGAAAAAAGAACATGAAGAATAACCTAAATTGTTAAATGTGGTCATTGAAGAAGAAGAAAAGATTCAGACCTTTCCAGTGACATCAGTAAAAGTACAGGAGATGGAGATACAAACTTTTCTAGACAGGTCTCCATAATCTTGAACAAAATGTTAGATCAAATTTGAAGTCAGAAAGGGGGAAATGCAGTTTTTACTGTTAAGGAAGTCGAAATAACTATGGCTAATGGTAAATGAGTCAAGTTGGACCCTATATAAATATATGAGAAAATACAGGTGGAAAAGAAAAAGATACAACATACATTATTATCAATGTCAGGGTTAATAGAGGTTTATTGAGATCCAATTTTATGCATCAAACTGTGACAAAACAATTATAGCAAGAAGGTAGTAGTAATAGAAAATGAAAAAGTTCCATTAAGTGATCAACAATAAGGTAGTGTATATGGTAAACAATGATATATACAAAGAAATAGAGCATAAAGTAACCAAGTTAGGAAGTAATAATAGCAGCTGGGAAAGTCAACTTAAAGAGATATTTCTGCAACATAAACAAGTGTTTGTCAAAAAAAACCTGGGATTATAATGGGCTGGGTTTCCTGTATAAAGGTAAAAGCAGAAACTCATTTTTAGGGTAAGTCATACACAGTGCCAATCAAATACAAAGATGAAATAGATAAACAAATACAACAGATGTAAAAATGAGGCATCATAAAAAAACAATAGTTTCTATATATAAACCCCTTTTCTGATTGTAAAAAAAAAAAGGTTCTATGAGAGTATGTTTAGATGCTCGATAGTTAAACACAATTACTATACCCAACTGGGAAGTGCCACTGTGAATTACAGATTTGCTATTGGAATTTAGGGGAAAGAAAAATGTTTCATCATTCAATTTAACATCAAACTATTGGCAGATGCCACTTCATATGTATGATCAAAAGTACACTGCATTCCACTATGAAGGATTTATGTACATGTTCTAGCGGGTCCCATTTGGACTCATTAACAGTGGTTCAGGGATATTGTGATGTTTGGATTAGGTAATAGGTTAAAAGAATTTATCCTGTACTATATGGACGATGTCATGATAGTGTCATGGTCTCCTGAGGAACATTTGGAAAACCTGGTCATGTTTCTTCAGGAATGTCAATGGAAAAATATCACAATATGCTGCAAGAAGAGATTATTTTCCTAGCTCATCTTGTTTGTGCTCAAAGTGTGAGACCTCATCCTGACAAGATCAAGGTTACTGAAGAATAAAAAAAACAAATTAGGTCATTCTTGTGTATATGTAATTTCTTTCAAAAGATTCTACAATAATTTTTCCAAGTGATTGTGCAACTGCTGAGAGAAAAGAGTCAGTGGGAGTGGATGGAAAAAAATTTAAGCCATTTAACCAAATTGAAGAAAATTTTATAATAATTATTATGTGAGCTTACCCTGATTTTAATACCCCCTTTATGTTACAAATGGATAGTAGTAAAGTGGGGTTGAGGCTGTGTTATTTAAGAAGAATGAAGAGAAAATACCTTAAATTTTGTATTTTTAAGTAGGACCTTAAACACAGCAGAAAAAATTATACTATGACTGAAAGAAAAGCATTGGTCATTGTATGGGCATTTAATAAACTTAAGCATTTACTCCTGGATCCAAGATATAATTACCAATCATAAGAGTTTAGTGTTCATAAACAAATGCTATTTAACAAATGATAGGCTTATAAGATGGGCTCTATACCTACAGAAATTGAACTACTGGGTAGTCCATGGCTCCAGGAGTGAAAATATAGTGCTGTATATATTGAACAGAAATCCAATTCCAGACAGTACCAAAACAACACTAGAGGCAGCTCAATTAATTATTCTTATAATGGACCCAAATATATCAATAGAAAGGAATATGAAGAGATTGAAATTTTTACAAACATCCAATACCACATGTAAGAAGTTGATGCAATGATATAATAAGGCAAACCCCAGACAGCTGGGAGTTCGTACATGATGGAAAAACAAATTACATCAATATAGAATTTCAAATGGGTTGTTAACATTTCAGATCAAGAAGAGAATAGATTGTTGGAGGGTAGTTATACCTAAAAATTTAACAGAGCAATTAATAAATTATGTACATAGGGCATGTGGGACATTATGGCTCACTTAAAATAAATAAACTCTTACAGAGATAATATTACTGGCCAAATGTTTCCAGATCTGTTATCACTATGTTACAGAGGTGTCATCAAAAAATAAACCAGCTAATAAGAATTATGCTGGGATGCTAGTACCAGTAATAGCTAAGAAACTGAGTTACTGGCCATCGATTTTTATGGTATTACCTTCATTTTACCAATATAGTTATATATATATTAGTGACCTTCAATGTTTTTTTGAAATTAGTACAAGCTTACCCCTTGCAAGATCTGACACAAAAACTTCCATAGCTGCACTAAAGAAGAAGCAATTTATCTGAGTGTGAAAACCTTGGTACAATTTGAATGACCATGGAACTACTTTTGTATCAATGGAATGTAAAAGTTGGCTATGACATGAAAAGATACATCATATTCTGATCTCTATTTGGAACCCCCCAGTCTTCCACAGGTGGAAAAGGTTGTAAAAGAATTGGGGGTTTATTTCATGCACAGTTAAAAGGAAACCATAAGCAGTGGTTTAAAGTATTGCTGCAAAGGATTAAGATAATCAATTGTACATACCACAAATCTACTGAGCTTGCTCCCAAACAATTAAATTATGGCCAAGTCGAGTCTTCTCTTCTCAAGTGTCATGTTTCTTCAGAAAATGAAGCAGTGAATATAGCAGAGGATTGAAATTTCATTAGAGACAGATTAAAAAAGAAAGCTGAACAGAAAAAAAGAGGGAATGTCCATCTCATACATTTAGGATAGGAAACTGCATTTATGTCAAAACCCAGCCAGTTAGTAAACTGAGTAAAATTAAGAGCATGCTAATAGCTCTAAACAAGCTTTTTTTTTTATTTAGGATAAATGCTACTACAAGAGAAGACATTCAAATCATTTTTATCTTGGATTGTCCCCATCCCCAGACCGGTTTCGACCTATGGATCTCTTCAGTGAGGAGTTGGGACATTAGATTTAAAAAACCAACTCAAGCAAAGCATTTATCTAAAAGTTAATTGTTAGAAGATCTGAAACTTTTAGACATCTACATGTCTTTAAAGTCAGCTCTCCAACTGAAAAAATCATATGGACCTGAACTTAATTCAGATACTCCATATATTAGTAGGCTTAGCCATTTAATTTAGCCAAAGCCACAACAACAAAATAATAATAGTAATAATAAGTCAGATGTCACATGACTTATATATAGCTTGCACTTACAAATATGTAAAATTAAGAGCATGCTAATAGCTCTAAACAAGCTTTTTTTTTTATTTATGATAAATGCTACTACAAGAGAAGACATTCAAATCATTTTTATCTTAATAAGCAATATGAATGTTTTCTCCTTTATTTGAAGATCCATGCAGAATCATTCTAAAATGTGGACCTAACACATGCATGGTACAAGGAAAAAAGGTAAAAAGAGGACATATAACATACGAAGTCTAAAATCTTTTAATGAGAATGGAGTCAAAGACTTCAGAGGGTGGTTAAAAGTTTATTTTATTTTTTGAGAGAGGGTGCAATGAGCTGGTATTTTCTGGCATCTAATATATATATATACACACATGCATATATAGGTGCATATATATTAGTTTAAATAATTTTTAAAAAATATTATTTTAAAAGTTTTTTTTAATAGTTATCTTGAAGAAATCAGTATTCCTTCACTTTAATTATTTATTTAAAGTTGAATCTTGAGATAAAAATAAGATCTTGAATGTTTTTTCTAATAAAAGGTTTTCTTGTCTAATTCTAATTCTTGGAAAGAGAAGGGTGGCGGAAGAAAAAAGGACAGATTTTTTTTTTCTGTAATTATTCTCACTAGTTGAATAACCAAAACTGGACATAAATAAAAGTGCTTACATATAGCTAAAAATAAATTAAAAGTGTGACTCCGGATTTGAAAGAACTCAAAATATATAAATTATGGAGGTTCCTTTTGGTTGAATTAATTGGCCTTTTGAATTGGCATTTTGATTGGCCTTGAACTCATATCAGTATATATCTTAAACATCGTGAAGAGAAATTAAAAAATAATTTTATACAGCACTTAGAAAATATTGGCCAGCTTTGGGACATCAAGACCTTTTACTCAGAGGATTACATCTTTTATTACCATCTGGAACTACCTATGTGAATGCCAACACAAGAAACAAGAGTGTGCAGATCTAGCAGAGGAAATCAATTCAAACCAATAAAATTATCGGAGGATTCACATCAGCTATTGCAAGAAAATTCATACAATAACTTTATTAGCTGGATAAAGGTACATCACTGATTGATCAGGGTAATTATGAACTTTTCTTCAAGAATTTTTATTATTATGGCATAATAGAGTAAGAAAATACATACACTTAAATGTAAAGAAAAAAGTTTCAACAATAGAGAGAGTTGTTACTAGGGTTTATTAATTATAAATTCCTAATTTTCATTAATCAAAAATTTATCTTGTTTATATAATTCTCCATTTATTATTATATTTCGAGTATGCATGTGGGAATGGATATTAACTACTTGATCTAGCAAGTGAAAACAGGAGGGAGGGGGAATATCTAGTTAATATGTCCATCCATAAGTAACAGAAGAACTTTATGCAGAACCTGATATTTCAAAGAAAAACAATGCGTGAAGATTGTAAGAAAAAGGCACTTGCATTGTTTTCTTAAAAGTTTTGAATATATTATTTAATGTTAGAAAGAGAGGGTTTGGGTGTAGTAATACAGCACACTCTTATAGTAAGTCACCCTTAAGTTCACTCCTACTTGGTTAGGATTGCCATAATGAACTTGGACTGCTATCATCTGTAGGGAAAGTGATTATGCATATTCACTTGAAAAAATAATATTTGTTAAATAATTTGGATCACATTTAAAAATACAAGAGATAAGTTTGCATTTAAATTTATGAGTCAGTTTGGGTTGCTAAAAGTAAAAACAGAAAAGGAATTTAATAAATAATTAAATTTGGTACTAGTTGGTTACGTATACTGTGTCTGCTAGGTGATACTGCAGTGCTATCAAGAATCACCAAGAAGCCTGCAAGTGATAAATTTCTATACAAAAATCGCTGAAATCAAAAAATTAAAAAGCCCAATGCAAAGTAAATCGAACAAATCCTTCTAAAATACAAATCAAAAAGAAATCAAAGAAAACGCTGTAAAATTCAAATTATAAAAACAGAAATCAGTAAAAATACATCAAATATAAGTGCCCCCCCCCCCAATGAACAATTCTCTCAAAAATAAGTACAAAATTCAAATTGCAAAAACAGAAATCGGGGAAAATACGTCAAACGCAACACCCCCTTCCCCCGCATGAAAAAAAATTCAAATTACAAGAACAAAAAAACTATAATACTAAATCTCAAAAAAATTAATGAAGCTTCATTATTGGTGGGAATGCAGTACATTTAAAAAACATTCCTCTGAGTTTCACCACTATTACATGGAGGGTAATAATTCATAAACATTAATAACAGTTTAATACTTATTAAGTAATTAAATATAGATAACAATGAGCTCATAGCTATTTAAAAATTAAAAGTAGCTATAAATTACAAAAACAGAAATTGGTCTAATATATAAAACATAACCTCCCCCCACATGGTCAAAAATAAGTACTTTTCAAAAATATACTAAATTTCATCCATATTTTAAAAAATAAAAAACTTTCATCATTTGCAAATATGCCTGTGCAGATTTCAAAGCAGCAATTTATATAAGCTAAAAGCAATAAGAACATTACATTGGAGAGCTTCTAATTGTCTTCCCCGAAAATTTATCAAATTAATTATTCTCTGCTTTGAAATTATGGCATATCATTTAAATATTATAAAATTTTAAAACAGATTTATAGAGATCTGCAGTAAAGAAATATTACCAATTTTCTTTCAGGCTGAGTTTTCTGGCATTTGTAGTAGGCACTTGATGTTTGCAGCATAAAAATCCATTAAAAAGAAAGTTCAAATTTTGAGCAAAATTATTTAGAGAAGTTTTTTTCAAACAGATTGCAGCATACTTAACTAACAACAGCAGATTAAAGAAGGTAGTTTCAACAGTGGTTATTTGATGGTTTAAAAAATACAACAACAATGGCAGAATTTAACAGCAGGCTTTAGCAAACAATTATTTAAAGAAGGTAGTTCTGCAGAATATATAACATCCCAATGCAATTTAAGAGACAGAACACTTTTACTTTGAAAGAACTCCACTGCCTCATGTTCTGTCTTTGGTAGATCCCAAATTTTCATCATTTTAAGTAAGAAAAGATGGTAAGATACTATATCTACTTAAATTTCAGTGCAGGTTTTTGAAATGTTGCCTGAAAGTTTGTGCATGCATGTTTAATATTGTATTCATCTGCATAAACAACATCCATATTAACACTGTCAAAAAATAAAAATAATACCCATAACTTGTATTTTTAGCACTCAAAAATAATTAATACATCATAATAAAACTAAGCAGGTATTTCAAAAGACTAGTTCAGTTACATTTTGATTAAATTTAGCGACCCAAGCAATTATATTTTTCATGTGAAAGACCATTACGCAAGCGATTGTGAGAGGTCTATTACATCGCAATTCATTTTGCAAGTACAAACTGTGACATGTAATATATTACAGTGTGATTATATATATCTTTTTAAATCTTTAATTTCTGTGTATCAATTTAATTCATTATTTTCCTAAGAATCTCATATAACATACATATATAATGAAATGTTTACACTATTATTTATCTAACTTTTAAAATTGCATGTAGGTTAAATGTTAATTTTAAAAGTATAACAAATTTTATTTAAAGTCAAAATAAATATGATCATGTAGGACCATTTTCTATTCATTTGGGGATCACCTTTGTTTTACTAAGATTACCAAAACAGCTAAGTTAAGAAATGTAACAGAAAGCTAAATATCTATACAATTTTAAAAGTTAGAAACTGATAAATAGTTGCATAAGCACTTCATTAAATATGTATGTTATATGAGATTCTTAAGAAAATAATGAATTAAATTGATACACAGAAATTAAAGATTGAAAAAGATATATATAATTGCACTGTAACATATTACATATCACACTTTGTACTTTCAAAATAAAATGTGACATAATAGACCTCTCACAATCGCTTGCTTAATAGCCTTCACATGAAAAATATAATTGCTTGGGCCAACAAATTTAATCAAAATGTAACTGATAAATACCTGCTTAGTTTTATTAAGACATATTAATTATTTTTGAGTGCTAAAAATACAAGTTGTGGGTATTATTTTTATTTTTTGATGGTGTTAATATGGCTTTTTTAAAGCAGATGAATACAATATTAAACATGCATGCACAAACTTTCAGGCAACATTTCAAAAACCTGCACTGAACTTTAAGTAGATATAGTATCTTACCATCTTTTCTTACTCAAAATGATGAAAATTTGGGATCTTCCAAAGACAGAACATGAGGCAGTGGAGTTCTTCCAAAATAAAAGTGTTCTGCCCTCTTAAATTGCATTGGGATGTTATATTCTATAGAACTACCTTCTTTAAATAATTGTTTGCTAAAACCTGCTGTTAAATTCTGCCATCGTTGTTATATTTTTTAAACTACCAAATATCCACTGTTGAACTACCTACCTTTTTTTAATCTGCTGTTGCTAGTTAAGTGTGCTGCAATCTGTTCGAAAAAAGCTTCTCTAAATTATTTTGCTCAAAATTTGAGCTTTCTTTTTAATGGATTTTTATGCTGCAAACATCAAGTGCCTACTACAAATGCCAGAAAACTCAGCCTGAAAAAAAAGGGTAATATTTCTTTACTGCAGATCTCTATAAATCTGTTTTAAAAACTTATAATATTTAAATGATAAAATAATTAATTTGATAAATTTTTGGGAAAGACAATTAAAAGCTCTCCAGTGTAATGTTCTTATTGCTTTTTAGCTTATATAAATCACTGCTTTGAAATCTGCACATGTTGCAAATGTTGAAAGTTTTTTATTTTTAAAATATTGATGAAATTTAGTATATTTTTGAAAAGTACTTATTTTTGATCATGCGGGGGATGGAAGTAGAGGTGGCTTGTGTTTTATATATTAGACCAATTTCTGTTTTTGTAATTTATATGTAGGGTGTATGTGTGTGTTGCATTTGGTGTATTTTCACTGATTTCTGTTTTTGTAATTTGAATTTTACAACATTTTCTTTGATTTTTTTTTATTTGTTCAATTTATTTTTCCTTAGGCATTTTAATTTGTGATTTTTGTATAGAAATTTATCACTTGCAGTCTTCTTGGGGGTTCTTGGTGGTACTGCAGCATCACCTAGTGATCTCAGTACACCTAACCAACTAGTACCTTAAATTTTACTTAAGTGTCTGTTTTAATCTAGATTACTCATTGGAAATAGTTAAGGGTCCATTTGGTATAAATAAATCCATGTAAGATTACATTTTAAAAATATATTTGGTGATCACCATTCGTAAATAAATAAATAACCATGATTGTCAAATATGTAATCTGGTTCTAGGTTATATGCCTAGTGGTGCCTTCATCCATCCACCTTCTTTTTGTAATCTTTATAAAATAACAGTGTCCAAATGTAGTGGCAAAAGGTGAAAAATTTATTAATGAAAATTTTAAAGAAATTACAATTGTTTAACTATATGAGAAATGTATCTTTATGCTCTAATGCCCTCTATTGTAAGCTTGTGTAACTAATTATAACATACACCAAATCTTTTAAAAACTTGTTTTTTTATTTTTTTTTTGCCACCAAAATGAAATATATATTAAAATAATTTCCAATATCTAAAAACCAAATCTAATGAATGTTTTTATAAGCAAAAGAAAGGTTTATGTATGGGGAATTGTTTAAGTGGTCTTCTGGCGGATATATATATATGTATAATTTTGAGAAAAAATATTTTAGTAATGGGTTTGGTCTTGTTTTTTATTGTAGATATATTGATGATTATTTTACTGTTTTTAAAGGAGATTATAAAAATGTTAAAAGGTTTTTAAAATATATAAATAGTAAAGATATTAATATTAAATTTACTATGGAAAAAGAAATAGGGGGGTGTATTGAATATATGGATATAAAAATAAAAAAAATTTTGTTGATTATAATTTAAATATAGAAACATCAGTTTTTAGAAAGAAAACTTTTCATGGTTTATTAAGTAATTGGAATTCTGACTTAGATAAACATTGTAAAATGAACATTATTAATAATAGAATAAAAAGAGGAATAAGAATTTGTTCTAATAAAAATTTGTTAAATAAAGAATTAAATATTATAAAAAAAGAATGTTTATTAAATGATTACCCTTGGGATGTTGTATTAAAAATTTTTTCAAATAACAATTTAAATAAAATAAAAAATGGAGAAAAATTAAAGAAAAATTTTGGTGATGATACATTTTTTATAGGTTTTAAGGTTCAAAATTTTATTTTTAAAAAGATAAAAAATTTGTTTCATGGATTTAATAAAAGATATGGTTTTAGTATTTATCCTGTATACAAGAAAAAAAGTAATTTATATAATTTAATTAATAAAGGAGATTTTGTTGATTTTTCAAATATAATGCAAGCTGTTTATTGTATAAAATGTATGGATTGTTTAAAATATAATGGTAAAGATATATCTTATGTGGGTAATACAAAGAATTTTTTAAAAACTAGATTAAAACAACATTTGTCAGATAGAAATTCAGCAATATATTTACATAAAGAAAAATTTGGTCATGTCAATTTTAAGATTACCCCTTTAGAATGTATAATTAAACAAAAAGAAAGATTTGAAAAGGAAAGTTTATACATAAAGATGTTAAATCCTGTTCTGAATAGAATATTATAATGTAAAGGAAAAGAGAAGAGAGGGAAAAATTTTTTTTATGAAATTTAATAGAATGTTTTTGTTTTTAACAAGAAAGGAATGTAAAAATGTGTTAATTGAAGATAAGATAATAATAAAAAATTATATTTTGTAACAATAAAATGTTCATTTAGGCAAAATGTAAAGTTGGAAGCTGTTGGGAAAAGAAATCATAGTAAGTAAAGAATATATTTTCCAAAATAGTATGTGTATGTGACAGGATTTTTATTTTTGTTTGTTTTAAAAATTGTTATGAATTTTTTTTTTTCTCCTTTTTATATATTTTTAGTTCCTTGAAAAAGACTATAGAAAAAAATAAAGAAATAGTCGAAACGTTGGAAATCTATTTTAATATATATTTCATTTTGGTGGCAAAAAAATAAAAAACAAGTTTTTAAAAGATTTGGTGTATGTTATAATTATTTTTTAAAAGTATTTTGACCACTTTTAATAAAGAATCTAAGGTGAAAGAGTTTATTTTTATTTATCTTGTGTAACTAGTGATTACCAGATACCTTAGTTCAACTCTGAGAAATCTCAAGCCTGTAGGTCAAAATCTGGCCCTCAAAATCTCTCCATCTGCCTTGGAAATCTTAAAAGACATATATAAAATATTCCTATAAATGGTATAGAAAATAGCAAATTAAAAGGAATTAAGTAAAATGAAATATTTATTTTATGTATTCAACCTTTATAATAGTTTTAATTTATTCTATCAGAGGTACAATATTTCCAAAAATTATCTATTTTGGGTAATATATCTGATTACAGATTGAATCTGAGGGCATTTTGTTTCCTTTTATAATGATTTGTGAGGGCATTTTGTTTGTTTTTATAGTGGTTTTCACAGATAAGTGTATACTAAAAAAAAGTAAAAGCCCTTTTTTAAATTAAGATGGTTGCACTGAGTATGATAAGAAAAATCCACACAGAACATTTCAAGTAAATTGGACCAACACATTAAAAAAAGAAATAGAAATTACTGTACCTGATATGTCTGGAAAGTACTTCATTTGACAAAGAATACAATATCAAATGGCACTATTTGTCAAAAGATTCTGATTACAACAAGAGATTTGGGAAGGGGGATATTAAAATAGCAAAAGAGTTTAAAAGTACAAACAAGTGAGAAAATTCTGTGAACACAAATAATATTATTTAACAAAAAAAAAGCTGAAAATTCAAACCATTTTCTAAAGTGGACTTTGTGAACATTGTAACCTACTATGTTTCCCCCAATATAAGACCTAATCAGAAAATAAGTTCTAACATGAGTTTTTAGGATGCTGATAATTTACACCATACTCCAAACATAAGCCCTAGTAAAGATTGTCAGTCTGACAGACACATTTTACTCATCTATTAAAACACACAATGGCTATAGTAAATTATAAAATAATGAATATATAAAGAAATATAAATGTAGCTTTTTGTATTTGAATAAATATTACTCAGAATTATTTGGCAGGAAAACTCATAATTAATCATTTTAATAAACTTCCAAATACAATTTTATTTTTCATTCAGTCTGATATAAGAATTCTTCTTTAATCAGACCTCTGACTTTATATATTGTAAGTAAATCAAGGGATTGATTGATCTTAATTAACAAATTAATCAAGGCAGTTTAATGTTTTATATATTATTTTAAATTAAATATTAAAACAGGCAAAACTCACTATACGTATTGCCACACACGGCAAGCTAGAGTAATCAATGGATGCCAGAACGCTTGCGCATAAAATCCCCATCTAGTGCCTACTCATCCAATATCCCCAGACTAGTATCTAGGTGCAGTGCTCTCAGATCCAAGGCTCCTCACTGACCAAAGCCACAAACTAGTAGTATCTAGGTGCAGTGCTCTCAGATCCAAGGCTCCTCACTGATGAAGGCCACGGGCCAGAAACTAGTCTGGGGATATTGGATGAGTAGGCACTAGATGGGGATTTTATGCACCAACCTTCTGGCATCCAATGATTACTCTAGCTTGCTGTGTGTGGCAATACATACACAAGCATAAGAGGTGGTGGTCATGTGATGCTTATTGGCTTAAATTAAATATTACTAATTTCAACAGCATGGAAATAACTTTTAAATATTCTCCTATAGAATGAGAATGTTCTGTGGTACTTTTATAATCCTGTTATATATTCATGCAGTCATAAAAGTTATTTACATGCTGTTGAAATTACAGTAGAAATATTGAATAAATATAGATTTTTGTACATGAAAAAAAAAGACATCCACTGAAAATAAGTCATAAGTAATGTTTGGAGCAAAAATTAATATAAGAGCCAGCATATTTTTAGGGAAATATGGTAACTGCTGTAAAATCAATCTACCCAGAAGTTTAAAAAAAAATTGAGAAAATAAATATGTGAAAAAACAGTTACAAGATGAATTAAAAAATTGTCAATAAATGTGGAATGATCATTAATAATGTTGTTATCTATTTTATAATTCACAAAAAAATTATGGCCCTCATTTAAGAAAGAAAAATTGAAAGTGGCCTTCCAGTTGAAAAGGTTACTTAACATTTAAAGATTAAAATAAATTAATTAAATTTTTGATCAAATATAACTGGCTAATTTTGAATTTGTTAATTTTGTAAGGCCCTCAAATGATGTCATAAATATCTCAAAAGCCTTTGGCAGAAAAAAGGTTTCATACTTCTGCCTTAATGAATTTAAATCCCTATCTCCAAACTAGTTTCTGGATTTTGCTTTTATCAAGATGTTTGGAATAGTAGTACAGTAATTATGTATCTAGAAACCATCTTTAGTCCATTTTATCATTCAAGCAAAAAATTTGAAATTCAAGAAATGTAAATGCATTAAGGAACTTTGGTAATAATTAATTATTTAAGCTTATAGTAGATGGCACTACATTAGAATATATTCTTGTTTTTTTTTATATTATGTGAGCTGATTTCTTATTAAAGTTAGAATGTAAAAATCATATCCTTTATATTGTACTGGTCAGACTTGTATGTTCATTTAACAAGAGTTGGAGTCTAAGCAAAAATGACTCAAATCCAGCCATGCCCAAGATACATCGGTCAGGAGCACTCATGAATTCTGCCCTATTTTCTCATACCATTAGGAACAACATCTTTGATGATAGCAGATGGATTTCATTTATTCCAGTCCTAGAGACACAGCAGAGAAACAAGAGATCTCCAGGGAAATGTGACATTAATTACTTGAAACCCCTAACATGGAAGGAGAGCTTCACAATTAGACTGATATTCTATTACAGACAAAATTAATAAAATGCAAATGGCTGCCATGAGATAAAGTAGACATGAATTATAACATATAGCAACCCTTTTGTGATGTGCATGAAAAAAAACCACTAAGACAAAGAATGATTGAAATAGTAGTCTGTTATGGAATATTAATAGTATTATTACTATAGTTAATGAGGAATTGAACACTTAAGTAGTGATAAATATGAATTTAATAAACACAAATGACAAATTTATTTACATGTGATAACATAAGTTAATGGAGTATAGGTTTCATGTATTCAATAGCAATGGTTGGCAAATTCTATGGGTTACATAATGTTACTGTACATTATGGAATATGGCTTACAATGATATTGAAGAATACGCAAATAGAAACTGAACATATGTAATGAATATACTATATGTTGTATATTCAGGACAATATGGCTTAATATGCTAATTGAAAGAAGATATCTATTTAAAATAGATTTATAATATTACCACTATGCTACACAAAATGATGGGTTAATGACCCTAAGAAATGTATACATAAAATAGAACCTTGTTTACATAAAACCATGTTTGAATTAAGGATGCATTATCAAAGATATTATGAGACTGATTTGGCTAATTGTTATACATTATATCAATCATTTGGAATGAAGAAGCATTTATTTGTGTATTTGACTGAACAATCGTGACTTGAAAGAATTATTTAGGTTGTTTAGTAGCATATTCAAAGTTTGTTCAAACGAGAGGGTGGCTAGCTTAAATAAGCTGTAAGATGACATTTCTAATAAATAATAATAATAGATAGCATTATGATTTATGGATATAGTAGGGCAATATAAAATATTGCTGAGATGCTTGTTGTGTAAACCATATGATAGCATTGGAAATGGTCAAGTCCATTTAGGGACCAGAAAGGTTTTATCAATTATTAATAAATGTGAAAATCTGCCTGCACCTGTGACAGGGTGGGATTTGTAAAAGTTGTTGGTATGGGGTGCCATGGTTCAGGTTTTTCTTATATATTCCATGCAGAGCTTCTCTACAACATGACATTGTCCTGGAGTCAGTGCTTCCGAACTCCATTATAGAACAAGGCATGAGAAGAATGATTCGTGACCTCCAGATCTTGGTTTTGACAAAGAAATAATATGAAGTTTAATAATGCTATCAGGAGTAAGCAGATTCAGGTTCTTAATGACATTGATATGTTACCTAAAGCTCTCCTAAATTAATAATAATATTTAGTATAATGATGTGATGAAATTTAACCCATCCTTACAGGTATGCATGTGACCATGACTAATAATTAGAATGTCAAAAATATAGAAGGAGAAATCATTGTCCCCTTTATGAAACAAACTACACTTAGCAGGTAAACAATTATATAGCCAAATTATAACTCTAGACGACTTGACAAATACATGATTGATTATCAAACAGAAAAGATAAGGCCATTAAATTTACTTTAAAGAATATAAAATATAATTAAATCCATAGCGCTAAGCATAAGAAATTGATATCATAAAAGATGACAGCTTATAGTCTGCCATTAGGTGAATATAACCATTATAATAATATTCAATTGAGCAGACCATCGTTTGGTAAGAGGGCTTACATTTAAGCATTTAAGGATCCCATAATATCAGAATGGAGAATCAGAATAATATCAGTTTGCTAGATTGAGTCATTAGCATATTAAAATTAAATCCAATTACAGTATATAATTAAATAAAATTTAAGTTTGCCACATTAAAATAGAAAATATAAATAAAGCATGAAATCTAATAGATACAATTACAGATTAAAGATTTATAGATTCGTGCAGTTATATTTTACACACAGAGAAAGAGTCATCATAAAATGGATTACAATTACTATAATTGGCACTACCTCACCAATTACTAGATATGCAGAGAGCTACATTATAATTGAAAGCAAATTATAGTTAAATGGATTAAGATTAAGAATCAATGTTAATGGCATAGATGGGATTACCTTCTGTGACTCGATGGCCATACACGTTGATACACATGAAAAATAAAACCTGGAAAGCACATTCAGCTGTACAGAGTTCAGATAAATAATGACCAGCATCTTTCATGAATTAATACATAGTTAAGTTAAGATAGTTATGAAGTGAGGATGGCATAGTAGCATAGATGTGTGAAAATGATCTTGGGAAAAATCAGAAAAGTGAATTTCTTCCCTCTACTCAGAAGTCATTTTATCAAAATTTTGAATAATGTGGATTCCATTAACAATACTTCTATGAAAAGTAACAGCAGAGTGCTCTGTATTGAATTTTGGCAGTATTTAAAAGCTAGCAAAACTTTCTAGAGAGTTCCTTTAAGACACCACTTGTGGTGGTCAGATATGCATTAAATGGCGTGACTTCATTCTTCCTTTGTTTAAAATTACCTTTGAAAGATGAAAACAAAATAAGCTCTGGAAAGTATTGTTTTATTCTATTTCTATATTGGAAATAGATTCACAAGATATAATTTCCATTAAAATTTAGAATGGTTAAAATCCTTCTGATTTAACAACATTTTTAATTAAACAAGTTATGTTCTTTTGTTTATTAAATTTAAAGTTATGCTAATTACTTTCCAGAACCTTTTACAGTATTGCACCAGCTTTATACACAAATTATATAAATCAAATAATATACAGAATATACTTTAATAAATTGAATAGATATTATCTATAATTTTTTTTTATGTGTAATACATACACACACGTACATAACTGTTTAAGGCGATGAAAATTTTAAGTATCCCCAAATTAAAACTTAAATGTATATTGTGTCTTGCATTGGTGGTCGAGAGGTCAGTGTGACTGCCTTGCATTTTCAGGCAGTTGCCCAGGTTGCGGGTTTGCGTCCCGGCCGATGCTATGACAAAAAAAATATATATATATTGTGTCACTGTTTAATATAACTGTTTAAAAGTTTTCAAGAGGGGGGGGGATAATCACGTGTATATGTGCATTTCCACTCCCTGATAGTTACATGAGTACAGAGATGAATTTGAACCTCAGTTTAAGGCTACTAATATCATCAGACAGTGAAGCAAAATATGTATAATGGATTTTACTGCTTCAATGTGTTGAATGAATGATGATTGAAATCTAACCCCCCTTCCCTGATATTTGATATTTCTCATGGTACTAACAAAAGTAAAATATTCTATATAATAAGTGAGATGAAGTTAAAGAATGGGGTGAAGTAGATTTATATTCAATCACTCTTATTTGAAGGTAGACAAAGCTGGAGAGAATTGGTAAAGAAATCATTATACACATGCAGCTATTTCTGATGATGATGATGTTATACTTTCAAAATAATTTTGACAAAAAAGAAATATCTGTGTATATTTTATGAGAAGGTTCAAATCAAACAGATTGTTAAAGGATTCACATGAGGATTCCCTGATTCAGGAATGAGTTGATACACATTATTCCTATAAAAGTATATTTTCCATTAACGTAAATCACAAATCAGAATTCCATAAAAATTCTTCACACATTTGCATGGACATTTGTAAGAAATTATATTATTCATCATTTAAAATCTTTAGTTCATTGTATTTTAATAATTAATAAATAATTTTAGTTGTATGTTCAATTGATTGGGAAATTCAAATAACATCAAACACTACAGTGGTAACATTTAGCATGAAAATTCTATTCCATTAACCCAACTGGCATTATTCTTTTCTCATTTTTTTTGTCTAGGAATTCATCCCAGAATCCTTAGCTAATGAGACTACCACTTGCATCACTGAGCTGAAATGTGCAGGGATTTGTAAATAATAATAATTTATTTATTTAGTGTATAGAAAAAATTGAATGGGTTCATTGTGCATGAGATCGTATGCTATTTATGCATTATAAATGCTTTGAGGGACTTTCAACTCTTGGTTATGCCACTCTATTGCTGCACTAAACAGTGATGGTTTAATATAAACAAAAAACTATAAATATTATTATAAACCAGATTCATGTAACTTTCTATTTAAATTACTAACACAGTGTTCTATCTGAAACACAGGCTTATTATATACCTGCGTCAATATATGTAATATATAGGGTATATGAGCACAGACTTTTAGACAACCTATCACTCTCCACTGTCTTCCCATTCTTGCATATGTATTAAATGGATTATGTCCTGTACATGTGGGGTTCAGATTGACCTTAGGTCAACATGGGTGTGACAAGAATCTCAGCCTCAGGGTGGCCTTTGAGCATTCCATCATCAGAATTTTCAATTGGATGGATGGTTGAAGAGTTGGAGTGTGTAGTAGATTGGAGCCTGTCCATTAAAGTATGAAGATTGTCTATCTTAATATATATCTGAGCACTTATAATATATATGCGTGGGAGATGATAATCTAGACCAACTGATGATTGCTGGTTTAGCATGAAATACGTATATTGGTGATTATTTATATTTTCAGCATATATGTGCTTGGGTGTATCAGTGTTATTAGATAGAGTGGAGAGTGATGGGGTTGTCTAAAAGTCTGTGCTCATATACCCTATATATAACACAGTGTTCATATGAAATTTTCATCAGTAGGGAATTACACCCTACAGACATGCACTATAATGTTGTTTATAATTTTTCAACAAGATTGACCTGAATACATGAATTTAGGTAGAAAGATGAAATGGCCACTATTCCCTTTTCAAAGTATGTATTTTGTGCTTTGATTTAAGAGTATCCTTCGTATTTAACAAAATGTCATTGAGGCATTAAAAATAATATTACAGTACACGTGAATAGAGTATAAATCCCTTCTGATAAAAATTAAATCAGGTTCATGCAATTTAACTTCAGAATGCAAGTATTTCACACAAAAGCATAAATAGTAATCAATATCTTAATTTATAAATATCAGTTATTTTTGTTTAATAAAAATGAGAATTTATGATTACTTAGCATCACTAATATTTCATACTACTTCATAATTAATAAATGATATATAGAGTTTAAGAGTGTTATTATATGTATTATTGATGTATATATAAGTTTTGGTTGTATTATTATAATATTTAAATTTTGTAGATCTGAAGAAGACTGCGAGGAACAGTCGAAACTGTAATTATAATAATAAATATTTTTGCTTAAAAGATGTAAGAAGATTGTAATTATTTAAAAAATATAATGTTGTGTAATTAAGCAATACAAACATGTTACATGGGAAGACATAAATTTTAGTTAATATTATGTTTCTGTACAAATCAGTATCTTTGATATTGCATCTTAACACGTAAGAATTTATTAAAGTTTATGAATACAAGTATAATGTATATAATAAACTTTATATATAATTAGAGGAAATTTGAACACAGACTTTGAAGCTTCCTTCAACTATTCATTCCATCTTATATAACTGATACATGTAATGATATACCTGTGAAAAAGAATCATTTATGTACATAGTTCACACTAAATTAACACTCATCAGTTGGTCCAGATCCACTCACACACATACAGTTTGTATAAAGATAGAAAATCTTCAAACTTTAATGGACAGGCTTCTATATTTGTCACTATCCAGTTCTTCAGCCAGCCATATTATTGAAAATCTGATGATTGAAAGCTCAAAGCCCTTGTTGATGCCAATATATTTTAAGTTCAATATGTACATTATATTTGTATTCAAATATAACAGATTCAGCCTGAATTCTGCCAATCCCTCTTCTGTATATATAAATAGATATATTAATGTCCTATATGTAAGAGGTCAGAGTGATTTTAAGTCAACATGGATATGACAATAATATTAGCATCAACAGGGTTTTGAGAATTCCATCATCAAATTTTCAATAACATGGATGGATGAAGAGTTGGAGGGTGGAGAAAATTGAAGCCTATCCATTAAAATTTGAAGATTTTCTATTTTAATATTATCTAAGCATTGATTATATATGTGTGTGGGAGATGATCTGGACCAACCGATGAGTGCTGGTTCAGCATGAAATATGTATATTGGAGATCACTTATTTTTTACATATGTATGTGTTCATGTGAATTGGTTATATAAGATAGAGTGGATAGTTGAAGGAAGATTGAAAGTGTTAAAGTTTATGAGATAACTCTAAAATTTAAATCCAACAATAAATTATATTAAGAGATGGATGCAGTGGGAAACTACACTTAATGATGATCAAATATTATTGTCTGTTTTAATTTAGAAAAGTCATCATATACAGAATAATAAAAAGTACTGTTATCGCGCTACTTTTAATTGGTTAAATTAATGAATGAATTCAAATTCATACTGCAAAATTTTTGAATTCAATTTTGATAAGTATCAAATTAAAATTTTTATATACAGTATAATTAATTTTAAATAAAAATGATTTATTTTTGCACATAATCTGTATATCAGAAAAATATCGTTTCAGGCAGTTTCACAGATTCCTAATTACGAATGGTTTATATGTTTCTATTATTTTTTCTACTTTTCAGTAGCCTATAGTACATACAAATAAGTTTTACCAATATGTAAATATAAGATAATAAAAGAAGCAGGCACTTTTTTGATATATATATATTACTGTCAAAATAATCTTTTTTTTTACTTGGGAGAAAAATGTCCTCTAGTAAAAACCTTACAAATATAAAGTGTTATCTTTTTCTTTTTTAATCTTTTTTTTTTGTGTGATATAGATATAAAACTGGATTTGCTAGAATGAACATTATTATCTGCTCTTAATCCTAAAAAATTTATAGGCAGAACTTAGAAGTTAATAATTATTATCTATTTTATATTATAGAATGAAGATAAATTTATATATAAAGACGAAGTGAGATAAAGTCTTAAAATAATTTTTTTTTAAAGTGAAAAGCGGTGAATGAGTATTGAACTAATATATTTTTGAATGGTCTATAATCCTGTCAAAAATGTAGTAATGACATGTCTTGTAACCAGCTTACATCTAGTATAAAATAATGTCAAACTTTACCATGAATAAAAAAAAAATCTATAATCTATCAAGAATAATTTCAGACATTTTAAAAATATTTGTTTCACATTTTTCTATAAGTGCATATATATGTATCTCTGTGTGTATTGGCACATATATAAACACACACATGCAAAAAAGATAAACAGTCTTTAAATAACTTATCACAAGGCAAAGGATTTTTCAACAACCTACTTTCGGCATAGAAAAATATCAAAAGATAAAAATATCAGATTTGGTATTTTTCAATATCTTTGTCATATAATCTAGATATTCTTAGCTAGACACCCATTAACTGATCAATACTAGGTGGTTAGTTAGGCTGTCTGTCTGGAAGGAAGTATGTTTACTTGACATAGATTTGAATTTAGGTTATGTTCATATTAACTGATGTACAACTATTGCACCATAAAACCAACTAAATTATTACTGTAATAGTATAGCACTAGGATTTTCAAGGTTTCTGTTACTCTTATATTGAAAATATTATTTCAGTTGTCTAATGAATAATTGCCCAAATATTTAAAGTTTGACTAACTGAACACTCAATCACATTGCACCAATAGAATTCCTGATTCTTTCATTGTAAAACTGCATCATCATATTGATTTTTAATACACTAATTTATTTATTATGTTACAAAACTCTATCTTATTATCAGAAAGCTGTTTAGGTCATAATCTGGGGTTGTGTCTGAGCTAGATAAAATCTCAAACCACAATGAGGCTTAGGATATTTATTTATATAGATAGCCTGGGGAAAAATTAGCCACATTAAATAGTAGTACATAAATGGGTATAGTGACATTTTAATCTCTGTTGATAATATGATGCACTGATTGTAAAAATATGATTATAATAAAATGTGGCCTTTGCTGACAGGCAAAATATACTTTTACAGTTGCTGAGTTTATCATTAGCTACCTTTTTATTTTTAACAGTCTTAATAAAAAACAGCTAATCAATTTTATCTTTGCAATAAACAAAATTTATTAATTTATTAAAAACAAAACAACAAAAAAAAATACTAGTCATTTAAAATAAAATGACATTTCACCAGAAATGTGTAAAATAAACAGTTGTAATAAGTGGAATTTCTCTGTAATAATAATCTTACTGTTAAGAATTGCATTCCATTAAATGGCGGTAATTTGATCATGTGACTGCAAATTAAATGGTAGCAATTTGATCATGTGACCGCAAAATTAAATGGTAGTAATTTGATCATGTGACCGCATTTTTATTTCTTATAAAAAATTTTTTTTTTTAAAAAAAGTAACCATAATTGCATAAAATGAACATTTAAATTTAATCTGAAAGTGCTATATATATATAATTAAAATTTTATGTAGTGAATTTGAGGGCATAAACCGATATTAACATTGTGGGTATGCGTGTGGGTATTTGGTGCTGAATGCTGTACCATACACCAAACAAGTAAGCAGTACACCTGGGTCTCTTTTTACGCGGATTTATTTAACACGATTTTGAAGTTACGCGATTTATGTTTCTTCAGAAGTTGAACTCCGATAATGCGCTATTACTTTAAATAATAAATTTCATGCACTTACATCATATTGAAAGTAATAGCACATTATTGGAATTCGGCTTTCATCTTAGTAATTTCAATATTTTCAGTGCTTTATAATAATAAGATTTTATGCAATAATGAAATTAAAATCATAATTTCCACATTTTATGTATACACACATTAAATTTTACAAGATTATAATGTAAATTTGTTCAAACATTGTGCGTGTTAATTTTGCATTTTAAATCACATTCTGTTTTTGCTTTTTAAAAAGAATGTAATCACTTATTAATCATTTAGTGTCCGCAAGTTTATTTTTAAAAAGTGAGTAATAGCAGTGGGCATAATTAAATTTGACAATTAAAATTTAAAATCTGATTTTTAATTGTAATTAACAATTTAAAAATTACTTAAGGCAACCTGAAATTAATGTGATTTGAAATGAAATTTGATTTTTAAACGGAATTGAAAATTAAAAAATTAAAGACAAAAATAAAAGTTTAGATACAGAAGAAAATGTAGAAAAAGATAATGAAACAGAAGTGGAACATGTTCCTTTCACTGCAAAAATGATTTGAGAAGGTCTTCAACTTTCTAATCGGTTGGCAAATTATTTTCTTATTAATGACACTAATCATGGACATGCTCTTAAATTCCAATGAGAGCTAAATGGTTGTATGTCTGGATATCATGAGCTTCATAAACAATTAATAAAATCATCGTCTCAAAGATTAATTACTAATTACATTGTCACCAGAAAACCATTAACACAACATGAGAGTGAAGTTGGCGCTAGTTGTATTTTCTCTTGTGAAGAATCTGATTTTTTACCAGTTTGCAAATGAACCTGTTTATCAGAAAATAGCGATAATAATTAAAACGTGTATTAAAAAAATGTATGCATAAAAATACATATTGTTTTGAATAAAATTAAATATTATTGTTAAAAAATAGTTAAAACAGTTTGCCTTGTATCAATTTTTTTTAAATTTGAAATTTTTTATTAGTCATATTCTATTTCCTTATTTTTTTGTGTGTGAATTTTAAAGTAATTTTACATTGGTGCTTTGCTTTTACGCGAATTTTCATAAATCACAGTCCGTATCCCCCCTTTTTCAAGGTAAGTTACATTTATTTTTGCATGATTTCATTTGTGCGTGTTTTCTGAGGAACCTATCTATCGCATAAAACAAGACCCAGGTGTATATTGTTACTGATGGCTGTCTGTTATTGCCGTCATCTCTTTTAGAATGAATTCTTCTATCATCTTATATTTAAAATTACATTGTATATCTCTGACAGCTAGGGATATGCCATAAAATAAAAACCTCATAGTATTTGAGGAAATACACACATGAGAATAAATTGCTGGTCAAATATTCAATACAGATTTAGTTTCACCTACATAGTGGTAAACTGATAGTAAGTACATGTGCTTGCATGCTCATGGCTTGGAATCCATATCAGATAAAATTGGAAAATGTTTTCAAGTTCTAATCAAAATAGATATTTTTTTGCATAGCTAATCTACAGCTAATCCAGATAATCATCTACTATTAGTCAGAAAATAGTGATCTAACTAAATTTTTTTTAGACAAATGGTATGCATATACTAACTACTCAGCAATTGGCAAGCCTGGTGAGTAACGTTCATTCCAGTCCCTCTATGAGGGATCATCAAAGAGGCTTTTCTCTTGCAGTGGGTTATTTAAAATCACTTTACCCATGCCCTTACAATATACTTCAAACGATTGTTCTTGACTGACTTAAGTATACACATTTGTTGTAAATATATGAGAGATAAATATGTTGGACACATGAGATTTAATCAGATGTATTTATAATTTTGTTTAAGATCAATATTTTTTAAGAAAATGGGCAGCAACAGTACTTTACTCAACTTTTTTAACCGTTAGCACTCTTCATTTGTGTATAGAGCAGTGATGACAAACCTATGACTCGTGGGTCAGACACTGACCCATGCAGGCTTTTTAAATCACCCACGTGTTGATTTTTATAAAAAGGAAACGTAAACTTTTTAGAGGACTTTAAATGTGAGAACCAAAAAAAATTAGTTTTTAACAACTCCCCCATCCCTTTCCAAGTGACGACACTGACTTAGTGACCCACCAGCTAGTACTAAAAAAATAATGATCAAAATTTGACACACTTCTCAAAAAGGTTCGCCATCACTGGACTAGAATTTTCTTTCAATACATTTTATTTTGAGCTAAAATAAATATATTTCATCTAATTTTTTTTCTATTGACCCAAAGTTCTTTCAAGACTTCATTCCTATTTTGTTTTTTTTATATAAACTATCACCTTTCTATTACAATAATCATAAATATAAAAATTGAGTTAGAAAGCAAAAATCTGCCCCCTCCTCATTTCAAAACGTTACGTTTTTATTCTATTTCATTTGCATTACATTTTTCATTTATTTATTATATAAAACAAATTGCAAATATTTCAGATCTATTTTAAATGCTTTTATGATTAAAGAATTTCAAGATTTTTAAACATGATTGAATTATTTTAAAAAGTTTGCATTATTTTTAATTTATTAAAATATCTTTCAATGGTTATCACAAAGTACAGGAAAATGGTATATATTTTATTAAATTCACATAAATAATTCATAAAACAGGCAAAACTCTTCATACAGTAGTGCCACTCACTGCAAATCAGAGTAATCAATGGATGCCAGGGGCTTGTGCATAAAATCTCCATCTAGTACTTACTCATCCAATATCCCCATACTAGTTTCTAGCTTGTGGCTTTCTTCAGTGAGGAGCCTTGGATCTGAGAGCACTGCACCCAGACTAGTTTCTAGCTTGTGGCTTTCTTCAGTGATGGGCCTTGGATCTGAGAGCACTGCACCTAAGATCTAGGTGCAGTGCTCTTAGATCCAAGACTCCTCACTGAAGAAAGCCACAAGCTAAAAACTAGTCTGGGGATATTAGATGAGTAGGCACTAGATAGGAATTAAGCATAAGTTTTCTGGTATCCATTGATTATTCTGTTTTGCACTTAGTGGCACTACTGAATGGAGAGTTTTGCCTGTTTTGATAATAGTTATGCGCAAGCATAAAATGGTGATCATGTGATATTTAATAATTTATAAAAAGTTTAAGTACTAGAAATGTTGGAGTCATCATTTGTGAACAGTGTACACCACTTTACCAAATGGACTAAACAATCTGAGTTGTTTAATTCCACATTTTTTCGATAAAATCTTTCCAAAATAAAAACACTTCAATTAACTCTTTATAAAATTGGTTTAAAAAGATTTTGATCTGTAATTATGATTTTAACATAGTAAAAGTTTTAAAATTTGTCATGAAAAAACTTATGTGTATGCATGTTAATAATGTATTAAATTTATGGGTCTTTGCTAGCAGCATAAGCACAATCATTGTCTTCTCTTATATTTAATATAATCCAGTTCTCATGTTTTCTGATAACATTTCTATTCTAATTTTTGATTAAAAGCAACTTTTTAACTTCTACTCTATTATAACCTAAAAGCTAACTGTGATTTTTTTTTTTAAAAAAAAAGTTTAACAAAACTATTTTATATCTAATTTTTTTAATTTTATTTTTCAAAAGTTACCAATTACCATTTAAGTAATAATTTACTAAGGCTGTAACCTTAGAAATAAGCGTCTGAAAAATACGAAGGTAGGGACCTCTATAGGTCTTAAAACACAAGCTTACGCTATGAAGAAAAGAGAGAATCTCTTTACTTCAACCTACTTTTATATATAAATAGGTGAAGCTGAAGTGTTTTTGATCTAAGAGTGTGAAGCTATTCAATACTTCACTAATTAAGTCCACAATTCTTATAATACATTAATACTCGCGAAATTTTACAATTTACTACGAATCAATGAAAAGATCTTATAGTAAGAAATCTGTTACGATAATTTAAAGTTGTAATTATAAATTTTATTAAACGCCCATTATTTATAATTACAATTACCATTTAGTTTTTTGTGTGTGATCAAATTTTCTTTGCCAAAGTAACATTAGATTTTCTATTTAAGTTCAAAATTATTTTGTCTTTTCACAACATTTTATTATTTAAATATCACATTCTTTTAATACTACATTTCATTTGATATATCACCTCTTCTTTACAACCAAATTCAACAATGTTTAAATTTTACTTTACAAATAGATGTTTTAATTATTAATCAATCTTTTTCCAATAACACATAGAAAAATTACTTATTTTACATTTTTCATTATATTTATACAAAAGATAATAATTATGTTTCAAAGAAGAACTTTACTGATGACCAAAAGGTTACATTTGATATAAATCACTTCACACACACACACACATATATATATATATGTTTACATTGCTAGTGAAAGGAACAAGTTAAGATATATATAACATATTTTTAGGATTATAAATTTTTTGGAGAGGACTGGTAGTTTATATATTTATTTGTTAATTTATCTTTGGATATATATTATACAAATACTTTTTTTTCTTTTTAAGTGTCATAGCATCGGCCGGGACGCGAACCCGCAACCCGGGCAACTGCCTGCAAGTGCAAGGCTGTCGCGCTGACCTCTCGACCACCAATGCAAGACTATACAAATACTTTTGAGGAGGTTTCAGATACATATGTATACATTACATTTGTGATCTTTACTTCCTGTTATTTGAATTCTCAAAAAATTTTTGGGTTATCACTGTTCAATTGCAAACGTCACCATATATATTTGTTGTATTACTGAGTTTCATGTGTTTTCTAGTGTTTAAGTCTTAATCTTGTTATTAAAGCCATCCATATCAACACTATGCAGTCACAGACTACATTCTCTCTATTTTAATTTATTGACACATGTCATATCTTTTGGAGAAAAGATTTAACTGATGGCATATAGTGGTTATATGGAGTCACCCTAGAGATTTGATTGTTGTGTTATCAGTGATCAGGTTGCTGCCAAAATGTCTGTTTGTGCAATTTTATTGTCTCTGGCTCAAAATTTTGCCAGTTTGATATTAAATGTTGATGGATGTTGCCTTGTGTTGTTATCTAAGTTGAATGTGCAGCCCTTATTTGATTTTACATATACAAAAGTTTAGAATATAATCTCTTACTGTAATTTGAATCTTTAATAGTTAATTTAAAAACATATTATTATAAAAATACCTATACATATAAATATGGATAATATTGTAACAGTCATATTTGTACATTCGTGCAACAAAATCCAGAGTTTTAGTAAATCACCCCAAGGCTGATTAAAATGAGGTTGTTGAGACCATGACTCGAATCTCATTCCAGTTATTTTACTAACGCTAAAGATTTACTACCTTATGGATGACATATATGAGACTACAGCAGTATCTTCTTAATTCGCATGCCAGCAATAGCACATCAGTAAAATATGAGACTATGGGAAACTGACATATCTCAAAGTATAGCTATATAAGTGTAGCTTGACCAACATTGTTAAATATGAATTGTGATTTACAACTAAATATGAATAGTTAACTAATTAATAATGAGCAAAATTGAGACACTAAGCAGAAGTTAAAATTTAAATTGATTTAATAAAAGCCAAAATTTAAGTAATGAAGTAAATAAAAGAAAATAATAAAGTTACATTATGATTATATAGATCAGCGGTCTTCAACCTTTTCATACCTGTGGACCGGCAAAAATAAGGATAAAATTTCATGGACTGGCAGAAGTTTACAGATAAATTTTTTTAAAGATGTAACCTGCTTACCCTTAGATAAGCATAATTGTTATAACTGACCAAAACAGCACACTAGTTATTGTGTATTGTAATGGTGTTGCTTACCTTCACAGGCTGAACACAGAAAACAGTACAATAACAATCGTTCTCATTAATGTGCTTGCATTTCTTTATTGTTAAAACATGCAAGAATAAAATGTTATTCACCTGAATGTTGGAAAATATCATAGCTAGTGTAATTACATGGCAATGATTATGATAAATGTAATATCTGTATTTAATGTTAAATATACAAGATGGTTATATATATGGAGGTTGTCTTTTGATAGTAGTAAGGGCAAAATAGAAATCATGTAATTAAAATCACCATACAGTCAAAAAAAAAATTGCCATATTTTAAATCTGAAAAATAAAGCGAAACTTGTAAAAGTCTGAAGTTTTGATGTTATTGTAATTTTTTTTTTGTGCCAGTGTGTTGAAAGGATCAAAAAATGTAATTAATAGGAAAAGTTTTTTTTAAAAAATGGTAAAATAGATTTCGCATAATAGAAATAAAGTCAAAAAAAAAAAATTTGCAACGTTATTTTTTGTTTGTTTTCATTTTTAAAAAAAGGTTAACAGAAATTGGTTTTAAAAATAAAAGTTTTAGTATATTAGCAGTATACAAATAAAATCCCAAAAAATATTGCCTTATAGGCCAAAAAAAAAGTGGGTGTATTTTTAAACAAAAAGAAAAAAGAAAATTGAAAAAGTCAAAAGTTTGCCTTACAGGCCAAAAAAAAGTGACCGTATTTTTAAACAAACAAAAAAAAAGCTGCAACTTGAAAAAGTCAAAAGTTTTGATCTTACTTTATTTTGGGGTGGGTGGGGTGTTATTGAGAAATACTTTGTAAAAGTTAGAGGCAGAAGTTATTTTTTGGCTTTTATTTTTAAAAAAAGGTAAAAAAAATTGATTTCAAAAATAAAAGTTAAAGCCAAAAAAACCCACTAAAAATGAAATATTGTATTAACAGAGGGAGTAGAAAAAATTTAAGAGATCAAAAAGAGTCACTGTATTTTTAAAATTGTGGCCCAGTAATCTAACATTTTGTTTTAACACATAAACAATGCCAACAAGTGGCCGTGATTGGCTATCAAAAGACAACTGGAGTTTGTATAATAAAAAACTTTTTTTTTAAATTTTGAATTTTTTTAGAAAAATAATAAAAAATTTAATTCTATTTCTCCATAAACATCTGTTTCTTTTTTTTTAACAGGGTAAAAATGTGATGAAAAATTAAATAAAAACTGTTTATATTAATTAAAAGTTTAAAATCTTATTATTTTGTTATTACTAACTTTCTTGCCAGTCTAGCATGGCCCAGCAGAAAACTTCTGCGGCCTAGTGCCGGTCCATCGACTGGTGGTTGAAGACCACTGATATAGATTGTTTCACTCACAGGTGAAGACCTTAAGGATTACAATTTATTAGTATTTGATGTTTAGTTCACATGTAGGTGATGATTTTCGGTTACAAATTGTTTAATTTACTTTGCTTGTTTTATATATATATATATATATCCCCTGTGTATCATATATATGTGAGTGATATATATATATATATATATATATATATATATATATCACTCACAGGTGATGATGATTTATAGTTTACCAAATTATTACTATGTTACAAATTGATTTCATTTGCTCAAGATAATCTATGCCTAGTTTATGCTATATATTTGGACTTAGATTTGCTTTAGGCAGCTAGTAGAAGTGATTATTATTATTTATAAAGAATATTTTATTAAATGCATATTATTTAACATATTCTTTATATAGCTTATAAGCCTGTAAAATTAGATTCTGTCTCAGATCAATGCTGAAATATAAATTATTATGGTGGGATGAATTGATGATATGCAGTCAGATTTTAGATACTAAGGCACTTATAAAGTATACAATCTGAGTCTGTGCATCTGTGTGCTTGCTCATGGGATTTGTACCAAGTACCAGTTCCCTTAACACTGTACCCATTGCTGTGAAAAAGAGAACTTTTAGTCTGGGTGATTGAACAACTAATATAACAATCTGGATTCTCATGCTCCAGTCATAAATATGAAGAATGGGGTGGTCCTTAAAACCTATGCCAATCTGAAGAAGATATAGTTGTCTGAAGTAAGAGTAATGGGGTGACTCTTAAAACCTATGCCCATTGGAATAGGTTATACAGCAACAAATATATACACTATTGCATTTCATAAGGACACATTCGCCCCACTAACTACATCATTATATAATAAAAGTATGATATAAAACAATAGTTTCCTTCCATGAAACTGCTGTAAATCAGTTCATAATCTAGCATCTATAACTATGCTATTAAGGAAAACTTATGAATCTAATTTGCTAAGCCATCTATATAGGCATTTATAATTTTAGAAAGGGCTACAACATATTTTGGATAATTACAATACTAAATTCTAGCTTTATGCCATATTTCATCACTTCAGCTAAATATTAATTAAATATTTCATTTAAAGCAAACCTATTTTAAAACATTTATAAGCTTTTAATTATATATCTCAAGATTTATTTATCCATCTCAGAAGGGAGTTTTGTTTGTGCATTAATAAATGTGAAATTACGTTTGTGTGACAATATCTAATCACTTCTCACTAATCATTTAACTACGAATAAACTCTCATTCTGAAAAAATATAGCATAACCAAATATTTAATTGAAAAGAAAATAATATTGTCATAGATTTAACTAAAAAAAACATAAATTTAGAAATAGGACTTCACATAAGTGAAATCTGAAATTTGATTTTATTTGCTTAGTTTAAAAAGGGAATGGAATAAAATAGCCTATATTAGATTAATCCAGTTTAATATAAATTTAATTCATTTACAAGAATTATCAATAAAAGCAAATATTATTAGGCTAAAATATATAAAATAAGTTGGGAACATCCTTAAGATCAGTTAAAATAAATCAGAATCAGGCAAGATTTATAATTTAAATAAAAGAAAATAAAAGTTACATTTTAACTTTACGAATTGAAATTCAGAAATTGAGAATACATTAAATTATTCTGGCCATTGATAATAAATTTAGCTAGCTTTAGGAGTTATGAAGTATAATTTAAAAGTTAATTTTAGATTGATGGAGGTCTGTTACTGCTATAACTTTTCTGCTGTGGCAAGGTGACTTGATCTTGAGTGCTTTCTTTAAATGGCATCGACTTTTGGTTCCTCTTTCTCTGTATTCTGTAGACCATCTTTCCAGGGTCAAAAGCTAGGAATTGCCTTTTTACTCCATCATCATCATCATTCACAATTTTACAAAATACTGAAATATGAAGTGACTAATAATGAATTGAGTTTGAGTTGAGTGTGAGTATCTCAAAGATGACTGCAGCATGATTATATACTAGATCACCCCCTCTCCCCTTTCTTGGTAGTTTCAGATCTGTTTTTCTAATTAACTCACTATATTCTCGGAAATCTGGGATTCCTGCTGTTATTGATTTTTTTTACAGGTGGGTTTCCCCGATCTTGACCAGGTTAATTTATTGATAGTTAGTTTTAAAATCTATTTTTATTCTTAAAATTCTATATAGGTCAGAATACAGTGAGAAGGATTAATTTTATTAAATTACCCTTTTCGAAAAACAAATCTAAAGCTGGAAAACATTTTATTATATATGTAACACATATATATAATTTAATGCTATATGCAGAAATATTATAATTTCAAATATTAATTTTAGAATAATATTTTAAATAAATTTTCTAATGTTTTAATCCTATAACATTATTTCTTTCCTGCATATATATAGGTTCTGGTTACACATACATAGCATGTTTCCATTTATTTAACTACCAGCAATATATATATGTATGTGTATTTACAGATTTCTTACATATATACATATGCTTACTATATTGTATGCTAAAATATACACACACATATATAACTATTATAATTAGATTTAAAATTAGCATAATATACGAGGATTTGGGTATAAGCATACATAAATAAATACTACTATAGTATATAGTAGGTGAAACAGAAGAATAGACAGATCTGACTGTTTCAATGTATTTATTCAATATTAAAATATTATTTATCATTACATATTTATAACATTTATGAAGTAATAAATTTTGAATTTGCATACTATAAGAAAAAAATTTAAATCAGTTTTTCTAGAATCTTTTAAATAAGCTTGCAAATAGTGCCCTTTCTCATACCAATGTTCATTCATGAGTCAGAAAAAAGAAGATCTACTTTTATTTGTTTTCCATATTGTTATATGGATAGTTAGTTAATCATTGATATATGAAAGTGAAGTCATTAAATCTTAATAAAGCTTGATCAGATTTTTTTGAGAACAAGATGTAATTTCTAATAATTTTAATAACTCCATAAATAAATGAGAACTATTAAATATGTGAATAGACAATGTGTATGTGTGTGTGTATAGACTAATTAAGTATAAAGTGATATGATAATATCCGTCTCTTTCATAATGCTCCAATTAGATTTTACATTGAAAGTCTCGCATATGAAACACTATTCATCTATTAGATACCAACCAAAAGCTTTTTATTCAACATGTATATATGTAATAAGGAACTCTTCTGCTGAAAAGAAATATATAACTAACTAAATAAATTTGCAGCACAAAATTATAATTTATTGATTAATAAAAGGATATCAGATGTGTTTTAAATCTCCAGCTTATCTGAATATTGGAAGTTGAACAAGAAATGAGAAAAATCAAACTGATATTTTTTTTATTGTTCAGTAGGCTATAATATTATGAAGTACAAATCAGGAAAACAGTGATTCAATTGATTACATAATGTGTATGTTAAAAGACATATTATATAATGTAAAGGTACAGGGAATGGCAACTATAAAAAAGTGAATATGAGTAAATTTTAAGGACTTTTCTATTGCAATGCAGAAAGAAAAAAGTAAATCGCTAGACTGTATATACTTAGAAATATCATTCTCGAATAATCCAAGAAACAAACAGATCTATACAATGGAGATATCACACATTCTTATATTAAGAAAAATTGTACAAATATTCAATACCAAATATGAAAAATATGTAGTAAAAGTGAAATACACACAATTATGAAGTTCCTGTATTGAGTTTGGTTCAGGAATATGGAAAAAAATCTCGATATGATTAACTTGAATGGAATTGTCATGCTTATTTTGAAACTTTAGTGCTCCAGTGTTAAGTCACTTTTCAGGTTACCAACCTTACTATCATTTACTATGGACAATTTATTTTAAAACAGGCAAAACTCTCTATACAGTAGTGCCACTCAGTGCAAGCCAAAGTAATCAATGGATGCCAGAAGGCTTGTGCATCTAGAAGATCTAGATCCAGTGCACTCAGTTCCAAAAACTCTTCACTGATGAAGGCCACAAGCCAGAAACTAGTCTGGGTATATTGGATGATTTTATGCACAAACCTTCTGGCATCCATTGATTACTCTGGTTTGCACTGATACTGTATGGAGAGTTTTGCCTGTTTTAATAACAGTTATGAGCAAGCATAAAAATCATGATCATGTGATATTTGGTGCATTAATAACAATTTATTTTATCGTGATAATAATTAAATTAATAGGTAAAACTTTATATATATATTTTAAATTTTCCATTTTAACTCGGCTTCATGAAACATGAATAAAGTACTTGAAAAAGATAAATGACTTTTTTTATAAGTTTCTAGCCAGTGAAGTAAATAGAGATTTTGAAATATATCTAAGATATTACTTATGTGATTCTAAAGCACTCATTGCTTTGAGTTCAAATGAAAAGGTATAAATTTATAAATATAGGTTAATTAACTCCACTGAGCTAACTTTCAGCAAAATACTGCCAGAATCATAATGCAGAATAAAGTTATGCAGTAGAGGTAAGCTTCTATAATTGATATGATATAATATGTAAATGAGACACTTATGCAAATAAGGTAATTAGATATTTCATTTTTGGACAATGAAACATATGAATCCTTTTTGTTTATTCACTACTGTGGTTCTGGCAGGGTTTTGCTGAAAGCTGGTTCAGTACAATTAATTAGTTTATGTTTATTAATTTATACTTTTTCATCTTAACTCAAAGTCAGTGAGTGCTTTACAATTACATATTTTCATGAAAAGAGTTAATACGTTGAGATTTAGTTACTACTCATGCTACAAAGAGGAATGGAATTGGATTAAAAATATCAAGAGGTTGAGTTTAATAAACCAAGATATAGTAATCTCTAGCTTGATAAATGACTAATAATAATCATTAACATATTTATGATGTTACGTACAAGAAATTTAACACTTACAGATCAAATTATAGCTAGAAATTCCTGAACTGATTTTAACAAAGCAAAAAAAAACCTGTTCTATTACTTGAAAGAAACTAATGGGTTTACCCTATCATTTTGTTGCTCTAATGTCACATGGCCCCTAAACAACCATCAAAGACTTCTCCTTATTCAATAAAGCCACCTCTAATAATATTTAACTTTACTGATTTCAAAGTTTTCAAAATAAATTTATTATTTTGTAAGAGTCATTTATTTTAATAGCTTTTTTTTTTAATATTAAAATTACACCATTTTTGTTCATTATTTTTTTTTGTTTTCCAATTATTTAATGTTATTCTGAAAATGGAATGAACAATAATTTTTTTTTTTTTACACATGATGCACATTATTAAAATTATCACTATTAGTAGAATTCCACAACAAACTGTATATTGTTTTTAAAAATGACATACAAGGAGGACCCAAAAATAATGGTATCATTCATTGGTATGCATGCCTTTTGTAGTACATGTTTCTGCTGCTACATATCTATGGAAGAGATTCTTCTGCATCAATCTGCCAAATGACATCACCAAAAATTGTGGTTCCTTATAGAACACTTTTTTATATAAAGTGCATTGCACATATTTGTCAATTTTGTAATAGCTGAAAAATTGGAATAATGTGAAATTCTGTTTTCCTTTATGAAAAACAGCAGGAAAACATTTGTAATGCTTGAAAGAGATTACAAGCAAGCTGATGTCAGAAAAACTCAAGTTTATGAGTGGTTTAATAGAAGTGTCAAACTCTCCATATCCCCAAAAAGCATTGAAAGTGAAGTCCAATGTCAAAACAATGCTATTTTTTTATTTTATGCAAATGACATTTTTCTTTCAGAATTAGATCACAATGGTCAGGCATTTTATCTGTATGTTCTGAAATGTTTATGTGATATGGTAAAGCATAAATATCTCAATTTGTGGCAAAGTGAGGAGTGCAAACTTCTTCTTATGAAGTATCGGCTCACAAACCTTTGAGGGTGAAACACTTTTTAATTAAATTCGCATAACTTGGATTATCTATCAGTCACATTCACTCAATCACTTTGTGTAACATTTTTTATTCTTTTGAATGCAAAAACGTCACTTCTTTTTGCAGACTTAGAAGTGGTATGTAAAAAAAAAAAAACACAGGCATTAAAAGGCATCATTTGCAATGTTTCTGGACTACTTTGAAAAATGAAAAATATGTTTAGACCAATATATTGCATCAAATGAAAAGTAATTTGAAAGAGATTAAAGTAAATAAACATTTTTTATTATAAAATTCCAGTTACTTTTGGGTACCTCCTCATACATATGAAAGATATGAATATACTTATCACAACTGAATGTTCATTAAATTCATTACATGCATATATTAACACACAAATATAGAATATATAGATAAAAATAAATAAAGCAGCCTTTAAATAGCTCACCACAGGCAAATACTTAGAAGTCTATTGACAAAGAAGGTATTATTTACTAGAGTTGGGCCTTACCAAGAGTTTACTCATTTAAAAGTACTATGAACAAAATTTGACAGAATAATATTTTTATTAATTGTGCATTACTTGAGAATAATATAAAGCCTATAATTTATACATTCATCTACTGGAAATATTTTTATCTGCCTTCAAACACTAGATGTAATGATTATATTTTTATAAGCTATGTATCATACGTCATGCAAATTCTTTTTTCTCTCCTGTATAATTTGTCATAAATAAAGTTTATTTTATAAAAAAAAAGTTTACCATCCTTGTTTTACTTTCTAAGTACAGCTAGATATCTATTTTCCACACAATATTTAACTATGAACTCATTATCTTAAAAAAATGTCTAGGCTTAAAAATTGAAAATTTAAAGAAAAAAATTTGGGGTTGGGACGTCATAGGCTAGCATGTAAATTGTATGCACTGAAACTAACGATTGCAAAAGGAAGATAAAAGAAGCGAATTTTATCATCAACGACAATAAAGAAATTACTAGATGCTACACATGCTTTGCTATCTCTAGAAAATGGACAAGCTGATTAATTTACATATACATTTGCATATATTACCATCTAATACTATCACAACAACTATTACTATTTTGGCTATGATTATGAGGGATAACACCTCGAAAGCACTTACCCTGGATTAACTTATTTTGATGGTTTGTTATTAACAGCTTCTTCAAACAGCATTTTAAAGCACTTGTATATACTATTTACGCAAGATAAATCTTGTGAGATTTATTTCAGTCTACTTTTAGTAGGTTATATATATATATTCTAATGGTCAGACTAAGCATTTTCAATGATTTATATTTTTTAAAAATATATATAACTTATACGGACACCACCTGACTTTAAATCTCAGGAAACAAACCAGCACATATGTGTTTAACAATGTTTTATTTACTAGAATAATGATGACCACTAGACACATACCCTGTTTGCAAAACCTGATGAATCATGAAGAACATAAGTTAGTCCCAATAAACGAGTGCAGATCATAGAATATTACATTTAATACAACTATAGTATAAATACAAACATAATTATCAGTTGACGTATAATTTTTTTTTTTTTTAATAAAGCCTTTTCTCTAATCTCTTACATATTATTGTCTTATTTCATTCACATGCAGAAAAATGAAAATTATTTATAAAATGTCCAAGATTACAAGAATAATTTTAATTTCAATTACATTATAATATTAATACAGTCATAGATAATTGAGTACATTTGCATACAGCAAACCTTTACTTCAATAAATTTAAAATATAACTTTAAGTATGGATAATCCATAAATATAAGACTTTGCTTATAATTTTTCTAGTATAGACATGCATATACTGAATATGGGATATCTAATCACTACATTTTTCTACAACAGTAATTATAAGGATTGATCATTTTTAAATCCTAATCCCAATTTAATAAAACTATGACTTCAACAGGGATAGCTTGGTTTAAGTCCAATATTTTAATTTATTAAAACAAAATATGAATTATTTCTCCTTTATGAATACAGATATATTTAAATGATTTGACAATGAACAAACAACTGCACATATATACCATCAGTTCACTACCACAAAATCTAATTCTCAGCAATCAAACACAGGGTTGGCTATGGACAAATGAATCTGATAGATAATAATTAAATCATTAACTTAAGTTATTAATAATTATTTACTCTAATTATTTAATACTTGGATGATTTATGCATAGATATATTACATTTAGGATGAATATTACATTTTCCATTATTATAATTACTTATTTATAAACTGACATTTTCTACAAAATAAACTTTGGTTTATGTGAATTAAAAAAGTTCTTTAGAATGTTAATATGATATACATATATAATACATTGCTTTTTTTTAATTTTAGCTACATTAAAATGCAACTAACTTTAATAAATAGTCTTTTTTAAACATAAGACTTACAAAGTGAGATTACCACAGTTTGTTTCTTCCTGATGGCAAATATTAAACAATTCATATGTGCCATAATATACATTAGCAATTTTTAGCTCTTGAATTTGAAATAAGCATTGTTCATTTTTAATAAGATTTATTAGAAGTAGCATGCCAAGTTCTACAGATGTCCAGATTAGATTAACAGATGGTGGTTTTTCCATTCTTTTACTCATTGAGCATAATGGGATCTGATGTCATTTTAATAAAGTGGGAATCTACAATGAATGCAATTAGAAAAAAATGATATCATATACATTTTATTTCTCTCTGCCTTGAACAGCCTGTTTCAGTTTTTTAAATTTAAATTGATTAATTTGCATAACATTTTAATTGCCTGAATTTTTTTGAAATCTCTTATCTAATTGTGTTATTTGCAATATATTCTTTGACAAAGGAGTTTTATATATATAGATAATTTTTTTAAATCTCACCCATGTGGAAAATCACACGGCTGACACTGAAATGAATAATACATTGTTCATTTCAATATATATATATATATCATCATCAACCATTATCAATCCACTGCAGGATGAAGGTCTCTCCAAGTTTAATCCATCTTCTCCGATCTTTAGCTTCTCTTCTCCACAACACCCCTGCACATTTTCTTATTTCATCCATCCATCTCACATGTGGTCTCTTTCTGGGTCTTTTACAATATATATATATATATATATATATATCACAAGAATAACCAGGGATTATATGATTTATATCTGTGAAATAACTAGCTTTATGCAAAATCAAGTTTATCTAAATTATATATTATCAATAAAGCAAGTCCTATATAACATAACATTGCTTTTATAAGCTTGTATTTACAAAAATGTAATACAGGGAGCATACCAATAGCTCAAATAAGCTCTTAATTGATAAGTGTGATAAGAAAAAACATTTAAAATCTCTACCCAAAAAAACGCTTATCCCCAGACCAGTTTGGTTCAAGCTTATAGCTTAATCAATACTTTAAAAAATATTTAAACTCAAATAGAGATAATTTTTTTGCTAGATACTTTACTATTTTAAAACTGTATAAAATCTTATTATGCACTCTAAAATATATTTAAATAATAGTTACTAAAATATCAGTTAATTGACTTAGTAGCTGATTAAAGATAAAATTTGATAGGTTAAACTTAAATAAAGCAAGTTAAAAATGGGTTCTATTTTAAGTTAATTTTAGTAGGTAAAGTTTTGTTTTGCTATCTTTTAAAATATTAGTTATTAATCTGTAATAAACTTTATAGTTTCTTTAATCATTTCCTAGTATCACATGTGTGTAAATGCACATCTATGGTAAAAGAGAGAACATTAAAATGAATTATTTTAAGAGTTAATTATATTTAAAAGAGTAATAACTTTTATAAATGGTAATATTTAATATTAGGATGATTTTAATCATAATTTTTTAAGAATTCTTAAATAAAAAGTATTTGTTTTAAATATAAAGATACTTGCTTTAAATTAAATAAATGATTTTATTTAATAATTAAAATAAAGTTAATTATATTTTAATTACTGTCTACACATATCTCTAAAGATAAAATCTATGTTTTTATATGACCTGATTAATCTAAAAGTTAAAATTGTCCTAATTTTTAACCCCTTCTGAGAAATTCTCTTGTCAGGATGTTGACAGCTTCAAGTTGATTGTAAACTGTCAATTTTTGAGTTATGGTAGTGTTTTTATGCTTATTTTAAAGCTTAAAATGTACTATAAGATGCTACCCTCTTTAGAATTATTTTACAAGTAAAAAACAATAATATTGATGTAAGAGGAGAAGGCAAGCTTTCCTATATGCTGATTGGTTGGTTCACATTTCAGATAATAGAGGAATGTCAATAATTTTCACCGCTCCAACTTCTGTTTTGACTTTGAAAATGAAAGAATGTCTTAGAATGTTTTTTATTATTTTTCATACATATTATAAATTAATTTTATAAAATATGCTGAAAATATTATTTTAGAAAAATAGCAAGATTTTAGTAAAAAATTGTATACTTTTACACAAACATATATTGAAAAAGAAGACAGTGCTAACAATAATTTTGACACTTGTCAACAATTTTCATTGCCCTAAGCTCTTTCTTTCATTTTCAAACAGAAATAAATAATTTAGAGTATTTTGCTGGCATTTATTTACATATAATGTATTTTGGTAAAATGTGCTAAAATATAATTATTTTAGAAAAATAATGAGATTTTAGTAAAAAAATTCTTTACTTTGACACTAACATAAATTGAGTAAGAAATCAATGATGTCTGCAGCACTTTCTAATTTGTTACAAACTCGGTCTTCCACTATCGAATATTTTTATAATTATAAATAGAAATTTATTTTTGAAAACTTTCATTCACTTTCATAATCTAACAAATTGTTAATATACTTTTTACAAACGAAACTAAAACAAATATAATATCAAAAGCTTAATATATATTTATGGCTGAGTTTGTTAATTGACCAATCAAAAGTTGTAAAACTTTAATTCACTTGGCCAATGAAAGTTTAAAAAAAATTTTTCAATGAAAAGTTTAAAAACCCTGCTCCAATATCAATTTCTGATTGGTTCATAAATACCATATTATCAACTGTTCAGTATTTTTAGACAATCACACACATTAAAAAACAAAAAAATAAATACTTATTAACTGTTTAATTATGTGTTCAACTTACTTTTCAATTTACTTTTACCTACTTTATTATTTTATTAGTTAAATAATGTTTTGCTAGAAGCTTTTAAAGTCATTTAAGCAAATTTTACTTCAATCATGCATGCCCTTCTCATAAACAATATCATTCATTGGAAAAATCAACAAGCTTTATTGTTATAGAAGAATTTCTAAAGTGTAATAGAGAGAGAAAAATGCCGCAATAAACTGATAAGCTAAATAAGTGTAACATATACTTGGTACTTGCGGATAATTCAACCGATGATGTATTACCCTGAAGGAATATCAGTCTAATGTTGTGATTTTTAAGATAATGTCTCCAAGTGATCTGTAGACACATTTAGTCGCTAAAGTGTGTCTGCAGATCGCGTGAACACGGTACATTAAAAATCGCAAGATTAGACTGATATGCCTTCATGGTAATACATCATTGGTTGATCATGTGATAAAAAACAAAAACATAAAAAAGACAAAAATGTGACGCAGGTCACATGATAAAAAAAAAAAAATGGCAAAAATATAAAAATTAAAAAAAAAATTACATATTACAGAAAGAAAAAAAAGGGATTACATGGTTTTTTAGATGGCTTTTTGGTGGGAAGAAAATGAACACCACCATGTTTCTTGGTCCTGAAAAAAAAAATACAAAAAAATAAAAAATTATTGAAAATTTACATGCATGAAATACAAAATAAGGTCAATACAAAATATAAAAACAAAAAATTATTGAAAAGTTACATGAATGAAATACAAAATAAGGCCCATACAAAATATAAAAACATACTGTATATTGCTAATTCGATTAAAAAAATTATTGAAAATTTACATGCATGAAATACAAAATAAGGTCAATACAAAATATAAAAACGTACTGTATATTGCTAATTTGATTTAAAAAATTATTGAAAATTATTTACAAATTAAACGTAATTAAGTGGAAGTTTGATAACTGAAGAAATATTAATAAAAATTTTTTGTAAATTTAATAAAAACAGATAAAAAACACTTTACCCGAATTAATGCGAATGTGTCATTAATGGCGATCTTGTATAAAACGTGTTATCACATGCCGTAGTTTTACATACATTTGCTAATTTTAAAAACGTACTATATATTGCTAATTTGAGTTAAAAATTATTGAAAATTATTTACAAATTAAATGTAATTAAGTGGAAGTTTGATAAGTGTAGAAATATTATAAAAAGAAATTTGTAAATTTTAAAAAAAAAAAAATTAATGCAAATCCAGCATTAATGGCGATCTTGGAGAAAATGTGTTATCACATGCCGTACTTTTACATGCATTTGGTAATTTTAAAAATGTACTGTATATTGCTAATTTGATTTAAAAAAATATTGAAAATTATTTACAAAGTAAATGTAATTAAGTGGAAGTTTGATCATTGTAAAAATATTACCAAAAATTTTTTGTACATTTAAAATAAAGATTTAATGCGAATATGGCATTAATGGCGACCTTACTTTTACATGCATTTGGATTACTTATTGTCTACATTCAATAATATAATTAATTATAAAAGTATAATTATTAGAAAATATGCGTGTAAAATGCGATAGTAAGGACCTCTACAGGTGTTTTAACCACAAGCTTACGCTATGGAAGAACAGAGGGGAACCCTTCTTTACTTCAACCTACTTTCTATTTAAATAGGTGAAGCTGAAGCGGTTAGATCTGCGAGTGTGAAGCTATTCAATACTTCAATGATTAAGTCCACATTTCTTATTACACATTAATACTCGCGAAATCTTTCAATTTACAACAGTCAATGGAAAGATTTTATAGTTAGAAATCTATTAAAGTAATTTAAAGTTGTAATTATAAATTTATTAAACGCACATTGATTACGTAAGTAATATTTACTGAGGCTATAACCTTGATAATATGCGTGTAAAATGCGATAGTAAGGACCTCTACAGGTGTTTTAACCACAAGTTTACGCTATGGAAGAAAAGAGGGGAACCCTTCTTTACTTCAACCTACTTTCTATTTAAATAGGTGAAGCTGAAGCGGTTAGATCTGCGAGTGTGAAGCTATTTAATACTTCACTGATTAAGTCCACATTTCTTATTACACATCAATACTCGCGAAATCTTTCAATTTACAACTATAAAATCTTTCCATTGACTCGTTGTAAATTGAAAGATTTCGCGAGTATTAATGTGTAATAAGAAATGTGGACTTAATCAGTGAAGTATTGAATAGCTTCACACTCGCAGATCTAACCGCTTCAGCTTCACCTATTTAAATAGAAGTAGGTTGAAGTAAGAAGGGTTCCCTCTTTCTTCCATAGGGTAAGCTTGTGGTTAAAACATCTGTAGAGGTCCTTACTATCGCATTTTACACGCATATTATCGAGGTTATAGCCTCAGTAAATATTACTTACGTAATCAATGTGCGTTTAATAAATTTATAATTATTAGAAAAAAAAATTAAAATTACTTACAAATAGCGTTCACTGCGGAGGACTAAATTGAGATATATGTTCCAAAATCGCAGTGAAAGGATCAGCTTTATACAACTTCCTCCACATAAATTCGCTCAAATATGAGTCCAGGTGCTGACGTGCTGTCCCTCTGTGTTTTTTATTACGCCATTTGACCAAACCCCACAATCTTTCAACATTTTGTGTATGTATGCCAGTTGTGGGGTCTACGAAGTTGTATGTGTGATTAACATGATGGTGTTCATATCCAGCCTCAGCTAACTCTTCGCTCTTATATCCCTTCCAGCAATTGCTGTAGATAGTCGAGCCTTCATGTACATTTTGCAAAATTTCTTGCATGAGAGTAGACGCACTTCTATCTCGAATGGCTACAATAAAATATTTCTCAGTCTCTCTGCATACACCACCAAATAGCCATTGCTGTGGTAGGACTCTTTCGGCATTGTTCTTCCATTTTGTGAAGAGGCTTTCGTCAATTTCCATGATTGTGTTGGGACCTCCGATTTTCCGCCTTTCATTTCTTAATCTCCAGGTACAAACTTCACGGAGGTAGTTGTTCCAATTGATAACAGTTTTGTCTGAAATATTCAATTCCTCCGCACAAAATGTTATGGATGTTAATTGTTTGGACCAATCGTAGATGAAACATATAGCAGTCACGAAATTCATTTTGGAGCCAACGAACCACGTGCCTTTTCTCATTGTGATTTGGGATAGACAATCTTTCAAGTTGCATCACCATTGTTTCACCAAATTGGGTCCCAAATTGTGAACATACTTTTTCATTTCATGACCATTTTGACACAATTTTCTTTTGGGGAAAAGTCCATGGTCTTGTAAGAAGATGATCGCTTCTTCCTCCGTACATGGTAAATTAAACAAGGTTGTTGTAGGTTCAGCCATCATAAACGCAAATATCACAAAGTAGAAGAGCTCAAAAAAGTCACTGTGATGCCGTGGATAGCAAAATCACAATAGACAAAAAAATCAACAAATTTCCCAAACCTCTCTCTGAATTTTAAATCTCGCGGGTAAAAAAAAAAAATTGACTCTCTGGTGGATTAATCATGCCAGTCACTTGGTTGCCATGACAACGTTGTCATGCAAAAAATGTCGATGTCTACCAGAAGGGAAATCGGTAAGTCAAATACGTCATCGGTTGAATTATCTGTAAGTACCTTTCTTTCTAAACTTTTGATGATACAAATAATTACATGCAACCATTTTAATAAGTGAACATTTGAAATACAGATCCACAAAATTCAGTTTCCTCAATTTTCTTTAAGTAAAATTTTATCGCAGTCAATGCTGCATTATTTGCCAATGGTTCATGGTGATTACGGTCGTATGGAAGCTCATGATGATGATTAATTTCAGGAAGAATAATATATGCCTGACAAAAGGATTTACCACTAATCATATCTTACAGGAATATAATTTAACTAAAATTTAATTCAGAAATGGAGCTAGGACAACAGTAAAAACTGAAATTTTTAGTATTTCTAAAATGATAATTTAACCTGAATGAAGTTCCCCTAGAGACAAAATGATGATGAAGAGCCCAGCCTTAAAGATGGCTGAGTTTAAATACTTTTGGTATCCCCCCTTCAATATCTGAATGATACTTCTTGTCAATAAAATTATATCCAATTTTTAATTGGTTGTTTGCTGTTGTTTTATAAATTATCTATTCTCCTTTTTACGGACATCACATGGTTTTGTTGAATTTTCCCCACTAATGAAAATCCTTCTGAGAGAATAAAAATGAGAGTTTTTAATATAAAAAAATAATAATACATAGCAGACCAACTTTAAACTCAAGATTTTGAATGAGAATTGGCTGCTATGAATATGACATTGAAATAAAGTAAAAGTTCTCTCAAAAGGCTTTCCACATTCTATTCCTAATGATTATTGATTGTTTTTATAATTAAAATTTTCTAATACATTCTTGACATATGCATTTGCACACACACATACAACTCTATTTGAACCGATTTTTTAATACTTTCATTGATTTTTAATTTTTTCTACAACCTTCTTTTAGTATTTTAGAGTTATAATTTACTTCTACATTGATACGATTTTCATCACACACTTTCTTTATTAAATAAACAGGATATTTACTTTATAAACTCTACCCCCCCCCTTCCTTTCTGATTCATCTGCTCTATTAATACGATCTGTAAAATATTTTTACTAAGTAAACCTTCAACCTCAACCGTTTCTGAATCTCTAAATCTCCGTTAAATTGACATTTTAACAAAAACAATTCTTATTTTAAGCATTTATAAATAAATTTGGCTTGAGTACTAAGTAATTTACGAAAACCTATTCAAATTTTATTTTTACTCGAACTTAGTATCTCTAAATAACTTATATCACAACTAATGCATTTTATGAGGAAAATTTTTAATACACTATTTTAAATAAAGCCAGCTTCAAACTTAGGAAGCTTTTGGTTAAAACCAAAGGCTACAATATATATATTCTCAAGTCATATATATGTAGAAGTGGATAACACTGTATAAGCTGAATAATATATAGATAGTAATTATAGGGTACAAAAAAGTTATTTTATATTGTAACTAAATTAAAGGTGTTTCAAATAACTATTACCATATCTGAGTTGTCTACAATATATATAAGATCATAATATTTAAAATAGCGTTGGATTTCTCAAGATATCCCACTATCAATAATTATAAGCAAATTATTAACAACAAGTATTATAACTCAGGTATATGAAATCACGTGAGGTGAGTACACTAGTAATTCAATAAAATATAACTCAGGTATACAGACAGTAGGTTTTATCCACCTTCATTTCTTGGTTTGATGTTAAGTGCATGTTTAAACAAATACTAAGTTAATATGGTCTAGCAGGGCGCCACTAGATTATCTGAATCTAGACACGGTTATATCTAATAACCTTTCACATGTACCGGGTTTGAATCCCCTTTTTGGTACTTTATTTCTAATAAAAATGGGAGATTTTGCTTTTTGAGCCATATCACTATACGCACTAATATTTAGGTAAAAGTAAAACATCTTTAAACTGAAGTGGAGTATATTAGGCATAAATCATTTCTTAGATCTTAGCACAACAAATGTGTTTCAACATTTTATAAGTTTACTAGCTCAGATTATATATAACTAATTTAGGATGGCAATTCACTCATCCTTGCATGAAATAGATGATGGGATGTGGTTATAATAATACTAAGAAATCACTAAATATTATAAAATCAATATTTATTTATGGCCTTTAAACAGTTAAACAGCTCATTAATTAAAATGTTGATGATGATGATGATGATGATAATAACGATAATGACAATGGTTTCAACTACAGCTCTAGGACTAAGCCTAAACATAAAACTAATTTTTATAAAGAAATTCATAATTATTGCTTAATTTTAGCATATTTACTTATATCTTAAATAACTAATATTCAACCACTGATGATGATGAATGTTCACACTTAACAAAGACTACATTTAATGAAATATATACGCCTCGTTTAATAAAACAAACTAATATTTATTACTGCATTTCTAACATATACATAAAATTTCTAGAGAAACATGAAAATTGATATGAATAATAATAACAATAATAATTGATTATACAACAATCCTCAGATTAATTTCAAGTTCTTCCCCCTTTCCCTTCAAATGTACTTTGTATTAAGTTGGATGTCACATTGACCATGATTTTCACTCCATGAGAAAAGTATTTCAAGAAAAAAAATATTATCTGGTCATTAGCACACATACTTTAGAAATCTAATATGTAAGTAGAATGTTAAAAAAAATGTTAATAGAATTGAAAGAGCAAGTTTTAGAAACAAGTTTTAAATTATTTTCTCCCCCTCTCTTCTACCTCTGAAATGCTATACTTAACTTGAAACAAAATAATCTAATATTCTAATACTACTTATTACTTCACATTCACTCGCAATTATACACATATAAAAATATTATTATGTATGTGCATGTTTTATCCCATAATAACAAAATATTATTTAGAACCAAAATAATAATATATTAGTTAAAACTAAAATCATAATACCATAAAAAAAATTGTTTTACACATTAATATTTCATAACTAAAATTAATAAACAAATAATTTTGATACATTCAAGATCATTTATGAAGCTCAAAGTTATTATTAGTAAGACATTCTTGTTTTTAATTGATCTGAATAGTCTTTAAAAGTTCTTTAAATAAAATATACCACTTTATTGCTAAAATGTTTATTAAGACTCTGATATCATAAAGAAAATAGATATAAAAAGTCATATTACCGATCTTTTGTTTGTGGTGAATTTGCAAGGGTTCAAACTTGTCTTGTATAATGTCTATATTTCTGCAGCTACCATTTCCATTTTATGTGGGAACAATCTCTTTCTTGAGGTGTATAACTATTTGATGATGATGACTCTATTGAGGTTATTTGCTTTAGTGGACAATTTGGAAATCATTATATTAATTTTTCTTCTCTTCCTGTCAAGCATGATTCTTTTAGTGGATGAAATACAGCAGTTGTTTTCACATTTATAAATTTTCTTGAGTTTAAAATCAGTTGTTGGAACAATTAATTGGACTTGATGATTAATATTTATCGGTAGATTAATTAATCTTTCATCGAATGCAGGTGAATGCTTTCTTCCTTCTATTAAAAAACATCTTATTTCTCTGGTCAGTTGAAAGGTGTAGAATATTATTTTAGACAAGACATCTTTTCTTTCCTATATGATGTGCAGCTTTCCAGATGGTCTGGAAAAGATGGGACATACATATAATTTTTCTAGCCAGCCATTTCTTATATTTTCAACATTCAATTTAATAGTCTAATAATCTGAATCATAATCACAATAATAATTCTTCAAGATAGCTTTTTATATCCAATTTTTAGCTAACTTAACCAATCAGAGATAGCGTCACTTGCTATTTTTGGACAAATTCGTTTTAATTAGATCTCTAATTTATTTTCAACTAAATTATTTTTCAACTGAAAAGTTTAATCCTTTTTTTTCCAGACACTTTTGTTTTTTTTTTTAAAAAAAATAGACTTAAATCCTTTTTTTTCTTTTTTTTACACCTAGGTAACATTTCAAATTTTTGAGCTTCCTTCTTTAGATCTTAAGATAAGACAATTTCAAAATTAGAGTTCCCACCCAGATTAAGCTCCCAAAGTGACAAACAATCATTTACAAAAACAAAATTGCTACACAAATAGATATCTGATTGAACAGATTTCCTCTTTTAACATAAAATTGTACAAAAAAATAATTTGACCGATTTAACCCTTCCTTTTCTTTCAATATTTAATAAATGTAAATTTCTGTATGTAATGTACACACATACTTCATTATTTCAAATCATTCATAAACTAACATTAAATAATATAATTGCTAGCTTAGTAATTATAACCCTATTATTTAATTAAATCTGTAACTTTTAAATCCCAATTACAATTATAGAAAAGCAAAATAGAAGCATAGAATAAGATATTAGAATTGATCAAGCATAGGTTAGTTTTAAAGAAAGTTAAAATGTTGAAGATTTGAAATATAGAACAATTAAATAGCTTACACATACACTGCCTATACATATGCGTTATAACTTTGCTTTTTAACAGAAAATTTAAATATTAAATGTGTGTGCTGCTCTTTTTGAGATTTATTAACATACAAACAAGTAAAGCATATAATTGTTGACCCACTCTCTTTCTATCTAAAGCTTTTAGAACTGGACCTTGTAGGGTTTGAACTTGGATGCCCTACAGCTTTATTTATTGTTATATAAAAATGTGATGATGATTTTGTTTTACATTTTCTTACATGCACATTACTGTAAATTTAGCTAGTGACTAAATTGTAATGGCACAATATATAAATGAAGATTTTACAATCAAAAGATATAATTTTCAGCTTATTTTCTGTATGTAGTTATTTGTTCTCATTAATTATTAATCAAACGTGCATAATGCTATATAGTGGAAAAATATAAATTATATATTTATATTATGATGTGATTACTCTACATCATAAAAGTATCACTTATATCTTTTTTATCTGTTAAATCCAAGTTTGAATACTAAAAAAAAGGAAATGGTAAAATTAATTCACAATATTAAATTTTAAATAGATACTCAAATAAAAAGGAAATAATGACTTAAACAATGGAGAGAACAACAGCTTCACACTCCCAAATTAAGATACTTCAGATTGGCCTATATAAATGGAAATAGGTTAAAGATAAGACAGCCACTCTTATCTTTATAAAACTCATCATCTTGTATCATAGTTTGAGAGGTCCCTCTGTTGCAAAATAAAGATATTGCTTAACTATTATAAATTTTAAGGCACATTTGATACAGGTCTTAAAAGTATTTAAAATCATTGATGGAATGTTCACATGAAAGCACAGATAAAGATAATACATTATAAATAACAAAGCCAATTTGCACATAATTATGGATATCTTGGCCAGACATCTTCTAATCAAATAAAATGTGTCAGAGATTATAGTTTAAATGAGGAAATAAGTGTGTGATCATCATAGATATTTATAATCATTTGCAGTATGTTATATCACATTTGCACAAAAGTTACAGTTTGATGTAATAATATTTTAAAAATATTTTTGTGTAAAAATAAATAAACAAATAAAATATATAAAATAATAGTTTTTACTTCACCTTTGATTAGTAATTAATTGAGATTGCGCTTTACGCAAAAAAGTGAAGCTTGTCTAACTCTTACAAAGTTATATGGCTTAGCACTTTCAGAGACCTTGAGTCTCCATAATCATAGCCTACTTTTAACTGAAGTTTAGTTGTGGTTTATGTAAAATATATGCAAATTTTATAATGACCATTTTCTGGAGATTGTAAAGCACGATTCTGTCCGGTTTATTGCATAATTATCATTTGCAATAAAACATGCCTCTTTGATTTTTTGTTTCACATCATTGCGTTCAGTGCACAGTGCCCTTGCTATAGTGGGTTCAAACATATGGCCATTTGTATTTTGGTGCTCGAAGAATATGGATCTGTTCTCATCGTTATTTATAGATTTTCTGTACAAATAATGATGTTGAGCTGTTCTTGTTGTGATGTTGGCATGGGTCTCCCCATAGTATGCCACTCTACATCCATTGGTTGGGCATGAAATTTTATAAACTGCTTGGGATATTTGATCAGAAGGTTTTTTGTCTTTGGTATTGTTTATCATTCTGTTTGTTGATGGTGGGGCGTGGAATCCTAGTTCAAAGGACTCAGCAAATATTTTGTAATATTTTCTAGCAATTGATGGTATGTATGGAAGCATTATTCTGGGTTTATTGTTTTTGACCATGTAAACCCAGAATAATGTTTCCATACATACCATCAATTGCTAGAAAATATTATAAAATATTTGCTGAGTCCTTTGAACTAGGATTCCACACCCCACCATCAACAAACAGAATGATAAACAATACCAAAGACAAAATACCTTCTGATCAAATATCCCAAGCAGTTTATAAAATTTCATGCCCAACCAATGGATGTAGAGCAGCATACTATGGGGAGACCCATGCCAACATCACAAGAACAGCTCAACATCATTATTTGTACAGAAAAGCTATAAATAACGATGAATACAGATCCATATTCTTCGAGCACCAAAATACAAACGGCCATATGTTTGAACCCACTATAGCAAGGGCACTGTGCACTGAATGCAATGATGTGAAACGAAAAATCAAAGAGGCATGTTTTATTGCAAATGATACTTATGCAATAAACCGGAAAGAATTGTGCTTTACAATCTCCAGAAAAAAGTCATTATAAAATTTGCATAAATTTTACACAAACCACAACTAAACTTCAGTTAAAAGTAGGCTATGATTATGGAGAGTCAAGGTCTCCGAAAGCACTAAGCCATATAACTTTGTAAGAGTTAGACAAGCTTCACTTTTTTGCGTAAAGCGCAATCTCAATTAAATAAAATATATATATTATTTAAAATTTGCAATTCACAAGCAATCCCAGTTCACAATTGTTGGGGTTGTGTTGTGAATGGAAATTTTACACTTTTCAGAAAGACAAAAAAGGGTGAGTTGAAAAATGTAAGAATTAAAGGGGGAAAAATCAGGTTAAAATAGAAAGTATGACCTGATGTCAGTGTCAATTAATTATAAGAAAATTATACTATTGTGATTCTGATATGGACAAGGTAATTAAACATATACCCAAGAAAAAAAAACAAATTTAAATATAGATTAAATAGAAAAAACATGACTTCTAATTATTGGATTAAGTAAAAAAACTTGACAAAATCAGGTGAGTGAGCTTTGAAATATTTGTAAATTTTGGCTCATATACTGGGGTAACTATGTATAAAAAGTATTGTCTATTACAAGAGAATTACTATTTTGTATTTCTAGGGAGTAATAAATTTTAATAGCTACACTTAGTAGATCAATGATTCAGTTGGCAGCTATGAAGAAAATCTTTTCTACTATTGCAACACATTTGCATTACATGCCAATTTCCTGGTTGATATGTATCTCCTGGACCATTTATCATGTAGCCTTCAGAATCCCATTGAGATCAAATGGCTTCATGATCCATAGGTGATGCACATTATAATTTACTATGTTTTAAGTTGTTAACCTTGCTTGATAGCTTGACAATAAGAATGGAATTTGTAATCCCCTCTGTGATAGTTCTAATCTCAAGAAGTTGAAGATAACATATGGAAAATAAATTAACTGCTTATAAATTCTTTGATTGTAGACTCAAACTTCTTTGTGGACAAGAAGTGCTAAAGTTACCATTGAGAAACTGTTAGAAACTGCTAATTTCTTAAAGAAGGAATTACTTTAGAATAGATAATTAAATTAGCAGGTCTATACCAAACTAAAACCTGCAGTAAGATTTCCTTGTATAATTCAATTTCTGCAAAATTAAGTAAATATTTTTTTGTTTTAAATCTATAGATTATTTGTCTTATTTAAATATATAAACGTACTTATATATTTACTTCTGTATAATTTGAATTTCTGAATACTTCAAGAGTAGTGACTATTACTCATTTAGGAATTTTTAGATGAGCAAAATTCATCTCTTTGAATTAAACAAGACTGCATTTAATTTGTATTCATTTAATACTTTCATTAGTGTTATTCAAAATAAATTGCATACATTGGAAATATACGAATTCAATTAGGAAATAAAAGCCAAAAATATGAGCCTAATATAATATTAAATTCTATTCTGGGATTAAAAGTTATTTGTTATAGTATTTTGGATGCATATTGGAGTTTTTAAAATTAATTTTAAATGCATTGCTATTCTTTGTGTAGTGATCTTATTTCTAAGATTTAGTTAAAATATACATTTTTATCAATGCACCACGACTAAACTACTGCCTAGAATATTTGTTGCAAAAAATGAAAATTATGCAACTTAAGGGTTAAACACTATTTGCACTATTCAATTAAGTAAACTTTGAGAATATCATAATTGCTCATTTTAGTAATTATATTACAAAATTTGTCACTAGAATAATAATTTTACAATTAATGATAATCAGAAAATACAGTCTATATATAATTTAGGAGTCATAGTATGTTAAAAGATTGTGGAGAGGAATGTGGGTGTGCATCTTTGGATTGCCATCTTTTTAAGGTAAATAATAACTATATTTTGATGACTTAAATATGATGCTAAATAAAGTGGAAAGATTTAACTTTATATATATTGTAACATAAATAAAGAGATCATTGATCCATTGTAACATAATTAAAAGATCAATAAGATCCGATCCAAGTATCAAAAATCCAAATATATTAAAATATCCAAAAATTCAAATATTATTACTTAATAAACAAAACAGAATTGTAGCTTTATTTTATATCAAAAAGAAAAGAATTATTTAATCTGAGAAGTGGCTATTAAACAAAAGATCAGACTGAGTTATCAACCATATTAAGGGTCATTGGATTACATGAAACATACTCCTGGATAGTAGCTATATAGCCATAAGGTCATAAATATTAAAATGATGAGTAGAAATAAATTAAACATATTTCTATACTTAGATTTTCAAAGATATCACAATATCAATAATTATAAACAAATTATTAATAACAACTATTATAATTCAGGTATATGGAAATCAAGTGGGTGAGTACACTGGTGACTCAATCAAATATCTCTCAATATATTCCCCAGTAGATTTTACTCGCTCTTATCTCTTGGTTGGATCTCAAATGCATGTCTAAGTGAACAACAAGTGAATATGGTCTATCCGGGCGCCATTAGATTAGCTGGACCTAGACAAAGTTATATTTATAACTTTTTCACATGTACCAGGTTTGAATCTCTTTGGTACCTTATTTCTTACAAAATGTATGATTTTGATTTTAGACCCATAGCACTGTATGCACTAATATTTAAGTAAACACCTAGGTAACATAAAACATCTTTAAACTAAAGTGGAATTCATTAGACAAAAATCATTTCTTAGATCTTAACATAACAAATGTGTTTCAATATTTTTTTTTATAAGTTTTACTAGCTCAGATTATATTATTAATTTAGGATGGCAATTCACTCATCCTTGCATGAAATAGATGATGAAATGGTGGTTATTATAATAACAATAAGAAATCAATATTTATTTATGGCCTTACACATTTAAACAGCTCATTAATTAAAACGTGATGATGATGATAATGACAAAAATAATGGTTTCAACCACAGCTTTAGGACTAAGCCTAAACATAAAACCTAATTGTTATAAAGAAATTCATAATTATTGCTTAATTTTAGTATATCTAATTGGAACTTAAATAGCTAATGTTTACCTTGATGATGAATGATCACACTTAATAAAGACTACTCTTAATGAAATATATACGCCTCATTTAATAAAATAAACTAATATTTATTGCTGCGTTTCTAACATATACATAAAAATTTCTATATCTACACGAAAATTTATATAACAATAACAACAATAATCATAATCGACTGTTTTAAAATCATAACATTAATTTTTAAATTCTTCCCCCTTTCCCGTAAATGTATTTCAAATTGGATGTCACATTGACCATGATTTTCACTCCACGAGAAAATGTCTAAAAAAAAAATACACTTTTTTTTCTTCTCTCTTTTCTCTTTCACACATATACCCTTATAAATCTAACATGTAAGTAGAATGACAAAAATAAATGTTAGTAAAATTGAAAAGAGCAAGTTTTAGAAACAAGTTTTAAATTATTTTCTCCCCCTCCCTCCTAAGTGCTGAAATGCTATATTTTCCTAAAACAAAATAATCTAATATCTCCAATGTTATATGTCAATCATTCTCACACATACCCAACAACACATGTAACAAGTTAATATATTGCTATGTATGTGTGTGTTTTATCCCCATAATAACAAAAATATTATTTAAAACAAAATAATAAAAAAAAATATTACCTATTAATAACATTTCATAACTTTAGGTTAATAGACAATCATATGTTTATCATTATTAAGAAATTCTGGGTTTCAATTGATCTTGTTTGTTTTAAAAGTTCTTTAAACAAAAATATACCACTCTGTTGCTAAAATTTTACTAAGTCTCTGATATCATAAAGAAAATATATAAAAGAAAAACTTATATTACCAGTTCTATTCTTTGTAGCGACTTCCAATAATTCAAATTTATCTTGTTCAATGTCTATATTTTGCAGCTACCATTTCCATTTTTCTTTGGGAACAATCTCTTTCTTGAAGTGTATAATTATTTAATGATGATGATTTTATTGAGGTTATTTGCTTTAGTGGACAATTTGGAAATCATTATATTAACTTTTCTTTTCTTCCTGTCAAGCATGATTCTTTTAGTTGATGAAATACAGCAGTTGTTTTCACATTTATAATTTTGCTTGGATTCAAACTCAGTTACTGAAACAATTAATTGGACTTGATGATTTAATATTTATCAGTAGATTACTCTTTTTTTTCTGATCACCTCCAAATGCAGGTGAATGCTTTTTTATTTTTATTTAAAGACATCTGATTTTTCTCGGTCAGTTGAAAGGTGTAGAATATTATATTTCAGACAAGACATCTTTTCTTTCCTATATGATGCACTGGCTGGTCAACAGACAAGACATATATTAATTTTTCTTAGCCTGCCATCCTTATATTTTCAACATTCAAAACTTGATATTAAAAAATTTTTTTTAAAAAAAGGTTATCTAGCAGAATTAAAAATGTTTGCTTTAGTTTCAATAATTTTTAAAAAGTCTCTCTAACATCTCAACTGATTTTCCAGACTGCTTTTATATCCGATTTTTTTATTTCTATTTTTGATCAATTCATTTTTAGCTGGAGAGTGCAATCTTTTTTAGGAACATTAACCTTTCCCCCTTTTTTCCCCCCCCTAAAATACAAAAAAAAAAAACCCTTCAAAAAATTTTAACTTTAAAAGTAAAAATCACACACCTGGTTTCCAGACAAACTTTTGTTTTGAAGGAAAAAATAGTCTTAATCCTTTTTTACACCCATGTAACATCTCAAATTTGAGCTTTTTTCTTTTGATCTCAAGATGAGACACTTTTAAAATTAGACTTCTCACATCATCTCTAAGTTTTTCAACAGAAAAACAACCCTTATAATACAAAAAAAATTGTTGAGTAAGAAAAAAATATATAACAGATTTTCTTCTTTTTCTCTCAATATTTAATAAATGTAGATATATTTATGTGATGTAACACACACACGCTATCATTCAAATCATGTATAAACTGACATTAAATAATCTAATTGATAGCTGAGTAATTATAACCCTAATATTTAAACTTAAATCCTTAGCTTTTAAATCCAAATTACAATTATAGAAAAGCAAAAATAAAAGTATAGAATAAGATATTAAAATTGATCAAGCATAGGTTAGTTTTAAAGAAAGTTTAATATCTGAAATTTAAAAGTGACTAACTAAATAGCTTTTATAACACACACTGCCTATACATATGCATTATAACTTTATTTTTTTAACAAAAAATTAAAAATTACCTATTAAATGTGTAACTGTTGCCCCACTCTCTCTCTGTCTTAAGCTTTTAGAACTGGATCTTGTAGGGTTTAAACTTGGATGCCCTACAGCTTCCTTTTTATATAAAAATGTGATGATGATTTTTGTTTTACATTTTCTTTTATGCACATTACTACAAATTTAGCTAATGACTAAATTGTAATGGCACAATATATATATATGTTAACTTTAATAATCCATAAATTTCCAATGTAACACCCTCTGGTTTAATTATATATTTTGCACAAATGCTGCTGAGTTATATAACTGGTGCATCAACATATGGTTAATAATTATTTCTAACAATATAATATATATAAGATTAATATTATTTATTAAGATTTTTTTTTAGAAGCAGGAATTCCCTTAATTTATTCTCCTTCAGAGTTATTTGTTGTAAGCTTTAATAACCAATGGAGATACTTGATGGTAATGTTACATTAATTTGAAATTTCTGGCTTAGATACTTCGCAGCAAAAGAGTTAGACTCAGAACATCTCCATATCCATTGGTTACCTTAACACTTTTATATTACCAAGTTAATATATTGCAAAATAATGTAAAGTTTTATATCAATAAATGATAAATCTGATACTAGGCCAGTAACCTTAGTTTTAAGTTAACTGTGACCACATTCATCATTCACATGCTTTAATTTTATTTTATTTTTGTTTGTATTTCAGTCATATATAAATGAAATATTAACATTCTATTTCCTTCTATGCTCTTCAATGCTTTTTTTATTCTCAGTGAAAAATATTTTTAACAATAGCAAAATAATAAACATACATAACCAGCTATATAAATAAATAAATGTAAAAGATAACAATGCTGATAATAAATTTATACTAGCAAGCTAACTATGAGTTGAGTAAGTATTATTACACTATAAACAATTATTTAAAAAAATCAAAAATCAACAAGTAGTGGTAAAGCATTTTTTTTTATAGAATAATAATGGTTGATTGATACGTGCTGCATAATTTTCTGAAACAAGAAAGATAAGATCTCAATATGACAAAGTTAAGAGGATTTAAAAAAATAAAGGATAGGGTGAAAATAAAAATTTGACACTTTGATTAATGAATGTGTAAAAAGAATAGCATAACCATGTTCCAAAAATTGATTTAAATCAAAATATAGAGCAAGTTTTACTAATAAAACTATATATATATAAAAATTTCCTGTCAAATTAATCCACCATGGAAAGTCAATGAAATTCATGATGAAGTGCAATAAATTTTTTTTTTTGTACTTCAAAGTAAGGACTAATAAATAAATCAAGAACTATGATGTATATAGAGAATAAATGCAATCATGGACTCTGCACCTATAAAAGTATTCTTTTTCAATGTTGGAGACTATATTACAATCTTATTTCTCATTTTTACAATATTCACATTATCCTTCATCTAACCAACTTAGATTAACCTGGGATTATTATTCTCTTCCTGACAGAATTTAGATATCTACTTCTTAATCAATATTAGATAGTTACCTGGAATGCCTATAGGTCAGATACCTGAAAGAAAAAGCAAAATTTACTTGTAACTGGAACATTTTTCCAAAGTTTTTCTGGTGCAGCTTCAAATCTCAGGTCATAGACATGGTAAGATGTGTTAATTAATATGCTGTGAAGCACTTTATAAGTTATATATTAATAAAACAATTAAAAATATGGAATCAGAGAAAGATTAAACTTAGACTATTAACTGCTTAAAAATAAACTTTTGTTATCACTAAAAAATTCTGAATGTAGTATTTGGATTAATTTATAATAAAGAAGAATATTTATAGTCAGAAATGTGCAATTAAAAACAAGACCTGTCAAGCATTGGTGGCTGAGTGGTCAGCACAGCTGCCTTACAAGCAATTGTCCTGGGTTCATGGGTTCGCTTCTAGGCTGATGCTTTGACACATGAAAAAAAACAAGACCTTCCATAAACAAATTTCCATTTTTCAAAATTTTAGCAAATTAATAATTTATGCAATATGATATAAAATTCATTCTTCTTCTTAGATGAAGGCAGAAATATCTCATACAGGCTATATGCCCAGAGATCCTGTTTGTCTAGTAAAATTCTTTTTTGATGACATTGAAATATACTACACAATAAACTTGTCCATTTATTATTTCTTACTACAAAAACATTCAGTTTTGATTCATTTTTTTCCTGTTTTTATCCCATTTTTTAAAAAAAATAGTTTGGTTAATTTCAATTATCCTAAACAAAAACAATGCATCAAATCTCTATCTCTTTCATTTCCTTAAAGTTTCTGCTACTCTTCCTACAATATGTTTTTCTTTATTATTTATTATTCTAAACTAAATTATTATTTAACTTTGCTTTGAAAGGTATGACATATTTAGAAAGTTGTGTGTAGCTTTTTTAAGCACATACAGAATATGAGATGAACTGTTTAGTTTGAATAGCTTTATCTAATAATATTGCTTAATCAACAAATGCATATATGTATAATAATATATAAAGCAAGCTATAATAGATTCTTGCAAAGAAAGGATGTATATTTATATTTCGTTATGATGGGGGAAAAAAGACAAATTTATTTCTTTTCATGTTTAGGTTATATATATTCAAATTATACCATTAGCGCCTTCTTAGATACTTCATCAATACTTTTATTTGTATTAAACTAACAGTTTCAACTGTCCTGCAGTCATCATCAGAGCTACAATATTCAAATATATAATTATACAATTATTACACTTATCCACATATTGATATACATAATTAAATATACAATATAAATAATATGTGGATAAGTGTAATAATTGTATAATTATATATTTGAATATTGTAGCTCTGATGATGACTGCAGGACAGTCGAAACTGTTAGTTTAATACAAATAAAAGTATTGATAAAGTGTATAAGGGATGTTAATAGTATGATATGTTATAATAGAAATCAATACATAGGAAAAGAAGAAGTAGAAAATTATATATTAAAATTCGTATATTTCATTAATTAAAAGTGCTTCTGTGCTGGGTAATTATCTTGTTTTATTGTTTTGCTAGTAAGAGAGAAAAAAATCATTGGTTTGCATTCTTTAATTTAGAATAAATATTAAATTCTTAGAGTTAAAGAATGAAATAAGCAACTATTGGTTTAATTATACCAGTAAGCATATTTTCTGCTTAAAGGAGTGTCTTTTTTTAAAACAATATAGCCAGGTGAAATGTAATGATGATGAACGGTTTGGTTTTTTTTTAAAAAAAAAAAAACAAATAGAAAAATATAAATAAGTTAGAAAATTGATGCATTTTTACTTCTTATTAATTCAGATGACATTAACTTAGTCAGAAACTTTGAAGAAGCATAGAGCTGAAGAGAGGCACAGAATACCAAACTGCAAATGGTCAGACGAGCAGCATTATGGGCCACTAATTCTGTAATTGAACTTGTAATTATTGCTGCTGTTTCTAACTTCATACCTATATAAATCTAAACCCTATAAGATATCTGCGTCCTATGTCACAGAAAACTGCAGTCTGACATTTTATCTTGGACCTAAAGAAAGTTTCAGGCAGACAATCAATATCATTAAATTAAAATATATATATATATGGTGGACTTTTTGATTAAATTGATAATATAAAAAATAATTAATCTTTTACACTATATATATATAATTGCTAAGCATGTGATTATTAATTGTATATTTATATTCTGAACTTACTAAATAAATGTCTTAATTATAAAAAAGTTTTTATACTTACAACATTAATTGTATCATAAAGTTACAATGAATGAAAAGACAAACATTTATATAACTTTTATGTAACTATGAATTTACTTTGATCAGTATTATGTAAACAGAGACCTGCCTATATTTTATTTTGAATACAACCCCCACAGTTTAATTGTATTATAAAAATACATTATCCTTTTTAAAGGATTTTATCTATCTTATGCCTATTTACTAATGTGATATAAAGAAATATTCTTTTTAATATTGTGTGTGTATATATAAATAAACATAAAGGCACGATGATTTTCAACGTTTATTAATTGCAATTTTACAAGAGTTTCTAAAGTCTGCTTTTTATTATCGATTTTTCCTTCTTGATTTATTTTTCAATTATTTTAACTGCTTTCCATTGCTTTTTTTTATTTTATTTACATTTTCTTTTTTTACAATTTTTTAAAAAAATAATTACAAATGATAATAATTTTAAAAGTAAATGGTAAAACACTATTAAAGTTAAATTTAAGTCTAAAATAAATACTGCATATATATAAACATTTTTTTTTTTTTGGATTTTTTTAAAATTAGAGTAATTATTTTTTAGAAAGCTAATGTACCAGTTAAATAAATTACTTTGTTTACTAAAAATAATGTGTATTTTGACAAAATTACTTTTTGGCAATTTATTAATATTAATAACTGTATTTACAAAAATAAAAAAAAATCTCTTAATTCTTTTTCCTTTTTTCTACTTAAGCACATACACATATATATTCAAGATTTTTATGAAAAGTCTTTAGTCTTTTACAGAATTTAATTATAGATCTAAGACTCTAACATTTAATAAAAAAGCAATACAGATATTTCAGACTACACAGGTAGTTTATGTTAAGATACATATTGGAATTAACGAAGATGGGTCAAGTCAAGCGTTGGTGGCCTAGTGGTTAGCAAAGCTGCCTTCCAAGCAGCTGGCTCTGGTTCGCTTCCCGGTCAACTCATTTGACACATGAAAAAAAAAAAAAAGATGAATTAAAAGTGAAATATATGAATAACATAATTAACAATTATCACCAACACTATTGAAATAATTAAGAATCTGAAAATAGTTTGAGCTGAACACATTATTAAAAAAGATGTTAAAAGATTATCAGTTGAAAATTTTTAATAAAATCCTAAGTGATTGTAAAAGACCTAGAAAAAGATCATATATAAGATGGGTGGATAAAATAAGAGAGTTTTGAAATTGTAAAAAGTGGTCTATACTTGAAAAGCTTTCATATTCCAATGATTGAAGATGATGAAGATTGTAATTCTATTAACATGTCAGAATAATCTATTGTAATGGGATGGGGTTATTGAGTGATAGTAAGTAATTGAGTGAACCTGGGGTGATGGCAAAAATCATCATCAACCCCAAGTCACTACAAAATACAAAATCAAATTTATAAAGTTATCTATAAAAGTATATATAATTAAATATTTATAAGAGGATGAGATTAGGAAATCTCTGTGACCATTGTGAGATCAAACAGTTAATTCAGAAGAGAAACTATAATAATTAATCACCAGCATTATCATTTAATAAAATAAGTACAAGTAAATACTTGAGAGAAATAACCATCCATCATCATTGATGGGAATAAACAAATCAGTAAAATAAATCAATACAGTAAATCAACAGTCAACCCTGTGACTGGACTGGAAATTGGTCTTCTTTAGACCAGGTCAACTATTGAGCCTTTGCCAGCTTGGGCAATTATTTAAACATAACTTGGATGCACCAGCTTAGTGCCCATCCACTAAAATACACAAGAATCAAAAATCGAAACAATAATGCTGGAACAATAAAACATGCTGATCATCATCAATGCTCGGGCCACTTGTACTGCTCAACTATAAACTTAAATTTTTAATAAAGACTGAAGTAAAATAAAAAATAATAGTGTGTGGGCTTTAAAGAGTATCCTCTTTTGCGCCAACCAGGATAATGATTGATCATCACTGGATGCCCAAAGCACTAAACATATCCCCATTTATCCGTGTCTGAAATCTAGCTCAGAGAACATGGGCTCGATTACTGTATGTGAACAAGAGATGATGGAATACAATTTTTAACAATTAAATATAAGTTTATTAATAACAAAAAATAAATAAATAAATAAATGATTACGGTCTTATAAGGGTTCTGATTTTGAAAGATACACAATAATAAAGTCATCCCTCTGTAATTTACAAGATTACTACAAAATTCAAGTTTTCACATTAATTTACATAATCCCTATTCAAAATTTAAATTGTTACATTGATTTACAAAATTAAAATTTACAATCCAAGTTATTACTATGGTTTACATATATAGGCGCACAGATGCACGATTTATAATATACAATTAATCAATTTCAATTGACATTCAATAACAACAAAAAATGATTAAAATTTACATATGTGTTATAATTGATAACATACGCACATATACATGTGTGTACGTGAAATAACCTATTTGACTTGTTACAAAATAATTATCAAATCTTAAATTATATATAAATATAATAAATAATTAAAGTTTCAGTTAAAAGAAATACATTTACATAGTAGGTTTACTGAAACGCATATATATCTAATTTGCACAGACGTGCAATATATTAATTTATCTACATAACATTAGTATTTATCACAATAAAATTATTACAGATTATTCTTGCAATTTTATTCTCTTTGCTGAATAGACTTTTTCTTGAAACAAGCACTATCAAATTTTTGACAGATGATTGTTGATTGATTTAAAATGTCTCTTTTTTTTTTCAATAAACAAAAGATAAAATCGTTTTATAGAATTAAGAAAATATAAATTTCAAAATGTCTTTCTGCTTGATTAGTTAATGCTGATGAAGTAGGCAAGGTGAGAGAGGAAAAGTGAATACGTGAAGTGCAGCTCTTCATGCCATGATAAGTAGATAGTCAAGCATGGACTAAGTACACAATGCCCCATGATGTTGTGAGAAAATACCTCATTTTTAAGCACTGCCCCTTCTAAGTACCTAGACAGATCATCCACAAGAAATAGTATCCAGAAAAAATATCAGGCACTGAGCCAGCCCTGCTCATCTCTTGTGAGTCTTAGGGGCTTTAGAAGAGGTCTATTCATGAGACCAAGGCCTATACATGAGGCCTACATATACACTGCTGTACTACCCTGGGAGCTCAATATCTAGGTCTAGACAGTGCTGAGGATATACTTCGGAGCACCATAGCACATTGCATCCACACAGCCCTACTCAACTATACACCCACCATAGACATAAAAAGTACAAATTTACGCATCACTTTCAAAATGTAATTTTACTAAAGAAATTATTTAAAATTTAGTTCTTATATATAACTCTACTCACCACAGCTGTATATGCATTTATCTGGATTTCTCTGCCTTTAAATAGTCAGCATCTATATAATTATTTATTTAGCAAGCTGGTTCTTTTGGTCCATTAGAAAAATATAATCCATGTTTGTTGTGATCATGAGGTATAAGTATGCAATCCATGTAAAATCTTGATTTGTAGTTGGTCTCTGCTCTATATAGGATTATTCCAGGCAATTAGCTGTCTTGGTTTGATAGATTTCAGGCTATGAATTTCAGCATAAAAAAGTGGGTCATTTTCTCCATGTGAATTTCAAACTCCTGCTAAGGAAAACAGTCTATTATCTTGCCTTCAGCTACCTCAGTTTATGGTAACTATTCTGCCAACTTTCTACTACAGCTAACAACAAACTGCAGCTATCCATTTTGGTTAGCTAATTTCTGCCACTTATTCAAAAAGTTTTAGTAGCCAAGCTGTTCTGTTCAGCTCTTACAAAAAAAACTACAATCCAAACTGCTCTCTTCAAAAATCATTGCCCAGACTGGAGTTAATTTGTTATCAGCCCTTTTATAGACTCATCTATGGTGATAACAGCAGCTTGATTAAAAACAGAGTTTTTATTTTTATCTCACTAATCTCTTTGAAAACATATACATGTTTTTACATAGGGGATTTCTAATAGATAAAAATTTTGTTTAATTAAAATTTCAAAAATACAACAGGGTGTTTTTAAATTTCAAAATCAGAGTAATAATTAATAATAATGCAATATTTATATTTATTCAGACCTTTTTAAAATATTAATTTCATAATGAAATTTTACCCTAAACCCAGAGTTATTTAACCCTTTGCTTATTATTATTTTATTTTAGGAAATATAAAAAAAATATCTACAAAAATTTATTCTGTGTTTATTTCTACTTTTACTTTATTTTAGATATATATATATATGCACATACACTATATTAGTGTGTGTGATGTAACTCAACTGGTTACACTATAAAGAAATTAATATATATGGGGTTTGAACTCAGATTTTCACACACTCCTCAACTCTCCATGCCATCTCATACTGCTGACACACTTGTTGAAGAGATAAATAATTACCAATATGCATATTTCATGCTAAACCAGAAATCATCAGTTGGTCCAGATTACCATCTCCACACATATATACAATCAGGGGTGTATAAGCCTGTACAGAGTATTAAAGATAATTAATATAAATTTACTTGACGTGTTTGCTCATTGTAAGCTTTTTTTTAGTAACAACTCCATTTATAATTACAATTCATAATTGATAAACGATAATAAGGAATGTGATTTACATTTGAATAATTTTAGGAAATAAAAAAGTGAATAAGTTTTAAATTTGTTTAATTCATTTGGTAGTATATTAGAAAAAAAATATTATAGTTTTAAATATCAACTGTTCTTATTTAAATTATATAAATTCACTATGTTTTATTTTTTTCTAAACACACACACATAGAGATATAATAAAGAGCAAATATTTCTAAATAAGCTTATTTTATTATTTTTATTTATTTTATTATGATTCAGGGAGGAGCTAGGACATCAGATTCAAAAATACCAATTCTAATCAAACATTTATTTAATACTTAACTATTAAAAAGAAGATCTGAAACTTTCAGACATCTAATGTCTTCAAATTCAGCTCTCTAACTGAAATAGCTATATGGGCCTGAACTAAATTCAGATATTCCATATATTAAAGCCTTAGCAATTTAATATAGTTAAAGCTTCAATAACCAAAATTATAATAGTAATAAAAGCAAGTGATAAATCACATGACCTATATAGCTTGTAATTACCAATATGTAATAAAGAACAAATATTTCTAAACAAGCTTATTTTATTATTATTTTTTTATTTATGATAAATCCCATTTCAGTTGGAGAGCTGAATTTAAAAACATTAGATGTCTGAAAGTTTCAGATATTCTTAATAGTTAAATATTAGATAAATGCTTGTTTAGAGCTCCTCAATGAAGAGAACCATAGTTTGAAACCGGTCTGGGATAGGGACAACCATAGATAAAGATTTGAATGCTTTTACTTATAACATTTGTCATAAAAAAATAAATAATAATAATAATAATAAAATAAGCTTTTTTAGAAATATTTGCTCTTTATAATATATTGGTAATTATAGGCTATTAAGATCATGTGATTTATCAATTAGTTTTATTACTATTATATATATATTGAACCTGATTGAAATCCGATTAAGTTTTTAATTTTCACTAAACTTAATTTTTGTTAAATTTTATATGTTTAAATTTTATTATTATTTAAAAAAGAATACGTGTATCAAAATACACAAGCGTTTATATGTAAAATGTGTTTATATCATTTTAATGTTTATCGATTTATTTTAGTTTTCTTATACCGCTTGTTTTTACTTTAAATCAATTAATTAAAAAAACAAGCAACCTAGCTAATTACATTCCTGTGGCTTTTATTTTAAAGAGTGGAGATTTGATTTTTATGTAATTGTTTTCATTTCAATAATCCCTGGGTAGAATTCCTAGATTAGATTGAGTGGGAGATTAATATTTGCACTGCTTAAGGCGTAGAAATTGGACAACAAGGAAAGTGTTTCACAGGAAATGGAGCAACATATAAATAGCCCCGAAAATTTGGAGGGTCAGTTAATTCATTATTCGTCACTAGACAAGCTGTTCCTCAAGTGAAAGTTTATCTCAACGGACATTTAAATTCTTAAAGGAAATTTTGCTGTTATTTAAATCCTTTTGCTTGCAACAAGATGAAAAATTCTATACGTGTTACCATCACCCGAATGGCTTGCTAACTCAACAAAAGATGGATCCCTGACTTCCAAATTTGCTCCAGTAATGCCTTAAACACCTACAAGAAGCCAGAACCTCGTTACATCTACCTTGCCATGGTTGAAGAACCTGAAAATGAACTTAAGTAAAAGTGCGCATTCTACGCGAACTGTGTTTTACCAAAAGGTAACTATTTGCTTTTATTCTTCCCAGGGTAAATTAATTCTCATTAAATCTCCGCTCAGTCTAATCATAAATATGTATTCATAAGCTTAAGTAATTTATATAGCCTCATATTTAATATTTGCTGTGTTTTCTAATATTTTGTAGTGTGTCTTGGGATCTTAGTTTTAAGATTCCAAGTTGCTTTCAATTGTTGTTTATTGGAGAGTGACGAGTGAGTTTTCTATTTTTATGTATTTTTATAAATGTTTTGGCAGTCATGCCTTTTAAATGCTTACCAGTAATTATGTTAATATTCAATAATTAATTTTAAACTCTATGTTTGCCCTATTGCTAAACCTCCAAAATCTTTTGGCTGACGACTTTATTGTCTAATTTTCCACAGGTGGGGATTTTGTTTCTTATATCTCTGAAGGCAGAAATTAGAATTGTTTTTTTTTTGTAATTTTATAAGTTGTCAGCAGGAAGATAAAATATATCCCTCTTTAAATTACAGGTGAGCAATACTTTCGTTCTGCTAGAGTATTTAAACTTTTAATATTTCGTACTCATGTGCACTCTCCGATAAATTTCTGTTTGTATTTATTATGTGTGCTTTAAATTTATCAGAGCATGTACTCAGAATTTGTTTGTAAGTTTATTTTCTTTAAATGCTGGGGCAGACGTAACTGTTTTCTAATTATTTACTTGTCCCTTATTGAGACCTTTAATTATTAATTTTAAAGTAATTTTCACCAATCGTTTGGCTGGGATTCACCAATTTTAATTGTTTTACTCCGTTTCAATCATATTTTTCGGTTGTTCTTGAGGTGGATCAATCACCATTATTTTAAACATAGTAATAGGTGCAGCTCATACCGATATAAGGACATTCAGGGTCTGACCAAATTTTGGATCTCGAAAAGCTCATCGGTGCTGGTGCTTTGATCTATTTCAAGGACGTATTGTTTAAGTATCTGAGGGTGAGAACCAATGTTTGAGTGAATCCTCTGCTGAATGAAATTTGCTTCCTCCTTTTTAAATTTGTTTATTAGAGAATCAGTAGATCTGCCAGAGCATTGCATTTAGTCTTTCTGGTACATGCCTGAGCTAATCATATTTGTAAACTTATAAATTTTTCTTATAAGTTAATTTTCTCTTAATAAAATTTTATTAAATATGTTTAAACTTAATTTGGCTGATGTTTGTCTTTGTGCTTTTGTCTCAATTGTCTAAACAATTTAAGATCTATTGTTTCTCCCTGAGTCTAGTCAGCGCAAACCATCATCATCATCTATTCTGATCACAGTAAACAAATTTTCCAGACACGTAGTGGTCTGGTGGCGCCCTCTGTATCAGAATAGATTGATAGACGAAATTAAAAGATCGTTTGTCCGGCACAATATATATACATACAATATTTACTCTCTCGGTATAATTTATTAGAATGAAAAAACATTAAATCTTTACCTTTTCACTAACTGCAAGAGTGGTAATATCTTTATTTTGCTTTGGACGGGGATTTAATCAGTTTTTCACATTGATAGGCACTATTTAAAATTACCTTTATATATCATCGCCATTATTTTAACATTATCACTCCAATGCCAGATGAAGAACTCTCTATATCTATCCAATTCATTTTTTAAATAACATTCCGGGAGAACAAACTTCCTTCTCTCACTCATTCTCCACATATATGATCTGTTTAATTCTTTTACACATTTTGAAAATTATATTAAGACTACAACTGTCCATCTACTATAATCTCTTTTAGAATCATGTTCATTGCAACTCCATTTTAGCTTCTTAATTTTTCAATGATGTTTATTTTCTTATCTATGTATTTCAATTTCAGTCACTTCTTGTGAGTCCATTCCCACACCTATTCTTAATTTTGTATGCGGTTTGAAGTCTCTAAATTGCGTTTCTATTAAATATCTAAGTCTTATATCCATAAATAAGTATTTGATTAAACACATTTATTAATTAAGACAATCTAAGAATAGATTTAATCTCAAGACATCTAGACAATAATTAAAATTTAATTAGCTTTGTTTTAATTATTAAATAAAACATTATTTATTTAATTCAAAGCAAATATATTTTATTATTAAATAAAAATCATTTCCTTTATCTAAATCAATACCTTTTTTAAAACAAATACTTTTTTATTTGAGTTTTTAAAGAGTAATAATTAAAATCACTCTAATATTAAATAATACCATTTATGAAATTTATTATTCTTTTAAAGAGAATTAACACTTAAAAGAATTCATTTTAACCTCCTTCTCTAACACTCACACACATATATTCACACATGATGGCACTAAAAAGTAATTAAAGAAATTAAGACATTTACTTCAGGTTAATAAAATAATATTTTAAAAGATAGCAAAAACAAAACTTTATTAAAATTAACTCAAACTATAATCCATTTTTAAACTAATTTCATCTAAGATTAACATATTAAATCAATTAAAATCAATTAACGAATATCTTTTAGTAACTATTATCCAAATACATTTTAATAGATATTTTATTAATATAACTTAGTCTGTATAATAAAGATTTTCATAGAGTGTAAAAATAGCAAAGTTTATTTAGAAAAAGAATTATCTTTATTTGAGCTAAATTTTTTTTAAAGTACTATTGAATGCAAAGAAAATTATTGAGAAATAGATGTAATTATTTATAACTGCATAAGATACAGACTATTTTAGTAATATTATGAAATGCCATTTTCAACATTTTCTTGGTCTATTTTATTAAATACATAAGGCAAACTTTAAATTTATTATCTATATGAAGGGCTTTATAGTTTAATGGTATCATTTCATTTACCGTATCTATAATCTGTTAAACTTGAAAATTTTTTCATACACTTGGAATTTTTCTTTTAGGTAGCTAACCATAGAGAATTCCAGTTATACCTCATATATTGACCAGTAAATGAGTATCTAGTTATTTTTATCTAAAAAGTAAACAAAGGTAGTAAACTATTCAAACTCTTTCCATCCAACAATTGATAAACCCTAGAAATAACAGTCTTTTGTTATTCTTTGCAGGGATGCTGTTGTGGAACCCTTCCCCCAAAAATAGTCTATATGAATATAATTTTACTATTTTATATATGTATAAGCTAGAATTGTCCAAAATCCACTCTGTGATGCAGACGTGGCTTGCAATTATAGTTTGTGTGTCCCCCTTGAGATAATTGATTTTTTTCAAGTGAAAAAATAAAATAACAATTTGAATCAAATTCTTATTAAATATTTTAATTCTATCACTAATTGATAATTTTGATGTTGATATTATTACTTGGTGTTTTGATATCACTGTGAACCTATCTATTTTTTAATATAAGATATATAAAAAAAGACACTTGGCACTGATGTGATTCGAATTGGATGCTCCAAGCATTGATGGAAAACATGTACATGATTAGTGTTGTTCAGTTATAGTTCATTATTACTGTTGCTAAAATACCTGTTACAATTTATTTTCATGGTATTTGCTTCTACTTAATACATTTTATTACAACATATCCAACAAACATGCGTAATAAGAGAAGAAAAATTGAAGATGAAAAGGGAACATATCAAAACTGATGAGAGATTATTTGATTACAAAAACAAAAATAGCCTTCAATGTCTCATGTGCATGCGGAATAATGCAATGTGAAATGACACTACAATATATTCACACTGTAAAATCTTTGAGGTGTAAACTGGAAAATCAAGAAACCTATTATTGCGGAATATAAAAAGAAATTGATACATCAAGTTAGTTATAAACAAAGCACTGTAAATGTTCTAGTCTTAGTACTTTTTACAAAGTAATTTTGAAATTAGGGAAAGCAAAACAAGTCTCGCAGTGGTGATGTGATAGTGAAGAAATGTGCAATTGAAATGGCAAAGCAATTTAATAAGCTGAAATTAGCAGTGAAATTCTTGCCAATGTTATTACCTTGGAAGATGATTACAAGATGTGTATAACACATACATTAATATCTTCCAAAACTGCCATAAGATTTAATAATAGAATGTGAGCTCTTTTTATTGTGAGTTGATGAATGCAATGATCAAGAAAATAGAAACCCACTTTTAATTTTTAAATAATTTTTATTATTATTAATAAAGAACTTGTTAGCATCAATTAAATATTGTTAATTTATATGGTCACTTGGATGGTTTAAAAGTAAATTGAAACTTTTTAAATCAACACTGGTTAATAATGTTTTTACCTTTTTTCCTAATTGCAAAGAATATTTTGAAAAAATGAAGAATTTTAAGGAAATATCATTTTCAGTACATGTAAACTATATTGAGATAACCATTGAAGATTTTCAAAATTGATTTGGCAATTTAAAAAAATTAAGAAGATATGACCGTTAGCATTAAAAATGTAAGATCTGACATTCAGCTGGAATTGTGCAATTTGCAAGCAGATCCTTTTTTTTATTAACAGAAGAAAAAATATTTTTTTTTAGAATACTACTAACAGAAAATTACCCAAAGTGAAAAATTTTGGACTCAATATATGCGCAATGCTTGAAATCACATATCTTTGCAAAATGTCTTTCTCAACATAAAATTTATTAAATCAAGGTACAGATGCTCACCGACAGACAATTCTCTAGCAAATTTATAAGTGATAACAACAAGCAATAAAATTGATATAAGTAATTTAATAAATACAGCTGAACTATCATAAATCTTTCACTAAAATAATATATTATAAATTATTGTATTTTGTTTACTTTTTTAATAAAAACTTTTATAAACACCATAACTTATTTTTTGTATCATATTTTTGAAATGCTTGATAAATCTAACTAATGTTAGGACTATCCAATAATGTAATATAAGTACTGTATATATTATTTTGAATGCAATCTTCAGACAACTTTTTTTTAATGTGGTTCTTGGATTATTTAAGGTTGGTTAGTCTTTGGTATAAATTTATATCACCACAATCTACATATACATTATCTAGCAATGCCATTTATTATTCAAAATTCTATTTGTAAGCCATCTTTAAAATGTGCTTTCAACAAATTTAACCCTCAATAGCTACATGCAGTATAGTATGCTACTATTAATTTTCAAATGATTTAATTTCCCATTATTTTTTTAATTGAGGTGTTCCTCTCAGTATTTTCCTAAATATGTATCTATTTTGCAAAAATAAAATTTGTGTGAATTTAGCTCACATAGTTTAAATCTTATGCACACCTTTTTAGGAAGAGTGATATTTCATACCATTGAAAGTCTAAATAGCCCCCAAAAATCTATCATTTTCAAATTACTGCTTTTTTTTGCTACTTTTAAAATTAATATTATAAAACTTGTTGTAACTAATGGTAACAATAATATAAAGCAAATTTATTTCATTATAATAATTGATTGTAAACACAAAACAAAATATTATTTCTGCATTTTTGCAATTTTATGGCTATAATTTTTAATTTTTTTTATACAGACATTTTAATATATATTACAAATATCTCTTATAATAATAAAAAACAAATTTGAAATATTTCAATAAAAGAAATACTTAAGATCTGTGTGATATACTGTTTGTAGCATTTACATGACTATAGTCTTTGTGGATTAAATAAATATCAGACAATAGACGGATTTATTTTAGTCTATAGATAGAACTTTGAAAACCAGAAGGTTGCTGGTTAATATCACATAAGTTGTGATATTTAAATAAAATACTGTTTAACATTATACATACTTATATTTGATATATATGTATAGAAAGAGAAACAAAGATTGTGTGTGTGAGAGAGAGAGAAAATTGAATTTGTCAAATACTTTTTATAAACTAAATATGCTTTTAAATTTTATTTTTCACAAGCACACAATATATTTAAAATGAAAGTTTAATAGTGCAATTTCATAAGAATGCTGGGAAATGATGAAAAACATAATCAAGAGTTTGGAATTTAACTTAAATTTTAAAAGCATTTCCTTAAAATGTTTGAGTTTGTTTTATTTAGTTATAACAAATGTCAAAAAATGTAAAGATTTGCAAAATTTTAGACATTCAAAATTGCAGATTTCTACTTGCTTATAAAATATGAATGACAAAAATAATTTGTTTCTATTTTGTATTTAATAAAATTATCTACAGTAAAAAATATTAAAACAATTAAGTCATTTTTCTGTTTAGGTTTGCTTTTGAAATATTAAATGCAATATTATCTACATTAATAAAACCTAGTAAACAGGAAAAAACTTTCCATATAGTAGTGCCAACTTGTGCTAGCCAGAGTAATCAATGGATGCCAGAAGGCTTGTGCATAAAAAAATGGGGATATTGGATGAGTAGGCACTAGATAAGGATTTTATGCACAAGCCTTCTGGTATCCATTGATTACTCTGGTTAGCACAAGCTGGCACTACTATATGGAGAGTTTTTGCCTGTTTACTAACAGTTATGTGCTAGCATGAGATGGTGATCATGTGATGTTTAGTGGTTTATTAATAAAACCTGTGTTTTATTTTTTTTTAGAAATGATAGAAAGTGATATAATTTTTATTTTTCCATTTTTAACTTAAGATTTTCTTTATATTCATTACATGTACATTTTACATATCAATATTGGTATTACCAAGAGTGATGATTACACCCTATAATAATCAGATTTTTGTTACATTCAGCATATTGGCATAGCCAATCCAGAAGATTCTGGTATATCTTTTTGCTAATAATAGCTAGATACCCATTTACTGATTACTTTTGATTTTTTTTTTTATATCAGAGGATTTCAGAACTGGTTTATAAATTATTAAATATAGCTTGCATTTGTTATCTTTTCATATTAACCTGAACAGTACAAGTTTAGTACAATTACGTAATTTTATGGAAAGTGTATAACTAATGAGATTTAAATATAACTTAATGAATTGTTTTAATTGGCCAAACATGGACTTGTAAGCTTCATAATATATAATAAAAAACAATTAATTTGTTTCTACTCATCTAAACTTTACCTAAATGTTAGCAAGCTAGAATTCTTCACATCTATCTTGAAAAGAAAATGCATTGCCTGTTTAAAAATCTTAAAGAAAGAAATGCTATTTTAACAGGTGAAGCTGAAAGTTAGCAATAATAGCTTTTCTACTAAAGAAATTCTTCATTCTCGGATCAAAATAGCATTGTAATATCAAATCTCCCTTCATTGAAGAAATGTCTAAGAAATTAAGCATATTTTATAATAATGTAGATTAATACACTGTACAAGCTTACACACATCTGCACATATATAATGTAATATAAGGGATTCGAACACAGACTTTCACACAACTCTCAACTCTCCATGCCATCTCATATTGCTGATCCACCTGATCATTCACATGCTGAAAAAATAAATAATCACCAATGTATGTATTTCATGCTAAACAAGCAATCATCAGTTGGTCCAGATTACTATCCTCACACATATATACAATCAGTGCTCAGCTTTATATTAAGATAGCCAATGTTCATACTTTAATGGACAGGCTTCTCTTCAGCCATCCCTTTCATTGAAAATTTGATGATGGAACATTCAAAGCCCATGTTAGTGCCAAGGTTGTCATCCTACCCATGTTGACCATTTAGTCATTCTGACCCCTCATGTTGTATTGGAGAATAATCAATTTACATATATATGCAATGGTGGGTAAGCAATATGAGATGGCATGGAGAGTTGAGGGTTGTGTGAAAGTTTGTGTTTGAATAATGTAGATTATAATATTATTAATAATAACATCAATGTTTTTTCTGTCTCTGCTAATATTAATATGAGTTCAAATATTCTTGCTTTAAAGTCTAAGTAAGAAAATACTAAATCAAATACTGTGAATATAGAAGTGATAATAATTTTATAGATAAATCAATTCTTTAGAATTTAAAATGAAAATATGTAAAATTGGGATAATCAGATTGTAAAAGAAAATCACAGACATGACACAACTGCATTCATATAATATTCTGTTCAAGCATTGGTGATTGAATTAACCTGAAGTATTAATTTTCAAATGAAGTTGTTCTATCACAACACACTAGATGACATCTCATTTATATTTGATATATTCTTTTGCATGATTCATCTGAGAAATTAGTGATATTTTAGGCTTTGAAAATTTTTTTATAACCAACAAAAGCAGAACATAGAAATTTGTGACAGGCTTGGTCATGCATAATTTTTACCCCAAAGACCTTCCATGATTCTAGCTAAAGTACAATAAATTATGATAACCAATAATAACCTCTAATCAAAGATTGAAATGGTGAGATGAGCCTATATAATGATTTTATGGATGCCAATAAAATCACAAGCTAGAGAGATATATATGTATTTTTATATTGGACTATTTCCATCATCTAATATGTGTGTTCAATGTCTTAAGAAAAGTTTAATTTTAGTTAAATATTCCAAATGCATTCAACTGTTAGTAATATCATAGCAAACATGTTAGTATATACACCAAACTGTTAGTAATATCACAGCAAACAAATGCTAGTAATATCACAGAAAACAGGTTAGTATATGCACTAACTGTTAGTAATATCACAGCAAACAGGTTACACTAGAGATATATATGGTTAAATAGCTAAAATGGTCTATGAAATCATCTTTAGCCATTTTTTTTTCTCATTGCTTAATACTGACTTATTCCATTAGATTTTTTTGAGAATGAAGACCTTTTGTATATTCATCACAACCACAAATAAAATTTTGGCAACATATGTGTAAATTAGACAAATTAAGACCAAAACTTGAGAGTGGTAATAAAAATAGAAAAGATAAAGATATGGTAAAATAATAAATATCCCAATGAATGGAGGAGTATCTATAAATGCTGTGAACAGCCCTTGAAACTTTTAAAATGTTTTTGGGTACATAAAAACTATTTTGTACATTCATTTAATCCTCTTGTTTATCATCACAATGAGAACTTCTTAGTGTATAAACAAAAATTATCTGCATTTGATATCTTTCATTAATTTGAATAACTAATTTTGCCATTTCATCTGATATGTCATCAACCTTCATAATGTTGTTCTCCCACTGTTGGACTTTAATTATTTATACCTTTTTAGAATACAGGTGCCATTTTTAAATCAGTTACCTTTTCAGTTTTTTTAACTTCACAAAGTCCAACAATGTCACATTTAAACCACTAAACATCACATGATCATCATTCCTTATGCTTACTCATAACTGTTATCAAAACAGGCTAGTGCCACTCAGTGGATGCCAGAAGGCTTGTGCATAAAATCCTAAGATCTAGGTGCAGTGGTCTCAGATCCAATGCTCCTCACTGATGAAGGCCACAATCCAGAAACTGGTCTAGGGATATTGGATGAGTAGGCATTAGATAGGGATTTTATGCACAAGCCTTCTGGTATCCATTGATTACTCAAGCTTGCATTGGGTGGCATTACTGTATGGAGAGTTGTGTCTGTTTTAAAGTCACGATTCTTACAATTCATGCAATATTTCTCTACTTAAAAGTGATCTGCAATTATAAGTATCTAAATGAAAGGTTACAATTAAATGACAATCTAGATCAATAATTAAGAGATTCTTAGCACTTTCTGTGGCCACAAATGACTTTCTTGATTGATATCTTTACAGTTTTTGGGGCATAATGACCACAATTGTTTTGTCCATCTTGCATTTAAATATGTAATAAAAAGAAAGCTTTCACATCCTGATTTCAAAAAAACAACTGACCTCTTGGTTAATAACTATCAGGCAACTAAGTAGAAAGTCTATATCCATAATCTTAAATGCTGATTTAAAAAAAACAACTCACCACATTGGATGTGTTTTGATGAGCAGCCCATAACATGTTCATTTACAATATAAATAATCACATAGTAATAACAGCTACAATGATAAAAATTTATAGAATAGGCTTCATTTATCCTGCTTGGTTTTGTTAAGAAAAAGAAGGATCAAAAGGTTTCCTTTTAATTAACTGCAAATTTTTGCAGGGGGACCAGAAAATAACTGGAATTTTATAATAAACAATTGTATATTCATTTTTAAGTGTTGCAAATTGAATTGCTTTAAAAAATATAGTCTATTTAATGCAATGTACTGGTTTAAACCAGTTTGTCATTTTTTGAAATAGTGTAGTCGTCAAACACTTGCAAAGTAATGCATTTTAATGCTTCTGTCACCCCTCCCCCCAGTTCTAAGTCCACAAAAAATTTAAAAAAATCACACAGGGATTGAGTGAATACAACTGATAGATCAGATGGTTCATGCTGAATTTAATTAAAAAGTGCTTCACACTCAAGGCTGTGACAGATATCACTGTTGGGATGGGGTTTGCATTTCTTTCTTTGCACTAAATAGGAAGCTTATATTTTACCACATCACATAAATATTTCAAGACTTGCAGATAAAATGTCTGACCATTATGAACTAAATCTGAGAGAAAAATCTATTTGCATAAAAAAAATCAGCGTTAATCCAAACATTCATTATATAAAAAAAGGACAAATATGCAAAATGCACTTTAGAAAAAATATGCTACATGAACCCATGATTTCTCACAGTGATGTCATTTGACAGATTGATGCAGAAGGATTCCTGCAAGAAGTATGTAACAGCAGAAGTATATACCACAATAGGTGCACATACAAGAGAATTATTCCAGTTATATTTGGGTCCCCATTTGTATATATTTATATAAACTAAATTTGTCAGTTGAAATAGAACACTCATAATAAAATCAAGTCAATAAGAGTTGGTTTATATAAGAATAGGTTCTAAGTATAAGTGATTCACTTATGCTTTTAAAATACTTATTGATGGTTAAATGCATGCAATTTTAATATCAATCTAATAGCACATTTGTGAAGAGAAATTTCCTTCCACAAAATATCATATATATAAATTGCTAAATTATTTACTACATATATTCAAACTTATACAATTCAAAGTTGTAATAGTTAAAAATGAGAAAGTTACTCTTTTCTGAGATATATAAGCTAAATTTGTACAAATAATTTGTTAATTGAAATCTCAGGCTCATAATAAGACCAAGTCCTGATTTAAGCATGATGAATAAGGGTTGTTATAAGCTCTAAGCATAATTGATTCATGTATGCTTTTAAAACACTTACTGATGGATGAGTGTATGTAAATTTATTATTAATCCAATAAAACCAGTGTGAAGAGTAATATCCTTCAAGATTTATATATATAATTCTAGTATGTAGCTTTGTTTCAGAAAGGTCAATTTTATAAAGATTATTTGAGTGTTGGCTACTCTGATAAATTTGTTAAAAGTATTTTATTTAATAGTAATATTTTTAATGATGTAAAGAATAAAGAAAAATATTTCATTTCTTTGTCATTTAAATTGTCTTCTTATAAAATTGTTTGTAAAAATAGTAATTTGTTTGGAAATAAGAAAATTACTTGGAAAAGAGGTATTACTTTGAATAATTTATTAAATAATACAAATTTTTGATAGTAAGACTATTCCTGGAGTTGTATATATTATCCCTTGTTTTTGTAAGAAGGTATATATAGGTTAGAATATTTGAGCATAAATGAAAGAATAAAGGTACATGAAAGTAGGGTTAGAAATAAATATCTTAGTTCTGCTTTGTATGTCCATGAAAAAGATACGGGCCACACTATTAATTTTGATGAAGCTAAGATTGCTTTCTTTGAGAGAAATGAAATAAAATGAAAAATTAAAGAATCTTTATTATTAAAAATTTATGATTCTGAAGCAATTAACTTATTTAAAAGTTCTTTTAATATTAAGGGTGAATGGGAAATAAATGGAATTGTAAGTAATGTTTAATTTAAATATGGTGTTGTTTTGTAGTTCTTTACATTTGAGAAGTCTGCTTGTAGCAGTGAAACTATGGTAGAGTTTTAGATTTTATTTTCTTGGCTAGTCTGTTTGAGTTTTGATTCAGGGTAATTTTGATTATATATATATTATACCAGACCAAAACTCCCCTGCAGATTTCCTAATCCTAATCTTGCACTGAGCATGAAGTGACCAAGATTCAACAGGTAAAGAAATGGATATCAATTTAGCCGATTGTCTGTACTCATGTATATTGGTACTTCCAGCTAAATTGATAGAAAGAGTGGATTGATAGGACTCTTCCAGTTAAAAACACCTTTTAGTTAATATCTTATTTGAATGCCCGAATATTTAAAACAATGGCAAGTACACACCTCTGAAAAATCTATTTACATAATAGACTTTTGCATTCCACTTCTGGAAAAGAATCAAAAAATGAATTTTTCAGCCTCCTAGAAGAATGTGCAATACCATATGTTCAGCAGAGCATAAGAATAAGATTTAACACCCTGGTAGAGCAGTATCCCTTGTGGCTAGCTCAGTCACTCTACATCTAGGGTCTTCAAATGGGTAAGTTAATTGATTATTACAGGTACGTGGTTGATAAGGAAAGAATACATTTTTATCAATATAAATAATAATACGAAAATGAAACAAGTTTAATATTATGATTAAATATTTATTTAATCCCAAATACCCACCACCGTTTCATACTAATGATAATATCATAAAAAAAAAAAACTAAATAATTAATGATCACAAACCCATATATATATATTTGAGGCATTGAAATAGATAAAATACAATTTTAAATAAGAAAAATAATAAATCCCTACTTTACAATGTTTATAAGTAATGGAAGTGGTCTGAGCTCCTTTTACCCAGTAGAAATAAATTTTACTTTGTGTGATTTGATAAACAGATATGAGATCTTTGCATACAGGCATACACTTTTACTGATGACTTTAAAACCTTTTTATTGATATAAAATATAATAAAAAGAACTATGCGTACATATATTTGCATTATGAAATATTTACATGTCAATAAGGTTGCGTTAGTTCAGATACTATATAGTACACAACATGAGATACTGTATCTATTTCCTTTTTTTCTATAGATAAATTCCTATACATGTATATACGTGCAACACAATTATACACTTACTACTATTTTAAATATAAAGTTATTAGAGGACTTGCTTATAGGGAATCTATAATAGATCAAACCCTTCTTACACACATCATGAGGTGCAGTAGTGACAAAAAAATAACTTAAAAAGGATATACAGTTAAATACATTTTTAGATATTCAACATGAGATATCGTATTTACCGAATATTATAAGTGTATGTACGCATATATATATATATACATGTATATTTATATATGATGAATTTCAGGAGTAACAACAAGAGCAAAATGAATAGCAACAAAAAAAAAAGAATCTCATTGCAACCTTTGTTGAAAATACTAGAATTTGAAATAGAAAAATTGACTCAAAAGATTTAAGTAAAAGCTTTATCATTTATGCCCGTAATAACCGTAAATTCAATATACATATGCGAGAGACAACTCTCTCTTTTTTTAAATGATTAATAATAATAAAAAATAATGATATATTTAATTGGAAATATTAAAGTTAATTATTTCAATATTAATAAAATATCTTAAAATAAACTTATGTTGGCGTCTTCATTCTTTTCTGGTCTCTGAGTGGGCTTCAAGTCAACTGGCTGTGCGGTGAGGATTTCATCTATTTAGGCATAGGCAAGGTGGAATTTTTCATCATTGTGGGTGGCTGGAACTGGCATGGTCACATTTTGGTGGCTTGGGACAGAGAAAGGGTGGTGCACTGGCTGGTTGTCTACCCCATGGTCATTTTACTGGACTCTCTGATAGATTTCTTCATATTTTCCTCTGTATGTATATGATAATAATTTTTATCAAATGTTCATTTGCTATTTTGACTGATTCATTAAATCTTTAAGAAATCATTAGTTCTTAAAAGAACTGTATAATGGATTTCTTAGTCTTGTTCATAAATTAATCTCTAAGTAGCTGGTTGCTTGGAGAATTCTGGAGCCAAAGTAGTGAATGACTTGCCCAGAATGACTGCCCAAGAAAGAATCAATCCCACAGCACTATCAATCCCACTCATAAGAAACAATTCAGATATTCCTCGAGAAGAATGAATCAGCCAATCCTTTTAATTTAGCTTATCACTTAGATTATAAACATTCCTTTATATTTTTCCGACTAAATTCTACATTTTAAGTTTGACATAATGGTTTCCATCTTATTTTTCAAAAGAATTTCTACTTTATATACAAAAAAAGAAAAAAAAGATAACATTTTAATTATAGCATTATCAAACATTTTGCTTTTGATCAGATTTTTGCAAAAGCAATTAACATTATTTGCTTATGGAATAAAATTACAATCTTTAGAAAAGTAATTAAAAAAAATATACAAGTATGTTGGAAAATAAAAAAGCAACTACATATAATGACATATCATAAAAAAATATACAAAAAGGAAAAACACAGGAGTTTATTATACAATATTTTGTATGTCAATTTCATATTACTTTAAATTGGTGTGTGTGGGTATTTTAATGCTCAGACCTAACTTCCATTATTAATATAGCACATTTATATATTTGTTGTGCTTAATACATACTTTGTGCAAGGCCATTTGATAATACCTGGCACTATATATATATATATATTAGATTCACTCATATATACCTTAGCATTACACCATATATTTAAACTGAAACCCGACAGACACTTTTCAAGTTGTAGAGAAATCTTTAATGAATATTACAGAAATGCTTGAAAATAACCTTACTACATACAAATGGATTCCAGGTATCCAGATAAACATCAGTATGATGCTAACATTAACAATAAGTAAGTAATAACCTGTAGATTTATACTTTATGTTTGTCTAAATATGATAATATAAATCACGCTATCACACTTACGATGTAAAGCTGTAACAACAAATAGAAAAATAAATTAAATGGCTGAGCGCTTTCAAGAAGATGTACTTCTCATGATCATAGCCAGTTATGACTTGTTCTTTGAAATCATTATATAAATACAATATTCAAATTGTATGCAAATGAGTCCTTAAGGCCATCTTTTTGAAATAGCAAAATGTGCTTTTTTATGATTAATGGCGAAAGAGTCCTCTGCAATAAAGTAAGCCTCCTTTACCTTTCACTTAACATCATGCCTCTCAGTACAAACCAATTTTGCAGATGCGGGTTTGAACACATGTCCTGATTTATACACACCTAGGACTCACAAATTTGCTGGGTTGACATCATTTCTTTTTATAAATTACTATTTGTGCAAATTTGAGGCAGACAGAAGGTCTAACATGATTAATTATACTAACAACTTAATCAAATCAGGATACAGGTGCAGTATAGTTTATAGCAAGATTAGACAGTTTATTAATAATTTTGGAAAAACAGAGTTGAAGACAACAAGCCTTGGCTATTGTTGCCCTACGTGCACTTTTTGCATAAAACATTCTATAGAATTTTCTCTGCAGAATTTTGTTTGAGTTTTCATACCCCTATATCAACTAATAGGTGTATTAACAAACACTAAAGACACTATAGCTTCTGATCAGACCCCACAGGCCATGTACAGTGTGGCATGACCTCATAATGGGTGCAAAGCTTCATACTATGGTGAAACAAAACCCACCATAGCTACTAGGATGTCACAACATATGTATAGATATAAAGTCACATGGACTTCAATTTTTGCTCAGCATCAAAAAGAACCAGGACATGTGTTCAAACCCACATCTGCAAAAATGGTTTGTAGTGAGAGGCATGATGTTAAGTGAAAGGTAAAGGAGGCTTACTTTATTGCAGAGGACTACTTTGCCATTAAACGTAAAGAAGCAGGTTTTGCTATTTCAAAAAGATGGTCTTAAGGACTCATTTGCATAGAATTTGCATATTGTATTTATATAATGATTTCAAAGAACAAGTCATAACTGGCTATGATTATGAGAAGCACATCTTCTTGAAAGCGCTCAGCCATTTAATTTATTTTTCTATTTGTTGTTACAGCTTTACGTCGTAAGTGTGATAGCACGATTTATATTAACAATAAGTAAGTAAATATTCAAATGAAGTCAATAAATATATGTTTTTATGTTATAATAATAAATATTTTCACTTTTGAAATAAATGAAGAATTAAAAAATTGCCATCAAAATATCATGTGATCACCATTTCATATGCTTATACAGTCTGTTAGTAGCAAATTCTCCACACATTAGTGCCTCTAAGTGCTCTCAAATCCAAGGAACCTCACTTAGGTACTAGATAGGAATTTTATGCACAAGCCTTCTTGTATCTATTGATTACTTAGGCTGGCACTTGGTGGCACTATTGCATGGAGAGTTTGTTACTGCCCTATGTCACCTATTTTGTTTGTGTTGTTTTTGAGTGAAATGGAGAAAGCAATAAAAAGACTAGGAAGAGAGGTAGAACTACCATTAATAAGTGGCAAGGGAGTATATATTTTGTCAGGTCTTTTTTTTGCAGATGGTATCTTTTTGTGTGCAGAAAGAAGATATGGAAATTATGTTGAGGACATGTGCAAGGGTGGGTAAAGAGACGGGGATTAAATTTAGTGAAGAAAAATCAAATATAATGATGGTTAATACTGGGGAAAGAGAAGATGTAGAATTTTTATTGGGGGATATAAAGTTAAGTGTGGTGGATATAGGTATTTGGGAATCATCTTATGTAATCAGGAAAATTGCTTGGATGAATGGGAGAAAAACTTGGTAAATGAAGCAAAGAAAAGAAAGGGTTTGGTAAAGAAACTAACAGTATTTTCATATAATAAATATGATGTAGCTAGAATAGTATGGAAGGGAGTTGCAGTAGCAGGGTTAATATATGGTAATGATGCATTATGGGTTAATAAAAGTTTTAGATTATTTAGAGAAAGTACAAAGGGAAGTAGGAATACATGCATTAGATACAGAGATGTGGACAGAAAAGGAGGCAATTCAAGGAGAAATGGGATGGTCAAGTTTTTATATGAGAGATGCAAAAAGTAAAATGAAAATGTTTGGTAGGTTGCAGTTTATGGATAGTAAAAGAATAGCAAAAATAGTGTTCAATTGGGTTATGAGTAAAGGGCAGGCAACAAGATGGGTGAGAAAGGTAATGTGGTATGCGAAAGATTTGAATAAAGAATTTATATCAATATACTTGTATAAAAGATGGGATGATTGTGTTAGGAGGATTGTTGAGTGTTATAGTGGTAAGGAATGGGAGAAAAGAATAGAAGCATTAATAAAAAATAGGGAGTTGGAGAGATGGAGAACTAGTATAGAGGGTAAGAAGAGTTTAAATATATATAGAAGTAAACGGAATATTGCATGCGAGTTAATTTATGATAATAGTAAGGAAAGTAGTTTATTATTTAAGGCTTGAATGGGATATTTAGCAACAAGAGAATATACATGTAAATGGAAAACCATGGATAATTTAGTGTGCAAATTGTGTAAGGAAGGTATAGAAAATATTAGGCACCTGTTGATTGAATGTAAATGCTTGAAAGCAGAAAGGGTACAGATAATGAAGTTATGGGAGAATAGACATGAACAAAGTGACTATATAGAAAGTGAGTTATTAGTTTTTATGTTGGGTTTGCGAAGAGATAAGGGGGGGTTTAGATATAAAGGCCATAGAGTTGACAAAGATTATGTTGTGGAAATGGGATGGGGCAGAATATGGGAAGACTTAAGAGTGGGGAATGGAGAATAAAATGGCTAACAGGTTTATCTGGGCATAATTGCTGAGATATTCTTGACTTCGTTTAAGGAGAAGCCAAAAATACATCACATCACATCACATACTACAATTTAAAAATGATTGAAACAATAAAATTCACCAAGTTTGGATTTTTTAAAAATCTATAAAAAGATGCTTTAAAATTAAAATAAATGTTCATGAGTTTCTTAAATGTTTAGATGTGGGAAAATCAATAAAAAATAATACTTTGGCTTTCCAAAATATTTCAAACAGACTTCAGTAAATAAATTGATGAAATAATGATTAATCTAAAACATGTGACTATGCTTTCTGTTTGGACCTGTGATATTTGTGAGAGTATGAGTAAATCTTGGCATATACTTTAGAAAAAACTAAATAGAATTTCTTTCAACATTGTTTTTTATTTATAGTTTTTTTTTGAAACTTCAATAAAAATAATTTGAAGTCAAGCTTTGGTGGCCTGGCAGTTAGTATAACTGCCTTCCAAGCAGCTGGCCCTTCCTGGTCAATGCTTTGACAAATGAAAAAACAATTATAATAATAATTTGGACTTATATTTATTGTATCATTTTACATATTGTCATTTGTTTTTGTTTAAGAAAACATAAAAGTTGAAGTTTCCTCCAGCACCAATATATATTTAAATATGATTTATTAAATATCTTGCATAAAATTTATTTAGAGCTAAATTGATAATGGAAATCCCATACTATTTTGAGAGTAAAGTAACGCCATCTGTTTTCAATTATGCATAGTTTCGCATCTTAACCTAGTTAATTAACAGTAAGTGCATATTATGGTAAACTTAAAATTTAATAAATGTCATAGTTTATTAACTAAAAAATTAACAATTAATCTGAAATTTATTATAATCAAACTTTATTTATGTAATGCAACCTAGAATTCAATGTTTTTTTATTATCCTTCATTTGCTTACAATTTTGAATAATCTAGTCCCCTTCAGAGCTTTCCAAACAGATGAGAGGCATACTGTACATTATTCAAAATTGTATGTAAATGAAGGATAATGAAAACATTGAATTAAAATGTATAAGAATTGAATATTTTATGGTGTCGAGGACATATTAAAACAATAATAAATGACTAGAAAACTTTAAGAAATAAGATAACTATCTAATTTCTAGTTGTAATATTTTTATTAATTCTGAATTTTTTATTATTGATTTATTCCATGACATTAGAACATAAATTTGTTTTTTAGAAAAATAATAATACATATTTCCATGAATAAATTTATTGACTTTTTATTAAAATGATTTTTAAATATCACACCTAATGTTATGAATTTTAGCAAAGAAATCACTTGAAGTCATTGCATTAATTTTGGAGACAGTGGCTGACAATACAATTATATGTGAATTATATGATTTTTTATGTAATTATTAAATATAAAATTACAAACATAAATCAAATATTTATCTCAAAATAGGACCCCTACAGGCTTTCACTGAAATTTATCAATAATTAAAACAGAAAATTTTAAAATATTAAAACTGTTTTAGTAATACTTCAAAATGAGCAATTAAATTATAATTATAAAAAATATTTAAAATGTTTATTTTTAGAATGATTCTATTATGATTCTTTATTTTATTATATTTATTGTCTATCACCACTACTTCCTCATAAGGTTTGGTATAATAGAAGTTTCTTATATTAAGTAAGTACCTCAATACAAATTCAAAGACCCCTCAAACAGCCTCTCACAAAAGGTCAATTGTTGAAGGCAGTAATCAATAGGCTTTCTAATACCAGATAATAAGTTTGAACAGTTTTCCTTAATCTTTGTTCTTTTTCTGTCTGACTGCTTGTATCCATTTACAAAATTATTAACTGAATTGATATAGGAACTATACAAAACTTTTCTTGAGTACAATCCTGATTTTATGACTCAGAAATATCCATATATGATTTGAGTGTAGAAGATTCTGAATCATGTCTAGGAAAGCAATTGAATAGGATGATGCCATAGGGCTTTCTACATATATTTGACAAATATGTACAAAATTAGAGACAGTAAATGTTACAATGGCTAGAAGTTAGCTACAGTGAAAAAACAAAATCACAATTTGTTGAAATGATATAAAGAAAAATAAGAATTGTTGAAATGATATAAAGAAAAATAAGAAGTTTTACTGGAAGCATTTAAGAAAAAAGAACTTATAAATGGCATTTCTAATAATTAACCCGCTGCAGAATAAAGCTTGCGGCTATAGTTTTTATAGGGAATTATTAAAAGAGAGTTGGAGTAAAATTTTTATCCTAGTTTTACATTCTAGCTAAAACTGACCAACTAATTTTGTGAATTATTTATATTCAAGTAACCTGAAGAAAAACACCAAGAGTTTCACTTAACATGAATCTGAAATACAGATAGCAGACGTAGTAAGTTAAGATGTTATTTCTGTACCATTTTTCGTTGGGGGGGGGGGTACATGTAAATAAAATAAAGCAATAAAAAGCATCGAGAAAGGTATTTATTTTAAAAAAAAATTTCCGAGCATAAGTAGTCAGTCAATCAAGGGCTATAATCAAGTATTAATATATATATTCATATTGTTGTAAACATCAAGATGCTAAAATAAAATATGTTAAAAGATGGCAAGTAATGACAAACTATCATTGATGAATGACAGTAATCAAAGTCTCATCACTTGATTATAGCCCTTGATTGACTGACTACTCTATTTATGCTCGGAGAATTTTAGCATCTTGATGTTTACAACAATATGAATATATATATTAATGATTCATTCTTTTATGCAGGTTTTTATTAATAAAAGCAAGTATAAAGAAGTCTTAAAACATTTTTATTAGAAATCTTTGCAGAAAATTTCTGTTCATGACAGGTTGGGAAAATCTTTGTCAGTTTTTGTAAGAATAACAGCTCTTTAGTGAAAAATGTGAAATAGTTCTTGAATCAAAGAGTGGTTTGGATTATTTTTTAAAAAAGTAAGTTTGCTCCTAGCGTTTTGAAAGATGAGAAGAAAACTCGCTAATAAAATAAAGATTTGAAAAAAAAAAATGGAAGCATTACTAATAATTAATAAAAAAATATAAAATGTATTTAGTAAAATTAAGTTTTAGTTTGTAAATTTAAAAGTATACTAATATAAATGTTTTGGAAAATCTTTCTTACTCTTTCATATATATTTAAGAAGACCTTTATGGTAAAATGATAACATATAAGCCTCCAAAGTCCTAACATGGATTCAAACACAATCTGAATTAAGTATAGGACTTTTTAAAACAAACTAATACATATCCCAACTTATTATAAAATATTAATTCATAATTAGGTATCAAATTATTTTTAACTGAATATAAAACAATAATTAGTAATTGAAAAACTGATGAACGCATTGCTTTTCAGTTTTCTTCTCGAAATGATTATTAATTTTTTCTTATCGTGGTCATTGGAAAGTTATCTATCTATCTATCAACCTACCTATCTATAAAGGAAATGAATTTTTAAGTGTCATCTATAGTTAAATTTATTGTCTTATACTATCAAAGTTTATTTGCAAAGGCAGGCAGAAAATAAATCTATATTGTAACAGTTCAAGAAGTATTTGATATAAATAGGGAAATAGAGCGAATAAATACATAAGTAAATTCTTCTGTATTAAAGAGGAATAATGAAGTTATAATTCGAGTCAAAGAAATCACTCTTCAATCATACTTCTTGGAAAAGCTAAATTATTATAGTCTTTCTTTCGATCATTCTAGAAGTAATTCCATGACTATCACATTACCAATTTATATAATTCAAGCTGCTATTATCTTACAATTTAAAACTATAAAAGAATTTCGAATCCGATTGTTACACAAATCTCACTACCTTATTAACTTAAATACTGTATAAAAGTGAAAATAAATGGCGCGAAATTGTAAACATTAACAAAATAAGCATTTGCATTTCGTAAATCAAATGATAACCTAGTTCGTTTATTTCTGAAGTAATAATTTTAAAATCAACATATATGTACTGTATATCTTATTTCTATTATGAGAGACATCAGCTTAAAAATTTACTTGAAACTTTTTAAAAGGAATAGACTATACCAACACATGATTTTTTTTATTATTAATATGCATAAATAAACAATAACAACTCAAATTTCGCCATTCGTCTATCCTAAAAATGAAATGGAGCTCCTAGTTCCACTAATTATAAATACATATTGAGAGAAGGAGAGAAATACTGTATTGGACTTTAAATATTAATAGACACTAAACACCTGCTCTGTGAGTTAGTGCAGTGGAAAAGTGTTGAACTCTGGATCAAAGGTTCTTGTGTTGAATACAGTTCTGACATTACCAGCCCTTGAACGTCTTGTGAACGCTCAAGCAATATAGCTATTTCAATAATTTTGAATTTTAATAAAATATAAAATGGCACAAATAATAGTGATAATGATGATGATAACAACAACAACAACACAAAAATGTAAACTGGGTTAAACAAGTAACTATAAATGTTTTATAGAGATTTTGGAGTTTAAATTCTAATAGAACTTCACAGACTTGTATATAAACTTTGAATCTTATAAAGGAGTGCAAACTTGTGGCTTGCAGAATCTGGACTGTTCAAATTTCTTCTACTATATACATACTTTGATGAAATCTCTTTATGCTGATAAGTTATTTCTTTTGAAAACATTGCAATCTTATTACATCTTCATGTTAAGATGCATTTAGGTCTTATATATTCAATTAGTCACACTAGAAGAGAAAAGCTGGCAGGTTCATAAAACTAAAGACAACATTTTATAAGATCAGATCAGCTACAGCTAGTACAAGTTCATTGAGGGGCTAAAATAATGTATTTTGAATTGTCCCATAATGCCATTGTACAATATAACTTCATTTTTATATGTATTACTAGGCTGTTCTTGTTAAGAAATAAAATTTTTCAGACCACTAAGCCTATTGTCAAACCTATCTGCATGAATTTAATGTGCAACTATATCAATAGTCCTCTAATGTTTTAAACCTTACTTAAATAGTTTCTCATCTTATGACATCATTAAGTGCATATATACTAATAAACTAATAGTTACTGTACTAATTACTTAAATGGATGCTTTTGTTATATTTTGAATGATAACATTTATGCTTGAAGGATAAAATTCTATCTAATAATTGAGAATATTCTTTATTTCTAATATTAACTTTTGGTTCTTCTCATTTATTCTACACAATTACAAAGTGAAATTACTAGAGTAAAATGAAGGATAGAGAAGGTTAAAAGAAGAGAATAAGATCTGATGAAGACTGCATGGTACAATTGAAACTGTAATTAATAAAAGTTTTTTTGCTGAAAAGTGTAAGATTTTCGAAATTCAACAATTACAAATTCTTTTACTTTAACATCTCACATCAGAAATCAATAAAGTATCTGTATATGCATTAATTAGTCATTTTTGCTGTCCTCCCAAATATAACACATGCAATTTTCAAATATGATTGTAGGTTTTATTCTCTCGTGTATTTATTTTGATAGGTTTTTAAATAAGGGAATTCTCATTCATATCATATTAGTTTAACATTCAGTTATTAATGTATGACCTTTCATGATAGATCCTGTTCATTCTGTTACATAATCCTCTGATTAAAATTGAAAAGTCATAGAGTTTGGATCCTAACATATTCTGGATCATTTTTTGTCATCTATTCTATAGTTAGGCATCTTTTCTACTGTCGGTTATCTTTTTTATTACTGTATTCTTTATTTAAATTCTGTCATTGACTGAATATAACTTTCATCATGGGACAAAAAAGTTTTGCTGAAAAATCATACATCACTAATTTCCAGTTATTTCAAAATGCTTCTCATGTATGAACTAGATATAATAGAATTATGATTTCAACATATGGATGCAAAACAGGATTAACTATAATTAATAAGTCCATACATAACTAAAAAAAAATTATTAACTAAATAGATATACAATATTTCTCATTTATAATTGCTGCTTTCAGCAGATTAATTTTGACCCAGCAGATTCCTTTTGGTGCTATACAAAATACATAACTCTTCATAAGTGTGTGGCACACTTTCCATTGTATTTTATGATTATCTGGACTCATAACTCGTATGATATAACTATCATTCATCTAAAAAATGCCACCAATATACCATGATCTTAAGTGGTTTTATATTTTTAAAAAACCCAAGACACACTAACTTTATTCTTATTGTTCTTCAATCTTTCTTTTCCTTCTTGCTGACTTGATTAACTATTTTTCATCTCTAATCAAAACTGCTTTCTCATCATGCTTTTTTAATAACTTGGTTAAAATGAAGTCATTCTGATTGTTCACTATTAATACTATGCACCAAGATTTTTTTTCAGATGCTGTTACTTCAATCAAATCTGTATTACAGTCTTCTGCCACTACCAGATATTTAACCAATTCATGGCTGGCATCATGGTCTTCTTTGGAACTTTTCTATATGCTTAAATCTTTTTTTTATTTTGTATGTGTCAAAACATGATAATTAAATTTTATCACTCTTACTCTCTAGAAAGCTAGTAATACTTCAGGATTTAACCTAGTTTAATTATTTGCGTGGTTATACTGTTATTATTGTTTTATTTTTCAAGACACATCATAATTCATTTTATACCATATTTTATTTCATGACAGAGTTTCTAAAATCGTTTATCCTTTTGAAAGATCCAGGGTTAAGTGTAGGCTTTCCTTATCAACCATGTAAGAATCAATACTTACTTCACTCCAGTTATGTCATTAGTGATACCAATGCTCTTATTCAGGATGACCTAAAAATCTACCAGACTCATGGACACTGCTAATCTGCTCTTCATTTTCTGACTCTATCTCTTTTTTCTATTCCAGTGCTGTACTTAGGCATAGTAATCCATGATCTGTCAAAGGTATTTGGTTGCATTAAATTGAAATTAGCATTCAATCATAGTATAATATTACTTGTACTTTTTTATAAGCTTTACAATGCAGATAACTTCTATCTTAGGTACCAAAATTTTTGCTATCCTTACCATAATTTTCCTATATTTGGTCAGACTTTTGCTATTTACAAAATTTCTGTTGACTAAATTATTTTATATGATTTTTTGTCTTTTAAATAAATATTTTAGGATCATAACAGCTGACATTAATCTTTCAAATCCATATTTTCTTAGTATCACCCATAATAATTTTATCTGCTTTATCATCAATTATGTTGATAATATCAACATGTGCTTTTATTTTGACTTGATCATCATATAAACAACAGCATGTTTTCAATTTTAGAATCCACCAACAAATGATTTTTTAATACCCATTTTTTCTTTTTTTCATCACAGAATTTTGTCTCTTTCATTCTATTTATCTTAGGCCTTATAATTAAGTCCAGAGCCTCACTGGTCTCATTCACTACAAGCTGGTTTAGGTTGTGACTTTGAAAAGTCTTCATTCTTTTGAAGATCATCTGCAGTGTTTACATCAGTTTTAGAGTTTTCAGCATTATTTATAATATTCTTTGAATCTTTTTTCTATAATTTTGATATGTTTGCTTCATTCAGCTTAGATGATTCTCATTCATCTTTTTTATCCATTCACGTTTCTGAAGCATTTCTTCATTTTTATACATGTTCCATTTTTTAATTTTTGCTTTATATGATCCCTGTTTATCTTTATTTCTAAATAGTATTACTATTTTATGAATTATTACCACAATATTTTTCATATATTTACAAGTTGCTCCAATATTGAAATTCAACTTATCTTTTAACCTAAATTTCTCCTCAAAATCACTGACTTATTCATATTTTTTTAAATATTAAGTAACCTGATCTAACTTCATTTTTATTTAAGTTCTTGATCTGTTTCGTCTTTTAATCTGAAATATGTTGGGCATTAAAACATATTTATTTCAGGTACATTGCAGGTTTTATTCTCTCATACATTTATTATGTTAAGTTTTGAAATAAGAAAATGTTTTGTTTACATCATGGTCATTTAAAATTTAATTACTGACATATGTACTATGTGGTAGATCCTGTATGCTCTTATTATAATAGAGATAAAGGTATATATTTATAATCAAAATATTTGAGAATAAATACTAAAATAATTAATATGCCTATACAAAATTAAAAAATCTATAGCTTATGCCATTTTATACCATCTTGAGTGACTATATATATATATATTGTACTGGGTTCGAACCGTGAGTGATCACACTTACCCTGCAAGCTTGGTTTAGCTGGGTTTCAACCTTATTTCTAATACATTTATAATCTTATTTAATTTAAATATTTGAGAACGAACCGGCACGTTCGCACAAAGTGGAAAATATTATTGATAGCAGGGCTGTCAACATTACCCACAATCAGATCGAGCTATGCAATGCATAACACGACCACATTTCCAGATTGTGGTCCACCTCAGCTTCTAGATTCAAACCCCTACTATCCAAACCTTCTATTTGTTTTGGAGTAAACCCCAGGCACCAGCTAGTCTAAGACTAACATGTTTGGACAGTAGGCTCATAATCCAGCGCTCGAAAAATCCCTTAACTGGCTCAGCTATTTTTTTAATTCAATTAGTGGTGAAAAGAATTGACCGACAAATAAAGCTTTAAGTTTAAAGACAATTTATTTTAATTAACATTTATTAAACTAATTTTAAATATTTTATCAATCTTATTTAATTAATATAACACATGCACATTTTTAATTCACACACTATAATATCTTATGAGAAAGCATTAAATAATATTTGAAATACAAAATACAATGGAATGACTATATACTAACACATGAACACACACATTTTAAACACATATATTAATAGTTCATCTATGCATGCTGTAGAGTTCTTAAACTTGACTCTTGAGGCTTTATGAATGTGATGGCTACTTTAGAAATGAGTATAAGAAAATGTTATTACCTAGGATTTTGAACATGGATACTTCTTGCTGTTTGCTGCTTCTAATGAGATATCTCTAACCAGTTAGATTTGAAGTTTTCTTGTGGAGATTTGATGCTGATTATTCTAAGGCATTTTCTTTAAGACAATTAGATATTGAGTGGCTTCAGGTTGTTACGCAGGCATCACTTTTATCGGGTATGTTGGCTGTTTTCATCGGACTTCAGGCTGGAGAAAGTTGTATGTTTTCTGAGGTTTTAACACCGCATTCTTGATTCTGGATATATAATAAGCTGACTGATATAACTCACTGATAGATTGTATGGAACTGTTATCTCAAATGCAACTAACTGTCCAATAAAAAATTGACTATTTATACATACGATGTGTTGTCATTTTGATATCCTCCAGCTATATCTGTTGGTGAAATTCCTTTGATAATCTTTTAATTACATGTTTTTGGAGATTGTTTAATTAGTAGCCATGCAAACGTGTTGTTTTATATTTTTAATTAGAAGCCATCACTGAATGTTTTTTAATTTTTTACCTTTCATTTATTTTTCAATATTTAACATGCATACATTATATTTACAGTTGCACGCACATATATAATTTAAGACCCACTCACTATTCAGTTTTAAGATGACTTTTTTTTACCTTTCTTTAACTTAAATAAAAGAGATTTATGTTTTTAACTTATATTTCAATTAATAATAATAAGAAAAAACTCTTTACTTCTTTTAAAAAACCTTTGAACTTTTAATCTCACGTTTTCTTTGACGAAATATTTTTATTTTAATATTTTTTTTAAACAAAATTATTATGTGCCAACACAATGTTGGTACAATATATATATAATTAGTGGAGATGTTTACAAAGTATAATTTAATTCAGACATAATTTATATTCTCAAGGAACTTTCATTAGTAATTTGTTATAAATAATTATAATCATTGTAAACAAAGATTGAATGACAAAGAATAAGACATTAACGATGATTTTTGTGCTGACAATACAAAGCAATCAAGGAACAACAAATCCAATCATATATCTCATATTGATTCAGTAGTATGCTTATTTGATAACTCTTACTGCTCTCTTTTAACTTCTATGACAAATTTTCTTTTTAAAGATATTTTACTTCATTGTAACTTTGTTATTTATTATACTGTCATTACAGTTGTGTAGAGTGTGATATTTTTTTATCAATTAAATGTGACCTACCTCCCTTATAAAAGTCTCACTTATTTTCATCATAAGGTACCTTTTATAAAGTCTGTTAGCATTTATTTGCTTCAAAAACACAATCCAATAAAGATGCGTCTTAGCAGCAAGTTAAAAAAATATACAAATAGGTCTTATAATATTGCCATCATATTTTAAGAATATTACAGAATAACCTTAAATAAAGCTTTTCTCATGCATTTATATTAAGTTGGTAAAATTTTATATCTTATTTTCAGATAATGAACTTGGCAAAATAACAAATAATACTTTAGTAAAATATTCACTTGTTAAATGCTGCATCGCAATAGTTTGTTGTACTTCTAAATTCAAGTGACCTTTTTTTTTTAATCATAAAAAATGCCCAAGAATATTTAAATTAATTCACATTTCTCAAATTGATAATCATCTAAATTAATGTTGTTGATGACTTTTATATATAATATTAATAAATCTTAAACAAAAGTGATAACAATTTAAAAATAAATAATATTTATTCAAATATTAAACCAGTTTTCATTCCTTATAGGAACTCATTATGAATTGAAAATTAGTTGATGTTTTAAATATATTTTATTTATTTTTAAGTGGTTTATTATCAATTTTGTTTAAGATTGATTTTAAAGCTTGAAATTTGATTCTGAAATGATTATATATATATCATTTGATGAAGAAGATTGCTCACAAATTGTGAGAAAAGTGGACAGTAATGGAGTTGAGACCTAAGATAAGCTGATTTAAGTTGGAAAAAAAAAGACAATATATATATTAGATAAACCTAATTTAAAAACACCATTGCTTTAATCATGACGTATTTTAATAATACACTTTTTTTTCTCATGTCATAGCATCGGCCAGGATGCGAACCCACAACCGTCTGCAACCAATTACTTGCTTGCAAGGCGGCTGCGACGACCTCTTGGCTAACAACGCTTGACTAATACACTTTCAATAAAAAAGAAGTAAAACAGTCTTTAAATATTCCACTATAGATCAATAATCTTTCCAAATGCTTATTATAGAAGAACAGTAAAAGTGAATGCTATAATCATTAGGTTTTCTAACTGCCAGTTTAAAGAATAGAACATTTTTTTATTTTTGTTAGCTAAAAATAGCTAGATACCAACTTGACCAAAAATAGAAAGATGACTAGATAACCTATAAGCTAATTACCTAAAATAAAAATTCTAAGCTTATAGAAATTTTTTTTATTTGACCAACATGCATGATAAACAGATGCATAATTGTGGTCTCACTAAACACTTAATATAGGTGTAAATAAACCAAAATTATTTTTTACTAGATTATACATTAAGACATATTTTAAATCAAGATATAGACTTAAGCCTTTACTAAAGATGAAATATAAACTTTTATAAAAGTTTTTCTTAAATATCTCTCTCTCTATGTGCTCAAATTTATATCTGTGGAAATCATTTCCACCTTTTCTTCATTATATTTAATTCAAGAACATTGACATTGGAAAACATATCAACTGACTTCTAAATATATTTGGAGTGAACAGATTTGGTTAATGGACTAAACAATACATCATTAATCATATATAATTATTATGTAATTATATATTGGACTCTTTCCATCATATACAATTAAATTGTTAAATGTTTTAAAAAAAATTCAGACAAACTTTTCAAATACAATCAACTGTTAGTAATAGTGCACAGATAGTATCATCATCATCAACCATTATCAATCCACTGCAGGATGAAGGTCTCTCCAAGTTCAATCCAACTTCTCAGATTTTTAGCTTCTTTTCCCCACATCACCCCTGCACACTTTCTTATTTCATCCATTCATCTCATATGTGGTCTCTTTCTGGGTCTTTTACAATCTCTTGGAATCTAATTTAAGATATCAATTGTCCATATATTATCATCTCTTCTAGCAATATGTCCAGTCCAACTCCAGTCTTTTAATTTTTTTATTGAGGTCAGTAACACCTATTTGTTCTCTTACCCATATATTGCATTTTCGATCTCTTTTTGTTACTCCCAACATACATCTCTCCATACTTCTTTGAGTGATCTGAAGTCTCTGTATTTCTCTTCTATTAAGTGTCCAAGTCTCAGATCCATAAGTAAGAACTGGTAAAACACATTTATTAAAAACCTTTCTTTTCAAACACATAGGCATATTTCCTTTTAGTATCAAGTTATTTCCCAAAAGCACTCCAATCAAGTTTAATTCTATGATTAATTTCATCCATTATATTTCCATCTATATTAACAATCTGACCAAGGTATTTGTAACTGTTAACTTCTTCTAACTCATCATAATCAATCTTTATTTTCATATTTTAAGAAAATCTATTAAACATTACTTTAGTCTTTTTAACATTTATCTTTAGTCCTACTTTCATCTGATAACAAATAGTATATGAAATGATATTCTTTTCTTTAGATGATATTGCCTGACCAATGATGGTAGTAGTACAGAAATTGAATTTGGAGCTTTTGGATTTGTCAGTACTGAATCTAAGGTGATACTCTAATTGTGCTAGTGTTTGCCTGAAGGTTTGTGATGATGGTGTTCTAGTTGCATTTTTATATTGGACTATTTCTGTCATCTAATATGAGTATTGAATGTTTTTAGAAAATTTAAGAGTCCAGGTTCAAATCCCATGGTAGTACTGTCACTGGTGAGGCCAACAACACTTGAAGAAGAGGGAAGAATAATAACCCATTTCATGTGCTAGTACTAACTGTTGAATGTATTTGGAATATGCAAATAAAAATTAAATTTTTGTGAAGACATTCAAAGCTCATATTAGATGATGGAAATAGTCCAATAGAAAAATACATCTAATTATGCTAATCTGTCAATGTAAACTTGTGTTATATACTAATGTATATGCTATTAGCAATGGTTGAATGTATTTAAAATATTTAAGTAAAGTTTGAATTTTTCTAAAATCATTTAATAATTAGTTTTAGTTGATGGAAATGGTCGGACTTATAATTACAAATAAAACTCTACCATCATATCACAAACTTTCAGACAAATATCATTTGCTACATGTTTACTTGTAGAAATTAGATTGTCTGGCTTAGCTTATCTAACAAGACTTGTTTTGTCAAAATATATTATGACTCATTTGCATACCTTTCCCCATATCAAAGTCATTTATTTGAAGTAAACAAAATAATAAAAATGATTTTTAAAAATATAAACTTGGGTGCAAAAATAATGTAAGGTAATGATTTAAGAAGTTTTCAGATAAGTTTATAAAAATTAAAATATATTTGATCTTTAATAAATTTTGGTCTAGATATGAAATAAAAATATAATAAAAATTATTTTATGATTATTTGTGTATTTATTGAATGCTTTGTTTAAAATAAGTTCTTGTTAAAAATTACTGTATGTGTAAATTACATTTATCTAAATCACATAATATTAAATACAAGTATAAAATATATATATCACATGATCACCATCTCTTATGCTAGCACATAACTGTTATTAAACAGGCAAAACTCTCCATACAGTAGTGCCACCCTGTGTCAACCAGAGTAATCAATGGATGCCAGAACAATGGAAAGTTTTGCCTGTATAATACATATACTTAAGTTAGATGTATTTAGAGATTTAGATGGAGTGGATGACTGAAGAGGCTTAAAAAATCTGGGTTCAAATTCCCTCTAATTATTAACTTGCATAAATAAATATATAACAATGAAGTATACTTATTGGAAAAAATTGTTTAGCTTAGTCAAATTCATGAGATTGTTGTGATCTAAATGCATTTTAATAACCATTTATATAGTTTTTAAATGATTATAGCAATTGTTTAAAGTAAATATATGTAATGGTAAAACGATTTTTATATATGTGTGTGTATTTATTGAATGTTTTAGAGGAAAAAGAAAAATCATGTTCATTCAATAAAATGGTTTAAGTAAAATTTTGAATATTTCTATTCCACATATTGGTTTGTCTGCTGGGATTTTTGTTTATGAAGTTTATTTTTAGAAATAATATCCTCAGGAAATAATTTTGAGGGTGTAACAAAAAAACTGAAATATTTATTTAGATCATTTAATTCATTATTTATTAATTTAGAATTAAACAAGTTAAAGACAATTTGCATATTTTTAAACATAAAAAAATATGGATTTTCTATTCAAAAAATTATACTACACACACATATATATATATAAACATTAATAATTTTAATGGAATTTCTCAGGGTAGTTTTTTAGTTTAATTTCAGTTATGATGTAACCATGCAAATAGCCAATTAGAAACGAGCATTACTAACAGAAATCACATCGTAAAAACACATGAGGAAATTCCATTAAAATTATTATTTACAAGCAAAAGCCAGCGAAAACATTCAAGTATTATATATAATGAGGGATATTGTTTTAATATCTTAATACAGGGGGTGAATAGCTTTGATAGAATGTGTAAACAAATGTATTAAATGTTTATAAAGTAAAATAATAAATGTAATCATACACGAGTTCGTTGTAAAAATCTTAAAATAAAGTTTAGCATGATTAAATATTAATTAAGCCAAAATAACGTTTTCGATATTTCAAAATAAATAATTTAAAATTAAATAGAATGATAACATTACAAAAAAGATTATTTAAAATTAAATAAAAAGATAACTTAAAAAAACAACAACAATTATTTGAATTATTTTTGATTCTGTTAAAAATCTAAATTATTAATGTTATAACAAAAGAAAGAAAAACACTTTTTTTAAAAAAAATAGAAACAAAAATTTGCTATAATGAACATGTACTTGTAAAAGCATTGAGTGCTGAGATCAGGCTATTGTCAGGCTTAATAGGTAGTGGACAAAGGTCAACTGTGAATAACAAATAATCAGGGCTTGACCAACAGCTCATGCAGTCTCATAAGATAGATTGTTGATTCATCAAAATCTAGATACTATTTATTAACAGTTCCTGATCCAATTCTCTTTTTCATTGTATTTTTTGGCCCAAGCTCTTGAGAATTAAAGAAAAATGACAGTGATAGGTTTAATAAGCTGTCATTTTTTAAATGTTGTCTTTGCTTGAGGACTACAATGACTATTGAATTGGTCTGGAACTGGCTTTGAGAGAAGAATTCTATCTAACAATGGTTGTATGTTTAAAAAGCCCTATTTAGGGATCTCTTGCTCACCATGAAAGAGGAAAGAGCCTAGAAAATATGATTTAAAAATGACCTATATGACACAGAATTATTGAAGTTTCAACTTGATACCCTTGGAGCCTTTGATTCAGTCCTTATTGACAAGCTCCTACAAATCTTTAAAAAGTGTAATGTATTTACTTCTATTCTCTAACAGCAAACTTACTCAACAAACAGATACATTCACATTACATTAAATGGATAAACCTCCTCCAATTTTTCTTCACACCACTCTATATTACAGAATTTCACCCTAAACTCATTTCTTTTTGTCTTGCATTGGTGGTCGAGAGGTCAGCGCGACTGCCTTGCACTTGCAGGCAGTTGTCTGGGTTGCGGGTTCGTGTCCCGGCTGATGGTATGACACTTAAAAAAAAAAAACTCATTTCTTTTTCTGATTTATATTACCCTGTTATTATCAAGCATTCAAAATACACTACCAGGAATTTATAGTTTTTTTGTAAATCAAACAAATGCATAACATATATGGATGATTTAGTCATCTTATTACCATCAAAAAATATATTTGTTAACTAATTAACTCTTTAAACAATTATACACAAAAGTATCTATAAATTCAAAAAAAAAAAAATCTTTTTGCAACATTCTCTCAGATATTAAAGTAAATTTTTCTTCTCTACCTCACCCTTAGGCTTCTCCATTTATCTTTCTGAAATGCTATGAAGTCTGAAATCAAAAGTAAACTCCTCACTTGATGCATATATATATAAAAGACATATTTTGTTGTTTACCTGTGTTAAAAAAAATTTAAATATTAAAATACTGACATTTTGACTTGATCACACAAGTCATCTACTAGGTGATAAAAGGTATATATATATAAAAGTAACTCATATCAATATTTTGATTTTCTCAAAAACCTATTATATGTCTTCCATCAACTACACTATGTCCTTCATCAAGAAAATAATTTTACTATGCAATAAATTGATTTGGACAAGACAAAAGTATCAATTAGTACCAAATCAATACAAAAACATGACAAACATAATCACAGGATTTACAAACTTGAGCCTGCAGTTAAAGCTTTATACTGATTAATCCATCAGATAATCCACCATCAATCAAAATCCTAATTACATCCATAGCTAAATACTCTACACCAGATCAAAAATTATTTGCATCAAAAATTAAATATTGGGATAAATATGTAATAGTACATAAAGATAAACTAATTAATTCATCACAATCTAGATTTAAATTTACCAATAAACAGATCAATCAAAGGTTTAAATTTTGCTCTTTAGTCAGAATATTTGGATTTTTAAAAATTAAAATAAATCTTGAAGCTCTTCTTGGCAATGTATTTCTGGCTAAAAAAAAAGATTTTTTTTTACAAATATAGGCTCGATATGTTCTCTGTGTCACCAGAAAGAAAAAAATCATCTGGTATTTTCTTAACAATTATCCAGCATTACAAAAACATTGAAACAAATTAGTTTTAATTACTAGATCTCAAATCTCTTCTATCACTTAATTATGAAGCAGTGAAATTGAGGGCTTCCCCCTAATATACAAGTAACTACACTTATACTTTTTACCCTATGATATTTATAAGGTATTATTTTTGTTTTAATCTGACACCTCAAAAGTTTCAATTACTTTTCCATAACAAACTAGCTAAAATAAAGAACAGAGACCATGCACGCATTCCACCTGACATTTTTCAGCTACACAGAGTTTAATCAAGCTATCAATACCACTGTAATTGTAAGATCTTAAAAAAACCCTTTAAACAATATATTAGGTCATGTAACATATTCTTCTGTAAATTCATGAAAATAATCAATTCTTTGATTGACATTTATTAAATGTTATCTTTATCACATAAAAACCCATAATGTAATGTCATTAAAACGGGCAAAATTATCTATACATATAACCACTCAGTGCAAGCCAGAGTAATCAATGGATGCCAGAGGCTTGTGCATAAAATCCCCATTTAGTGACTACTCATCCAATATCCCCAGATTAGTTTTTGGCTTGTGGCCTTTGTCAATGAGGGGCCTTGTATCTGAGAGCATTACACCTCGATCTTAGGATCTAATGCAACCCTAAAGCAGCCACCTTTTATCTCTACATAACTTCAAAACTATGAAACAAATTGAAAACACTATAATATTTTCAGTCCGAGCTCATCAGCTTATATAGTCATATAGGTCTGAACTCAGTTAAGTAACTATACATTTTGGTGTCTTTGGTTTGTTAATAACCATATCCACCACTATCCTATTAGGCAGGATTGGTTTTAAGCCAATAAACATAACATGATAACCATTTCTTATGCTTACTCTTAACTGTTATTAAAACAGGCAAAACTCTCTATACGTATGATCATGTGAAACTGAACTGAGTTCAGACCCATATAGCTATCTAGTTTGTAAGGCTGTATTTGAAGACATTTATGTGTCTGAATAATTCTTTTCAAATTAATATTTAAGTGCTGACACTTGAGTTGGAGTTTTAGATCTAGTGTCTGAAATCCTAACTCCTCACTGAGGTGAGCCATAAGCTCAAAACTAATTAGTCTGGGGATGAGGATTTTTTGGTAGAGCTTTTGAATTCTTTCTCTTTTGGCACTTATAATTAAAACTTGTTATGAGCTAGTGGTAAGCTCCATCTAGTGAACATTTAGTACAAGCTCAAAGCAAGTTACACAATTTGTCTTGTTTTATTAATTATTATAAGTGTATCCTTGAAGGCTTTTGTGATGTTATATAGGTTTAGCTATTAATATATGGTGAAACTGAACTGAGTTCAGACCCATAGAGCTATCTGGTTTGTAAAGCTGGATTTGAAGACATTTTCATGTCTGAAAAATTCAAGTTTTCAAATTGATAGTAACATATTAAGGGCTGATGCTTGAGTTGGAGTTTTAGATCTAATATCTGAAATTCTAATTCCTCACTGAGGTTAGCAATAAGCTCAAAAACAATTGGTAGAGATTTTGAATTTTTTCTCTTTTGGCACTTATAATTAAAGCTTGTTAGGAGCTAGTGGTAAGCTCCACCTAGTGAACATTTTAGTACAAGCTTAAATGCAAGTTACACATTTTGTGTCTTGTTTTATTAATTAATTATATATATATTAAAATGATCATTTCATAAGAATCAGAGAAAAAGAAGAATTTATTACAGTATATAATATTCATTCTGAAACTTATCGCTTCAAAAAAATAGGCAAAGACAAGAAAAATACAACCAGTTACACAAAATAAGAGAGTATGCATTTAAGAAACAAATAACATGTATATTTCTGAGCGCTTGTGTTGTGTTAATATATGGTTGTAATAAATACTGACTTGTATAAATACAATTAAATGTTTTATTAATGTATGCACAAGACATGTTCACAAAGATACTTTTGACTAGATATAGTATCTAGTCTCCATACTACTATTAATGGAAATGACTACAGGTTCCCTTATAGCATTACTTACTGCTTTCAGCTGTAACATGAAAGTTTCAGCTTAACATGACAGCTTGCATTGTGTTAGGTTTAATGTCTAGGAGTTTCCAGCTTAATGTGGAATTGTCTTTATTGCTTTAACAATATTGTGGATAAAGTGTATATTGAGATTTATCTTTGATACTAGTTTGTTGTCGTCTTGATTTGCATTCCAATGAAAGGTTTATTTATAGTGATTTCTTCCATCATAAGAATAATCAGATTCACAGTGCATCATCACCTATTGGCCTGAATCTCTCTTATTGGATATATTTCATCTACTCATATATTTATTGGTCTAGCAATAATGCTCTAATTAATCAAGATAAGATAGAATCTCCACAAATCTATTAGTTGAAGATAAGTTCCTTCCTGGCTAAAATTAGCCTTGCAAAATATAATCACTGAGATGCTTTAGTGGACACCTTTGTCACTTCCTAGCTTCTTCACAAACTGGTTCTTTATCATAATGTTCAGCTGGTAGGTATAGTGCTTTTATTAGCAGGTCTGGGATCTTCATTTGTGGATATGAAGAACCTTGTAGTCTTCACTATCATTTGGTGACCAATAGTTTAACCTTAGTTGGTCTCTGGGTATGTAGTTTTGAACAACCACTGAATACAATCCTTTTAATTTGATCACAGCTGATGATTCCCTTGAACATATGGCATAGGGCTTGGTAGCCTATCCAAACATTAATATTTTTATTTTCATGAATTATACTAGATTCAAATCTCTTTTTGATTTTATTTTTGTAAGCTGAATTACTTTAGTCATTGTAAAGCCCAATTGATTGCACCAGTCACAATCTCATAAATTGTTATGCTTATTATGAGACACAACAAGAGGAAGTGTTTTGCTAAGATAGTAACTTTAACTGTTGTTTGACCCAAGTGATATTTGATTATCTTGATAATGTAGTTATTTGGTTACTAGTGTGTAGGTGGTGATTGTTTTTGTTAAACAATAGAATACAAGTGTTTGACACAATGTACACTGTAGTCTCAGTATTGTTATTGGTATATTATTAATAATAAATCTGCTTTTGAAGGCAGAATCCACAAAGCTCACATTATTTATACAAGAATTGATTTTAAGCCAATAAACATCACATGACCTCCTCTTATGCTTGGGTATAACTGTTGTTAAAACAGGCAAAAACTCACTACATATATTGCCACACACAGCAAGCTAGAGTAATCAATGTATGCCAGAAGGCTTGTGCATAAAATCCCCATCTGGTGCCTACTCATCCAATATCCCCAGACTGGCATCCATTGATTACTCTAGCTTGCTGTGTGTGGCAATATATATATAGTGAATTTTGCCTGTTTTAAGAATTGATTTTATTACCTTGGCTGCTTCTCTAGAATGAACTCTTCCATTCATTTCTGAGTGAGCTTTTCTTTTTCAAATAAGTAATGTTTATATTATGACAACCTTATCATATCTGCATACAGTATCTTAATATGGCAATTTACTGTGTGGCTGCTTTGGTTTGTCACATCTATAGCAAAGCTTTTAATTTATTTTTACCAAATTTATTTAGGTAGTTTTTACGATTGCCAGCTGGGTATTTTTAGTCGTTTTCTGAGTGACCAATTTAATATTGTAGTCCATTTTTTAAATGAGCCACCTGACTCACTGTTGATTCAGCTAGATTCACCTGAGAGACTGCTAAATCAACCATGGTATCAAGGTCCATCAACAGTTTGGCCCTAAGAGCCTTTCATTCCACAAGTGAAATAATCTCTCAGAGCTTTGTTTTTTTTTAAAAAGCCCAAACTTATAACCAAATGCCAGCTCTTTGAGTTAAGGGCAAACCCTCTCATTTTTTTTCTCCCTTCCCTTGTGTACAGAGATTTTTAGTAATATCAATGCATGATCGCTAGGGGATTTGGGCAGAATAATGCTGATAGTATAGATAGTGCTTTGACAAAATCAAACTCAATGTGAAGCACAGAAGCAGGTTGTGCATAAAAAATATTATAAGTCTGAACACTACATATCATTGCAAATGAGGCTAATTTTAATTCAGGCTTTTTAATCTGATTATCTTATATATGGAAAAACACTTGTTCCACGTAAGTTGGCTAGTTTTTAAGATAGGCAGATTAAACTTTTCTAATGAGCTAATTTCAGCCATTTTAATTACCTTTTCTGCCATGAGAGAGAGAAAAATCTTTGACTTTTCTTTGTAGAAAATGAGCAACCTATATTTGATTCTTTAAACTTTATTGAAACACTAATAATATTAGCCGCTGATTTTTGGTAAATAAGGACAAAGATTTAAATAACCCTCAGCCATGGCTGTGCCAAATCTGTTGTGTTTATATATAATTATAACAAGTACAAGTGTATATGAATAAATATTTTAGTAATATATATATTTAAAATGTGTACAACAATCAGATTCTCTGAACATCATCATCTATCATCCTTGTTTCTCATAACTATTCATATATCCATTGGACTGTTGTGATGAATGATCGATCCAATTAAGATTACAATCTGGACATGAATATTAGTTGACCATAGAATATTTATTTTATTTATAAAAAAATAATTTAGTTTACAGTATTTTTTTAAAAGTACAGTATTTAGGAAGAAAATCAATTGGAAAACTATAGATGCCAGCCAAATTGATCAGGTAAATTTAAAATAATAAAAGTTCCTAAATATATCTGAGATAATTTAAGATAAACTGCTAATTTTGGAAACAAAGCAAAATTTTATTACAAAATTATTTTTAAAAAAAAGCTATTGTAATTGTGTGGTTTTATTTTAATTAATTTGGAAATAAGAAATTTATAAACAATATATAGTTAATGAATTTACGAGTGTAATGTAAAAAAGAAAGGAAACAAATCATAAAAAATGGATTAAGTGCTAGAACAGTCAATGATATAATGAGTATTTTAATTTTTTTTTTTTTTAAAAAGTCACAATAGAAATAGATTTGACTAAATAAAATTGTTAGTTGGTGTGCATTAGTTAATTTATTAACCAGAAGGCTACTTCAAAGCAAAAAAACAAACTTCTTGAATCATTGAAGTTCAGTGACAAGTTTTCATAGGGCTGAAAGTCAGCTTTACATGGAATGCCTTGAAATGCCTTTATTTTGATATTATGACTATGGAATGCCACTTATTATTATTGTGATTGTATTCAAATTGTTTGATTAAAAAGAAAAAAATCACTGCCAAAACAAACTGTAAATTTCCAATCAGTACTCTGAAAAACACAAATGAAATGTATTAAATGTATCTCCTTTTGTAAACGGGATTCTAATTTAAACATGCTAGATCATATCAGAATTCTTCATTAGCATGTAAAACATTTTATAAATAAAAAAAATTTCTATAAAAACTCTTAGTTTATAAAGCTATTGTATATATTTGGATATTTTTTATTTATTTATTTATGATGTGGTTCATATAATTTATATCTTTTGGGTACTGAATATAAATTCTTAATTAAGATATCTAAAAAAAAAAATTAAATATTAAAACCCTTTGAAAACCAGGCGGTCATTGTTAATTTTTAGAAAAATTTACCCTAACTATAATAACTTAGATATTTATTGTTTTAATGTAATAAATATAAAAAAAACATGCATTAAAAGAAAGGTCATATATGAAAGAATGTAATGAAGCTGCTAATATAGTCATTTCATAAAGAAAAAGTTAAGAAAAAAATATTTTTAATAGTTTTAAGAATGTTTATTTTTACACTGATTCACAAATCCTAAATTTTGAAATTCAAATGATAAAATGACAATTTCATAAACAGCTTCATCACATCTGTCACAAAATAACAAAAAGAATGATGTATTGGAAGTCTTACCTGAGGTAATTTTTCATTGAGAAAATTGCTAAAACAGTGGCCTTGCTGTGGTCCATTTTCATTCTAGAACCAGATGTGTTCATTTGTGCAAAAGTATCTATAACAATAAAGAATGGTTTTTAGTGGAGAAAAAAGTAACAGAACAGTGTATTCAAAAATAAATAAATATCAAAGTCATAAAAAATAAAATGAATAAAAATAAATCAATAAAGATAATTTTTTATTATTATTAACAATGATTACATGTGTGGAAGAAGGCTGAGTTCAAATACATGGCACTATAACACAGAGTGGATGGATTGAAGCCAGAAACTGTGTATAAAATATCATATATTACATGAAATTCCAGTTGCATAGCATAAACTTGTATATATATTTATTATTTTGCATAAAAGATATGAAGAAAGGCTGAGTTCAAATATATGGCACCTATAACACAGAATGGATGGATTGATGAAGCCAGAAAGTGTGCATAAAATATCCTATATTACATGAAATTCCAGTTGTGTAGCATAAACTTGTATATATATTTATTATTTTGCATAAACGATATGAAGAAAGGCTGAGTTCAAATACATGACACTGTAACAATAAGTGAATGGATTGAGGAAGCCAGAAAATCTATATAATATCCTATATTACTTGCCTAAAATTGACACAAATCAATTGCGGGTCATAACATTAGCAAGTCCGGGCTGATGCAATAATTTGTCCATAAATTCAAACTTGGTCACGCGTGATACACTTTCATATTTATAATCATGGCAAAAATGCATCAGCTCACGGGGTGACAGATTACCCCAATCCCAAACTTTTTTCCATTCTACAGCATATTTATTTGTCTCAGCACATATAAAATTTTATAATTTATCATTCTATAGCGTATTTGGTAATCCTGACTTTTAGCGTCCCGAACAATTCGCCCTCTATTTTTAAAAAAATCAACTAACTATTTTTTCACACCTAAAAAAAAAAGTGTATGTAACTATATCCAAGTGTAAATGCTAATAAAAAAAGATTAAAAAAAATACTTACATTTACATGCGTATTTTTCACGTATAGCGGTCTTTGCTGTATATAGAACTGTAAATAAATGACGTATATTAACTGTAAATGTTTTTCCGTAAAGAAGAATAAATAACAAGAAAACAAACTTACATTTTTAGGAGTAATTGGAAGCCACACAAGCGAGGAAATGCACGAAAAGGTCGTCGCGTGCGTGCAGATTTCTGAAAGAAAATTCCTGCAGGTAGGATGAGAACAAAGGTGTGCTCATCCCAAATTGGTATTTTAGCTTATGCTATGCGACAGAGTGGACATAGGCATAATTCCACGCGGTCAAGCAAAAGTAGTTCAGAATTTGTCACGTGTCACAAATGACCAAAGTACAGTAGTTCATAATTTTTATAGCAACTTTGCGTGAGACTAAATAGAGCCTAAAAAATTAAGTTTTGTTACATCCATTTTATTTATTCATCTTCATGTAAAAAAGACATTTATAGTTACATATACTCTGCAATTACATAAAGAATAATAAATAACCAAAAAAATAATTACTTTTTTAGGCTGTATTTAGACTCACGCAATTTGGTCACGCGTCATTTGTGACACGAGACAAATTCTGAACTACTTTTGCTTGACCGCCGTGGCAATTATGCCTATGTCCACTCTGTCGCATTTCCCGGGGGGGCCCCCAGCATAAGCTAAAATACCAATTTGGGATGAGCACACCTTTGTTCTCATCCTACCTGCAGGAATTTTCTTTCAGAAATCTGCACGCACGCGACGACCTTTTCGTGCATTTTCTCGCTTGTGTGGCTTTTCGTGCATTTCCTCGCTTGTGTGGCTTCCAATTACTCCTAAAAATGTAAGTTTGTTTTCTTGTTATTTATTCTTCTTTACGGAAAAACATTTACAGTTAATATACGTCATTTATTTACAGTTCTATATACAGCAAAGACCGCTATACGTGAAAAATACGCATGTAAATGTAAGTATTTTTTTTAATCTTTTTTTATTAGCATTTACACTTGGATATAGTTACATAGTGAAAAAATAGTTAATTTTTTTAAAAATAGAGGGAGAATTGTTCGGGGCGCTAAACGTCAGGATTACCTAAAATTTTTTTTTAGGTACCCTTCACTAAAAATATTCATAAAAAATCTAAAGATTGTCGTACAGAAAAAATTCGTAGATATTCTCGTAGAAAACAAAATGGTGCAAAGAAAGAAGTAAGTCCCGTATGTATGATGTTTACTAATTACGCGCAAATTCAGCTGAAAGTCGAAAATTTCTAGATAGTCGTAGGCAAAGGGCTTTAGATAATGAACTTTTTATATATTTATTGATGATTAAAAGTACTGCAAATAAAAAAATTACATAATAGATGTGTTAATAAATGAATTAGGTGCTATAAAATCTAAATCATTCTAGTTTAAGGTATAATAATAATTTTGCATAAATTTGAATGAATATGGAGAATTGAGATTGTCCAGTAGCAGGACTGATCTGTGATTGATAATTATTTTAAATTCCTCCTTATATGTGTTAAAATGTTCAAATACTTTGATATAACTTTTATGAATAATAATTTGAATATAAGAATTTATTTGTCAGTAATTTATATAGATATTGAAGTTGAGATGTGTGTATATACTTATTTACACATATGATAAAAATTAATGTCACTTGTGAATGGTTTAAGCTATTAAAGATATAGTGATTATATTAAGATTAAATATGCAGATGTAGTATTTCTAATGCTCAGAGGTTAAAGGTAATGATATGCATACTCTAAATTGTTTTAATCTGTAATTACATTACAGGAAAAGCCTGAAATATAATGATTTATTCATTATGTCTTTTGTATTCATATCAAATTTATTTTCCTGGTTTAATTATTTATGCATGAACATAAATAGTGGATCAACTTATGAAGTGATACAAACCACTGTTGTTATATATTACTGATCAGATTCCAAATCACAGCTGCCTCTTCATATTATTTTGATATTGAGAATTTATGTGGACCTATTTTCCCATGCACATTATTTTTTGTCTCCTTGTTGATAGCTGACTGAATTATTAATGAATACTGAATTATATTTTTATTGATAATGGTAAAACTCAATATATTGAAATACATAACAAATGTTTTTATCCATGGTTCACAACTCTGTGCATAGTAGGTCCTTGATTTTAATCTTTCTCTACAAATCTAACTCTTACTCGAACCTACATAAATTGATTAAACTTATGTGATATTATGCATATTCAGGATCAAGTAAAATACTAAAAAATGGTAATATTGTAAAGAATTAAAAAACTAATGTTTCTTATCTTCATATATTATATATAAATTAGGCTCACTTTGATAACAAAACACACACACACATATATAATAATATGAAATTATTATAGAAAAAAGTTACTGACCTCATTGAAAAAATTAAAAGACTGAAGTGGAGTTGGACTGTACATATTTCAAGAAGAGATGATAATAGATGGACAATTGAAATCTTAAACTGGATTCCAAGAGATTGTAAAAGACCCAGAAAGAGACCACACATGAGATGGATGGATGAAATAAGAAAGTGTGCAAGAGTGATGTGGAGAAGAGAAGCTAAAGATCAGAGAGGATGGATTGAACTTGGAGAGACCTTCATCCTGCAGTGGATTAATAATGGTTGATGATGATGACATAATTTTTTTTAATATTTAAACATGAAGTTTAGAAACAATTTTTTATAGCACTCATTTTCAATTGGTTGTTTGACATAATAGAACTGTATTTTAAACTTTGTTGTCATAAATACTAATTTTGAATATTATTAAATTTGGAAATTATCTCTAAGGGTTATAGTATTTAGAATATGAAATTTGTTTGTGGTATGATAAAGGTATTCTCATGTTTCTCTCTTAGGTCACATTAAGTTTAAAGTACTAATTCAGAAGCATCACCTGGTAAAAGATTCATATATCAAGAATCACTTCATAAACTGACCATTTTATATACACCCAGGTCTCGTTTTATGCGGATTTATTTAATGCGATTTTGAAGTTATGCGATTCATGATTCTTCTTAATATCTTTGTATGCGGTTTTCTTTTATGCGATAAAAATTATTAGATCAGAAGTTGGAGCTCTGATAATGTCCTATTACTTTAATATTATAAATTTCGCGCACTCATGCCATATTTAAAGTAATAGTGCATTATCGGAGTTCGACTTCCATCTAATAATTTCAATATTTTCAGTGCTTTATAATAGTACCCTAATAGATTTTATGTAATAAAGAAGTTCATAATTCACTTAAAATCAGAATTTCCCCATTTTATATACACACATTAAATTTTACAAGACTATAATGTAAATCTGTTCAAACGTTATAGATGAAAAATACTATGTTTATTGTTGTTTTTGCATTTTAAATCACATTCTATTTTTGCTTTTTATAAAATGAGTACGTAATCAATTAATCATTTAGTGTCCACAAGTTTATTTTTAAAAGGTGAGTAACAGCAAGTGGACACAATTAAATTTGACAATTAAAATCTGATTTTCAATTGTAATTAACAATTTAAAAATTACATAACGAGATGATGTGAAACGATGAAATTTGATTTTTTAAACGGAATTGAAAATTAAGAAATGAAAGACAAAAATAAGAATTTAATTTTTAATTGTTAGTTTTAATTAAATTTGCCCAACAGTGGTGAGTCAGTGTCTTTTTATTATCGTAAGTCTAAGTTCTTAAATTTTAAACTTTTAGTTTATTCTAACAGAGAGAAAAAAAAACACCCAAGAAAATGAATTTCTTTGGAAACAAAAATTTCAATTTTAAATCGCTTAGTGAAATGGGAAGGATCAACAGTGATTGGAAAACGTTTTAATTGTATTTCCTCTTGACTTTGTTTAAGGAGAAGCTACAGTACCTCACATCACATCACATCATGACAAATCTGATGTCTCAAATAGCAATAATAATTAAAATACCGTACATGTATGAAAAAATTATAAATTATGCATAAAAATATATTGTTTTAAATAAAATTAAATACTGTAGTTAATAAAAAAAGTAAAAAAAGTTTGTCTTGTATCAATTTTTTTTCAAATTTGAAATTTTTTATTAGTCATATTTTTTTTTTTATGCGAATTTTAAAGTAATTTTACGTTGTTGCTTTGCTTTTATGCGATTTTTGGAAAATGACAGTTCGTATCCCCCATTTTTCAAGGTAAGTTAAGTCTATTTTTGTGCGATTTCTTTTGTGCAGATTTTCTGAGGAATCTATCTACTGCATAAAACGAGACACAGGTGTATATATTATTCCATGAGTTTATGTTTAATTCAAAAACTGATATATTGATTTTTAACTGGATTTAAAGTTTTCATCTGGGATACTTTAATAAATAATTACTAGTATTAATGTATTTACCTGAAGTAAATGGTGTTAAAATTGTGGTGCAGACAATTTGACACCTGTAAATCAAATTTAATGAATCGAGATTGAGCCAAAAATGTGTGATGGAGTTGAAGTAATTTAAAAAAAAGATATTACATAAAAAAAAAGAGAGGATGAAGTTGAATTAATTAGTTCAAGTGTTTAATTAAAAATTAGATCTATTAGTATTAAACTGGATTTAAAGTTTATAATAGACACAACACATGCTTCCCTAGCTTCAGAAAATGGACAAGCTGATTAATTTACTTATACATTTGGATATATTACCATTTAATATTATCACAAGAACTATTACTATTTTGGCTATGATTATGAGGGATAACAGCTCAAAAGTGCTTAGCCTGGATTAACTCATTTTGATTGTTTGCCATTAACAGTTTCTTCAACCAATGTTTTAAAATACTTGTATATACTATCTCGATTAAGAAAGATATGATAATCTCTAGCTTAATAAATGATTAGTAATAATCATTAAGGCATTTATTTGAACTGAATGATTGTTAAATACCAGATAAATATACAGCAATTGTAAAAAAAAAAGTACTATCTTGTTATTTTATTGCTATTATTATTAATTTTCTTTATTATTATATTTGATTCATTATTTTAAACTCATTTTACTCTTTTTAGTTTGATGGAATGTTCTGAAATATATGATTATTAGGGCCCCCTTTCAGTATTTTTAATTGTATATTTAGAAATAGCTCATTTCTTTACTCTGCTTAAATATATATATGAGAGAGAAAAAACGTCAAGCATTGGTGGCAGAGTGGTTAGCACAGCAGCCTTACAAGCAGTTGTCCCAGGTTCACTTCCCGGCCGATGCTTTGACATATGAAAAAAAAAAATGTTTTAAATTTAAAATATAAAAAATAAACAATGTAAAATTTCTAACAAAAAAATCATAAATGATGTTAGTAACAGTTTTCTGAGTAGCAGTACAAGTCAATTTAACTGTTTAAAAATTTAATAGCATTCTATGTAAGACTGACTGTCCATGTGAACAGCAGAGTTCTGTTAGATAAAGGCTAACTTCAGCTGCTATTCCAGTCTATTCAAAAATTATTTATGTTTATAAATTAAATAACACTTTGTGAATTAGCATATGATATAAAATGTTAAATTGGGTATTGATTTTAAAATAACATTCCATATAAAGTTGGCTCTGAGCCTAAGAAGGAAATTTTAGAACTAGCTAGCCTGTCATTGACTTCAAACATCCAAGGATTTTTTTTTGTTCTGGGAAGCCTTCTCTTGGCTAATGAATTAACTAGTGCACACTAACTAACTTTAATATATTTATCCAAATTTATTTCTACTATGGCTGCTTTTTAAAGTGTGGTAGACTTTTGAATAACTAAGTTTTTATACTTAACTTTAAAAAGTTTAATTATTTAATACATATGAGAGAAAAATATGTAGTAGATAAATAACTTTAACATCCATATTCCAGTCCATAGAAAAATTTAATATTTTTAAACGAATAAATCAAGTTTTGAATGAGTGCACAATATAACAAAGATTTTTCTACTTCAAATAGTTTTCATAATCTATATCTTGCAAAGTAGTAATAACTCATAAACAGGAAATCATGCTACTTTTTGGAATTTCTTCAGCTTTGAATATATTCAGTACTTGCAAGTAAACCAAGATGGCAGCTTGTGTCTTTGATAAATCTATAGTTTCGGGACCCACAAAAAACATTTACAAAAGAAATACCGGCTAGGAAATGTAGTATTCATTTCAGAACATTTGGCTAGAGCTGATGGACAAACTCTTATAAAACAGAATATAGATTATGTTATTAAATAAACATATCATTCACATTTAATTTATATACATGGAAGGTACTTTACATTACATCTGCTTGTTGTGCCTATAATTGGGTTTGAATTTGGTCCAAATAAACGTGAACTTTTTTTTCAGTTTCTAATCACTCTGAATTGCTTTTTATTTTCAAACCGTCACGCTCATCCTATAATGGCTAGTAAATTAGTAGTCTAGTTAGCCTTACTTAGTTAAAGGACAAAACAAAGATGGGAGAACGCTCAAACTTTCCCCAATGGAAGAGCATTAAACCTGATGAGTAATCCCTTTTTCATCACTGTTCCTTTAAGAAGCGCTGTTGAAGAAGCTTTTGTCTTGTTGACTATTTAAAGCCTATTTACATTTTTTTAAACAATTACATATATATCGTTTATATACTTGTTATATATTTTTTACAGTAAATAAAATTACTATTGAAAAAAAGTCTTTGAAAAAAAATGCAGTTTTGCAAATGATAAAATATATTTCATTATTCCCATTTATTTTTTTCTCTCAATATTGTTAATTGAAACTAATTTCTTATGGTTTTCTTTATAATTATTAAAATCGCTAGATCATTAAAATCACGTGATTTGAATGATTACATTTATACACTAAGGTACCGACTCTGCGTTGAATTTTTTTTTTTTAAAAAAAGAGAGATTTATTATAAATTCAAATGATGTTTGTTTTGACTTGAAAATTTTTTTGTTTATTGCTAATCGATGCTTAATTATCATTTTCTGCAATTAAAATTTGTTGTCAACTTTGATAAAACTGAATTTAATGATTTAATTAAAATGAAGGTATTATCTCTGCTTTGTTTGTAGTACAAACAGATTACAAAATAAGCCACTACTAAGAATTTTTGCTTGGTTTTATTCAAAACATTTTGTAATGTAATTATTTGCTGGAACTTGGGAGCTTAATGCAATTAAAAGATAAAGAATTCCAATGTAGAAAAATCAGTTTACGTTGCGTTAAAAAATAATAAATGGCAAACAATTTTAAAACTTTTTTTTTTTTTGTATGATTTAATAAGCTTTCTTTATAATGTTATATTTGATAAAACAAATGTATTGAAGTGTGTTTCGAGAGTAGCAAAAAAATTTGAATGAACGGGAGACTAGAAATGTTTTCATAATCAACTACTAGTAGTTTAATAAATTTAATGTAGAGGGAGCTTAAATGTACGTTTATTTTTGAAAAAAAAAAAAAAAAAATCAAATTCTAAGTAAACTCATCTATATAATTTGATGTTCTTTAAAATTATTGTAAACTAATTTCTATACATCAGAAAAATGCGAATAAGCCATTGTTAAATTTGTCATATAATTGAAATATATATGTTGTGTTTGGCTGAATTGCAGGCTATAATTTATTAGAACAAATATAAACACATATTATACAATTTGACATATAACTTAGTCAATAATGAGTTGGTCGTGCCGAATGACTGGTCTCACTTCCAGCTATATATATTAGCCTGTCTCGTGAATTCTAGTCTTAACTCTTCTGGCTGTACTGGACAGCTTGTCTCGAGTTTGTTGAATGATTCTTCTGTATATACTAGACAGCTTGCCTCGAGTCTGCCATAGTCGTAGCAGCTTTCAGTCCTATCGAGATGCCTCACTGCGTCGACGTATCGGTAGTGAATATAGTAGAAACACCTTCGCTATTTGAAGTGGTTTCAATGGAGAGCACATTCAGTTGTATAGGTAGACAGAGTTCTCTGACTTGCCTCCAAAAAAGCTGACTATTTATTGCCAAATTTCTTACCTTACTGGCAACAATCGGATTCAGAGAACCTAACCAATGGTAGGATTTTATACACATGTTTACACATTGACTATACTTGTTTTTACCCTTTGGCCATATTTATACATTGATTGTCCACATGTTTACACAATAATTAGTGGCAATGCCTGTTCAATCCGATCAGATAAGGAAGGAAACTGGACTAGTCCATTTCTGAAAGCAAGGTCAGATATGACCAGGGCCGGCGCTGGGTACTAGGCGCCCGCATGCAAATTTGATTTTGGCGCCCCTGTCAATATGTATGTTTACTAAGGTGACCCGACCGTGTCCCGTGGCGTTTTAAAAAAGTCATGATTTTTTAGAAAGAATGCACGATGTAATGCTATTTTTGATATCAAAAATAGCATAAAATTGATTGTTAAATTATATATTATTTCATACAAACGGTTTGTATGAAATAATATATAATTTAACACGGCAAATTTAGATGTTAGAAAAATTTGCAGAAATTTTAAAAATAATGTGTTTGTTAAAAATAGACAGAGTGATTCAAATATATATATATAATAAATTTAAAAAAAATAATGTTTGAGATTAAAATATTTAAATGTTTAAAATAATTTTCGAAAAACATTTACATATTTTAATCTCAAATATTTTTTTTTTTTAAAATTTCATATTTATTATTTGCGTCACTGTCTGTTTTTAACAAACCCATTATTTTTAAAATTTTTGCTAATTTTTCTAACCTCTAAATTTATGCAAATATTAGCAAATTTAATAATAAATTTACAATTTATAAATGAAATAATTTTAAAAAAAGATAATATTACAAACATACATATTTAATTTATTATTATTAATGTACGCTATATCTATATAAACGCTCCATATAAACCAAATTTTTAATCAGCCCCCCCCCCGGTCAATGGTGTCCCGTTTTACCAATGCTAAAATCTGGTCACTTTAATGTATACCACCTACATGTTATAAATATTAGTGTACAAAATCTTTCTAAGGGAAACAAACAAGGCAATGTAAATAAATAATTTTTAATATTAAAAAAAAAGAAAATACAGTTAAAAAAAGTAAATGCATTACAAAACATGTTATAATTATAATAATTTTATACTCCTTGACTTCATATTAATAAACCTTGATATGATTGTATTTATTTCCAGTTCTGCACAAATATCATTTTCAATAGCAATTAATGCCAAATTAACAAGCCGTTTTTGTGACATAGTTGTTCTCAAGTAAGTTTTAATTAATTTTAACTTAGAAAAAGAGCGTTCACCGCTTGCAACACTAACAGGTAATGTTAATAATATTCTTAAAGCTATTGATAAGTTTGGCATAGATAAATTATTAGAAACTATAAAATTAAGTGTTTCGAAAGGGTTTTGAGAATTTAAAAAATCCTTTTGAAAAATATCTCAGACGTGTGCATCTTCCGACGCTCGAATAAATCTGTAGCATTAATATCTTTACTGTTATCAAATTTCAAAATATTTTCTAAATCTTTGCATTTTGCTTGTAACTCGCTCTTATTAATTTCTGATATTTTATATAGAAAATTGAAATTATTATAACATGCTTCGAGGAGTTCAAAGCGTTCTGTTAAAGAATTAATCGCTACATCTAAAAGTGTAAAAAACATGTTTATTTTAAAATTTTTCTTCAGGTATTTGAGGTGTTTTGTCCTGATGCTCGTAATCAAATTGACGAGTTTTTTTCCGTTGTCGAACTTCTTTGGCAGTTTTAAATTCTTTCTCTCCATCAACCTCTTCGCTAAGTTCATCTGCAATTTTGAGAATGTTTTTGAAATTTGAATCTGATCGATATTCTCGTAAAAATTTATTTAGATTTGCGATCGATTATAAAGCAAGTGAAGCATTCATATTTACATTTTGGAGCATTTTACTGACAGGATTTATTCTATTTAATATATCATGCCAAATTATTAAAGAACAAATAAATTTGTAATCCTTAAGGTTAGTGCAGAGTGATTGAGCTTCATGTTGAATTTCTCTATTAAAAGATTCGTTGTTCATTATTTCATAGAGTGCATCATAAATTTCACCCAACTGATACCGTAGAGGCCGGATTGCATCAATTCTGCTTTCCCATCGTGTTTCTGATGGTTGTTTTAGAGTTAAAGTTTTAATAAATTTTAAAAGGATTGACCACCGTTTATAAGATGATGAAAAAAAATTGTATATTTTTTGAACAATTGCAAAAAAACCAATTGTATCTATATTGACTTTGGCGGCATCGTTTATGATTAAGTTTAAAGAATGAGCAGCACATGGTACGTAAAATGCACGAGGGTTTTTGGTTAAAATCAAATTTTGAAGTCCAGCCTTTTTGCCTTTCATGTTGGCCCCATTATCATACCCTTGACCACGCATGTCTTCAATGGGAATCTTCCATTTTTCCAGTTGTTCAATTATTGTTGTACATAAACCTCGTCCAGTGGAATCTGTTATATCTATGAAACCTAAAAAGTTTTCTCTAATTTTAACCGTTCCATTATTACAAAAAACGAAGCGAATAATTATGGTCATTTGTTCAGTTTTACTTGCATCTGGTGTACAATCTAAAATAATAGAATAATATTTGGATTTCTTTATCGATAATAAAATTGTTTCCCTAATTGCTGTACTTAAAATTTCCAATAATTCATTTTGGCTATCTTTGCTCAAATAATGTACTCTATTGTTTTGATCTAGGGCCCTCTCAACATGATTTTCCATAACGGGATCAAACTTCGCAAATAATTCAATTAATTGTAAAAAATTTCCGTTATTTTTTTCATATAATTTATCAGATGATCCGCGAAATGCTAAATTTTGACTACCAAGGAATTTGATAATTTCAATCAGCCGTTCCAAAACACTCCTCCAATGCTTCTTTTCCATTTCATATAAATTTTGAGATTGACAATCAATAGTAATTTTGTTTTTTAATCTTTTCTCAAGTTCATTCCAATTCAATAAACTTTTCATGTGAGCCATACTAGTTTCATGTCTGTGTAAAGTTGTACTTAAATTTCTCCAATTATTGTATCCTTCTATGAGGCTAGATTCAGTAGATCCAAAAACTTTGCAACAAAAGCAAAACACAGAGTTCAAAATTTCGGAATAAATAAGCCATTTTCGAAAAACTACTTCTCCGTTTTCCATTTTTCTATTATAATATACATCAGAAAATTTACGGCCATGTACATCGTTCGGATATATAATATCTTTCTTTTGAACAGGCCCCATTTCTACTAAAATAACACGTAGTTTGTCATCGATTTTATTCCATTCAGCTGGATCTTCTAAATTTGTACACATTTGATATGATATTGGCACAATGACTTTGTTGTCACTTAACTGTTTCTTACTAAAATCTTGTTCAATATTTTCAACAGTTCCCTGTGATCTAGATGATGTGCACGGTTCTGGTTCTTGTTGAGTATAAGCTATTTCAGAAGCAGTTGATATTTTAAGATATTTATTAAGTGATCCACTTTGTTTTTTAATGTTTGCTATTTTTTCAGCTTGGCGTTTACGATTTTGTGCACCGGATAGTTTTTTCTTAGTTTTTGATTCCATATTACTTTTACTCATGAATGCCACTTTAAAATAATTTTCAAATGTAATAAATAAATAAATACGGACTCTAATTTATATATTTACATCATGTATCTTAATACTTAAGATTATATATCGCTAATTTAGATGTCCAACACAAATTACTTCTTGCGCCAAAATACAAAACTCTATACGCGGAGGGGAAGAAGTTGTTTAACTTGTTTACCTAAAAAAGGCAGCTAATAAATTGGAAATATTCAGCCATTGACATTAAAAATGGTCAGGTTTTAAAATAACTCAAGTGTCCAGTTTTTTACGCTTGATTGAACATTTTAGTTTTACCATTGGCAAGATTTTCTTTTGTTATCATATATTTTTCTAATTAACACAGGTGGCCTGCCAGGCCTGATTTGCGATTTCAATAGAAAATTTCCTGGGATTATAATTATTGTTTACAAGTTCTTACTAAGATTTTAAAATTTGCGATAAACATCATAAGCAAACGTATGTAATTAATTTGCAAACCTAATTAGTATGCAGAAAAAATAGACTTTTGACAACGATTAAAATATATAAAATAAAAAGTAAACTGAAAATTATATTAAGTTTACTGGAATTATACCTATAATATATATTACATACACGTTCGAATATTTATATCAAATTATTATTTAAATAAAAAATTAGAAAATGTTTTATTTTGCAATATTATAATCGTTTCTTACGATTTCAAAATTATGTACATGATCTAATATATATATACGCATATACATACATAAGTTCTAATTTATAATACTTTTAGTGTGTGTTTATTTATATATTTGCTAGCAGAAAGTTACTTATAGTTTACTATAAGCAGTACTATATATATATAAACATTACAATATGAAATTTGTAATATAATAAACTTTATGTTTAGTTTATTGTTCATGATAAATAATAGATTTGATTGTTTTATATTTTTAATATTAAGCAGAGCTTGTGTGCAGGCCTGCTTGTGTGTGTCATTTAATAAGATATAATATGACTTCATATGATTTTCAATAATCTACTCTCAATAATTTTTGTAAATAAACATTTGAGAATAATATTCTTCAAATGTGAGTATTTTTGTTAGTAGAGTTTTAATTTCTCAGGGATGGCGCCTTCTTTTTCAGATGCTAATCTCTCAGTGATGGCGCCTCCTTCTGCCAGCGCCCGCATGCCTAGCATGCGTTGCATGCCCGCTTCCGCCGGCCCTGGATATGACAATATATATATATATTATAGATATCTGGGTTTGCTTAGTGTAAATTATTGCTTTTATAAAGTTGACTTGAATATAAGATCATTATTTGGGATAAGTACCATCAAAATACATTTTCACCATAGTTTTGCTATGAAATCTATTGAAGATAAATGTTTACAAAAATTATATTCTCTATTGTGAGAATATTAAAAAAATGAAAATAAATTTACTTCTTTACCATCATTTTCAACTATCAATCTGTGCAGGGAATAAATCTCCCACAGTTATATTCAGTTTCGCTAATCCATAAAAACCAACACTTCTGTTGTTATTTAGCAGTGATAATATTAATACATACCATTAATGTAATTGCCAAGCGTTTTCAACACTAATGTGCCCTTATCAAGGCAAACTCTGTAAAACATGGATTTCTTACAAACTTAATAACTCACTTTACCAACAAGATATCATTAATCAGAAAACTAGTATGTTTAGCATTAACTGCATCATGGGACTTTTTAATTTATAAATGTGATTCCTTAACCTTTTGTTTCTTGTCATGTGACTCTTACATCAATATATTAAACTTTTGTGGAATAAAACTATGACCCATTGCACTCTGATGAATATAAAATGCTGAATATATCATACTATCTTCAATCACTTTTTTTCAAATGGCGTTTCGTATTTGTCCTCATTTCATCAATATAAATAGCACAACATCCTGAAACTTGACAAACAATAGAATATATAATCTGACATTTATCCATATCAGCCATTTTATTTTTAGTATTATTTAATTTCCTATTAAGATTGGGTGCTTTACGACAAGCTATTCTATAATCATTACTCATAATTGATGCTAATGTACCCAGTAGATTAAATATATATGCCATTGACACCCATTTTTTATGGTCAACTTTATCAGCATAGCCTTTTAGATTTATTCTGATAATTCTCAATTACAAACCTCTGAAGCATGTTATACCCAACACCTACTAAATCTTGAATATATTTCTCCATGTTATCCCTTCTATCTGATTCATGAAAACATAACAACTGGCTACGATGCAAAAATGACTTAAATCCAGCCATCTTATATGAAATAGGAGCATATGATGTAGGATGTATAAAATCACGAACATTTAACTGTTTGATTATCATTTTATATCTAAAAAATTTATCATTATATGGTATCATTAAATCCAAAAACTTAATTGCTGAATTCATTTCCTCTTTTATTGTCCATCTTAATCCACCAACATTTTGCAAGCCATTATTAATTTTTACAATAACCTTCTTCCAGCTGGGACGGAATAAAACCAAGCACTGCTAGTGTCATCACAAACGTTATCCATTAGTCAGAGAGGCAATAATTTAGGCAAATAGGTTAGGATTCATCCTTGTCCTGACATATGTATCTTGTGCATGGTTGGATTCAAGGTACTTTTGCTTGGATTATTGGTCTTGTTGAATGAATACACGATTTTGACCGGCACAGAGGCACATCATCAACCATCTATAATATATCATACTACTATTTGATCTTTAAATAGTATGTTCAATACACTGCTCAGTACTATCAAGAAAAAGACTACTCATAATACCACTAATAGCCAAACACATAGGTCACCCTTTCGCCATACCATACAACATATTATTATACGTTGCCATTATCTTTCTATTATCCATTCCAATACACTAATTATGAAATTAATTTTCTTACAGTCCATTTTTGACACCTCAAATGGTCTTTTAATAGATCCTACTCTATCTATGGATCCATATAACTCTGCAATATTCAATGATGCCAACCTATATCCATTAAATGTTACAGATCTCTCCAACAACTTAGCACTCTCAAAAGATGAATTCAAAGTATAAGAACCAAAATCCACTTCATCCTGTATCCACTATGCAATTAATTTAGATATTTTTTAATAGAATTCTCCATTAAAATTCAACATTAATCTCAAAGAAATTCCACTTTTATGTGTTTTAACATTTGCAAATATTTTAGCTAGTAGAGCTGCTGATGGTTATACATCATAATATACTTTACTAGTAAGAATTGTCTTACCTTGCAATCTTAATATATTAGATACTTCTTCTTTAACTTCACCTTATACTCATTTACCTGAACAAATTTCAATTTTTCAATCTGTTGATGTAAATTCAATCATATGTACTGTTATCCATAATCACAACTCTATTCGACTTATCCTCTTTAGTACAAATTAAATTGTTATTATCCAAAATACTACCACATCTTTATGAACTGTATCAATAAATAATTTGTATTATTTTGCATTTTATTCATCATGGAGCTAATCTACCAATTATATCCTCTCTATTATCGGCATCATCACATGCTACTTTTATATCTGCAATAATTTCTGCTCTAGGGTTCCTCCAATATCCACACATATGTCAAGCATTGTTAGCCGAGAGGTCAGTGCAGCCGCCTTGCAAGCAAGCAGTTGGTTGCAGACGGGTGTTGCGGGTTCCCATCACGGCAGATGCTATGACATATGAAAAAAAAATCCACACATATATCTATGTCCAAATGATAACACATCTCTAATACGGCTTGTAATATAACAATCCGTACAATTAAGAATATTATTAAAATGTTCATCTAAATTACATTACGTTCTTTTTTCAATAAAAATTTAAATTTCGTTTGAACTTTTAACCGAATATCAAATTTAAATTTTTCACATTGTTTTTGCACACATGTAGGCAATTTATAATATACATTCACCTCTCTTTGTTTTTTTATAAAAAAGAAAAAAAAATTTCCACAATGTTTTATATAAAATTCACCAATACTTGCTACAACATATTCATAGTTTCACTCTTTTACGTATTTCACGATTTAAATTAATTTTATAACTATTCGCAATCACATTTTACTTCACACAGTTTTTTAAAAATTCCATATACATCTTAGCTACAATAATTTTTTTCTTTAAATTAAAACCTTCCCAAAATCTCCAATCACATTGCATTATGTAAAATAAAAATCCAAATTTCTTCTGCTACGAATTATAAATTGATAATTAATAATATTATCTCTGCTAAATAACAACAGAAGTGTTGGTTTTTATCAATTTATAATTTGCAGCTGAAGAAATTTCTATTTTTTGACAATCCATAGCTTCTTTCCTCTTTATCACTCAAACCTTCTTATTTTTTTCTCACAATCTATGATACCAGTTTATTTTCTCATCTATGCATTTTGAATTTGATATTTATTTATAAATTACAACATGCAATTTAGTATTTATATTTCCAGATCACTTTCAATGAAGAAAGATAACATAAATTAGAAGACTTATCTAACATTATATAGGACATTATTGGACTTTATGACATTAGAAGAAAAGCAAAGAGACAATTGATTTGAAAAATGAACATGCGCTTTACTGCAAAGGCAAAAATATTGGAAGCACAAGTGTCCTTATAAATTAAAATGTGGAAAAACAAAATGTGAAGATTTATTATACATTGGTACAGAGTAACAAGATTAGTTATTTAATACAATTGAAGATAATTATAGGGGATTTGAACACAAATTTTAACACTCCCACTCTGTCTCATTCAATTGATAAACACACCCAAATGCATGCAAAAAAGATCTCCATGTTTTGTGCTGAACCAGCACTCCTCAGTTAGTCCAGATCATCATCTCCCACACACATATATAATCAGTGCTCAATTTATATTAAGATAGAAAATCTTCAAATCCTACAATTATATCTAAACTCCAGTATATGAATTATGCTTGTATTCAAATATTAATGTAAGATACTAAATACAGATAATCCAGACTTATACCCTAACAACTTCATATTGAATTAGAAGATCTTTATATAGATGTAGAAAATGCTTTTGATCATGCCAAATAATATTTAAAATTGTCATAGGAGACTTTAATACTAGAACTGGAAAATGACTGATAGATAGCTCAGTTATGGGAATAAAAATGAGAGAAATCACAAACTTCTGGAATTTCAGAAAAAGAAAAATTATATGTTGTAAATCCTTTCTTTGAGAAATATGCTAAATACAAATGGCCAGGAAGAAATTCATATGAAGATATAACATAATTGAATTATATTTTAACTAACAAAAAATATGCTTTTCAAAAGTGTAATATTTTTAATTGATTCAACACAGGAAGTGATCTTCATCTTAGTGAGATTAAGATATGCATTAATGCAAAACTAAAGAAATAAAAACTATTAAAAAGTCACTATTAACAATTGATATTCCTGACTTTCAAAACCACTGTGAAGAATTTAAATTAAAACTTGATAATCACTTAAAAATATTGACCGATTTTGAAGATAATTAAATATAATTGAAATCAATAAGAAAATAACTGCTACTTTATCTAAGAACTGTAACAAAGATAGTTGATAGAGAAAAGCAATTCACTAATAATTTATTAACTGAGTCAAGAAATGTATGAAGGAAAGAAAGAATATGAAAATTTAAATGATCCAATAAGAAAAATTGAACATCAGGAGCTCTGTAAAATGATACAAAGGTGAAGAGATAATAATGATATAAGAAAATATAATTGAGAATTGGCAAGAAAAGCTATAAAAGATAATAAAGGTTTCAAAAATATAAAACAATATTTTAATATAAAAGTTATTTCAGCAAAAAAAATCCAGATGGAACTATTCCTACAAAGAGAGATGATATCATGAAATATGAGAAAAATATCTATATGAGATTAGATAATAATAAAGAACATGAAAACAAAATGAATTGCCAAATAATTTAAATGAAGGAGAAAGACATGGAAGCAAATCTATGGAGAATATAAAAGCTAAAACAAATGTTGGAATTATTATTGATATTTTAAAAGAAGCAGGTGAAAAATTAGAAAAGATTGTTGTCAAAGTAAATCAGATAATTGAAAAAATGCAACAGTAACACTGATATTTAACAAATATGATAAAAAATAAAAACAGGCAAAAGTCTACATACATTAGTGCCACTCAATGCCAACCAGAGTAATCAATGAATGCCAGAAGGCTTGCGCATAAAATCCCTATCTAGTGCCTACTCATCCAATATCCCCAGACTGTTTCTGGCTTGTGGTCTTCATCAGTAAGGAGCTTTGGATCTGAGAGCACTGTGCCTAGATCTTAGGATCTAATGCAACTCTCCAAAGTTCATCACTGATGAAGGCCACAAGCCAAAAACTAGTCTCAGGATATTGAATGAGTAGGCACTAGATAGGGATTTTATGCACATGCCTTCTGGCATCCATTGATTACTCTGGTTGGTACTGAGTGGCACTACTGTATGGAGAGTTTTGCCTGTTTTAATAACAGTAATGTGCTAGCATAAGAAATAGTAATCATATGATAAAAAGTAATAAAATTTGCAAACCTATCAAACATTTATCCATTCTGTACAAAATCTCTTTATTAAGATAACTACAACTTGTTTATAGTATAACGTTTTCCGTTTTGTTAGGCCTCTACACGCTAATATAAATTGTGCACAAGTTGATCAAGCTATGTTAAAAAGAAGAAAGTTGTATTTCGATTTCTATTAAAAACATAGCTATATTTCCTGATCAACTCGGCCTTGTAATTGTTGAGAATTATTCTATCGATGACATCAGCTTTTAATTTATTTGAAAGGCGCCAGAGTTCTGCAAGAACCCACTGAACCATCACATAGCATCTCGAAAATTAAAAAGAAAAGATATTTTTAAACTAATCGGTATTACATCATACCGTAAGGAGAATTATTTTTTTAAGATTATTATTCCTGGGCTTATTCAAACATATTGGCAAAGGTAAATTACATTCTTAAATCTTCTTAAACTAATAATAAATTTAATAATAAAAAATAATAACTATTATTAATAATGCACAAATGAAAATTGGTATTAGAAATATTTTTTACTATAATAGATTAAAAAATAAAATTTGAAAGGCAATTATTTATCAAATAAATTGGAGAGAACACAATTCAGACGTGAATCAATTAATAAAAAACAATTTTACCATTACAGCTCACTTCCAAATTTCTTCTAGAAAGTTACTAAATAATGAATGTCTCTTGCACAAGAAATTTAATGTCTCTATCGGGATTGTTTAAACATACTTTTAGAAATTGTTTGAAAACGTTTAATTTGGTCACAATCAGGAGTAATGAAGCATTACTTACTGGTAAGTTTTGTGAATTCAGTAGTAGATAACTATGCATAGTTTTTCAGGGTTGAATTGAGCTCATGGCCTTTGATTATTAGTTGATCTTGGGGCTGGTTCCATAGGCTAGTTGCGTAAACTTCTCTGGTGTCTATCGGTAATGATGTCAGCTAAAGCCTCCGGTCTACTCTTGTATGAATAACTTTTTTATCGTAGAGTGGTCTGGATTCTTTAATCCAAAACCAACCAAAAGAATATCAGCTAAACCAAGACGTTCTTCCAACCGAATCCCTCCTTTTTATACCCGAGGTCCAGTTTTCAGACTTCTGTGCATGCTATTATCATGGTGTTTTTTGGTTCATAATCTTGTAGATTCTTTATAAAATTTACGTTATAAAGTTCTCTTTTCTTATCAAGTTTTTCGGCCATCTTTAATTAGCCAAAATATTTTTACTTTCTCTTATCTTTTTTATTTTACTTTTGGAATTCTTTTGTTCTCTCCAATTCTACTTTTATTTCTACTTACATAAAAAAAAAACGAAAGAATAATTTAACTTTCACTGTACGTTATTTTTTAAAAAAAAAATTAGTCAAAAAAAAAATCTAAATTTACTTTTATTTTTTAGCTTTTACCAAATGCCTATATATTTGCAACGTATATAAATAAATGTTACAATAGTGAACTTTGGATTCAAACCAGTACAAAAAAAAAGTTGAATTTTTAACCCAATGAGTCACAAATTAACATTGAGAGAAGTTATAGAAAGAAACAATAAATATAATTTGCTACTGTGATTTGGATTTGTAGAATATGAATAAGCATTTTTACTATGACTGCAAATTTTGAATCATCAAGAATGGAATAAGAAAATATAACTGTGAATTGGAAAGAAAAGCTATAGAAGATAATAAAAATTTCAAAAGAATGAAACAACATTTTGATATTGTAAGAAAAATTACTTCAGCAAAAAGAAAAAAAATTGAACTATTACTAATGACAGAGATTATTGTGGAATTACATTATGAAATATGTGGAATTATATAAAATTACATTTGTAAGGTGGATATTATGGTCATTTTATATCTCCAAAAGAAATATTTTTATTAATTAAAATAAAAAGTTAAGCAAATTAAAATACATGGAGAATATTTAAATGATCTACATTTTGAAAATGATGTAGTTGTTTTTGAAAATAATGTTCAGAATTTTAGGAAAATTTATCAGATGAGAATAAAAAAGTAGGGCTAAAGATGAATACTAAAAAAGACTAAAATAATATGGGTTTTCTCAGAATTAAAAAATAAAGATTGATTCTCATGAATTAAAAAAAAATTAGTAAAAATAAAAATCTTGATCACATTATTGATATAGTCGAGAACACATTGGATGATGTTAATTATAAAATTAATGTTTGAAAAAAAGTAATTAACACACCCACATATATATATATGAAAAACAAAAAACAAGTTAAAAACTTGCTAACACTTGTATTTATGTCAACAGATGGCGTTCTACCAAAAACACCGTAACGGGATGGGGTGGGTGAGAAGTAAGTGAAAATGAATCTGGATTGATGGAATATCATCATCAACCCCAAGTCCATTTAAAATGAAATATTTACAAAAAATGATATATAAGTGATGAGATATTTAATAATATATAAGAGTATGAGATTAAAAAATCTCTGAGAACATTGGGAGCATTGAGAAATCAGCCAGCTATTTCAAAAGAGGAACTAATTAACTGATTCATATATCAACCAGCATTATAAAGTAAAAGTACTCAAGAGAAATAACCATCCATCATCATCATTGATGGAAATAAACAAATCAGTATAAAATCAGTACAACACATCAACAGTCAACCTTGTGACTGGATTGGAAATGGGTCTTCTTTGGACCAGGCTAACTATTGAGCCTTTTCCAGCTTGGGCAATTATTTAAACATAACTTGGATGCACCAGCTTAGTGCCCATCCATTAAAAATACACAATAATCAGAAATCAAAACAATAATGTGGGGACATTTAAAACATGCTGATCATCATCAATGCTCTGGACACTTGTACTGGCCAACTATAAACTTAAATTTTTAATGAGACTGAACTAAAATAAAATATAGTGCATGGGCTTTAAAGAGTATCCTCTTTTGTGCCAACCAGGATGATGATTGATCATCTCTGGATGCCCAAAGCACTAAACACATCCCCATTTATCCATGTCTGAAATCTAGCTCAGAGAACATGGGCTCTATTACTGTATGTGAACAAGAGATGATGGAATACAATTTTAACAATTAAATAAAAGTTTATTAATAACAATAAAAAAAATGGTATTTAAGGTCTTATATGTTAAAGGTTCTGATTTTGAATGATGTACAATATTATATACACAATTAAAGTTATTACATGGTTTTACAATATTTCTCAATTAGATTCTATAAACGCATATATATATATATATATATCCATACACAGATGGGCGTTTTATAACATATGATGAAGACATTTTAATTAAACATAAAATAATTATTACATTTGTAATTTACATAATTACTATTCAAAATTTAAATTGTTACATTAATTTACAAAAGTATAATAAAATATATTCAACTTATTACTATAATATTATATATATTTTTTATAATTAATTCAATTGGAAAACAAGTAAATTTCCTACCTATACATGTGTATAAACAAAATATAGATATAAATTAAAATTATTTATCAATTTATAAGTTCCTTTTTTTTTTCCTTAAAAAAAGTATAATCAATTTTTGACAGGTATTTTTTGATTAATTATCAATGTTTTTAAATTAAATTATAGAATCATTGATTCTTTACTTTTATTTTAATATAATAATTTTTTTTAAAAATAATGTCGAGAGGATTATTGTTCAAAAACGTCTCTTTTGCCTTTAAAACCAGTTAGTCAATGAATTATTTTTGATTCTTAATTATAATTCAAGCAAAATTACTTTATATTCTTTTAAAATACATAGATTTTTAACCGACTTAAAAATAATATTGTTCTATACATGTTTATTTTTATATGAATTATTTTAAAGCAACTTACCAGCTATATATACATTTATGTGTGCTTCTCTGCATATAGCTGAAATAGCATACATATAATTAATTCTTCATCCACCGATGGTTTCTCTTGGGCAAGCTGGTTCTTTTGATCCATCATAAAAATATAATCCAAGTTTGTTGTCACTATCAGATAAAAGTACATAATTCAGGTAAAATCTTGGTCTGAAGTTTTGATTTAATAAATTTTAGATAAGCAACTATCCTCTGTATTTAAGGCTATGAATTACAGCACAAAGAAGTGGGTCATTTTCTCCAAGTGAATTCAAACTCCTGAGAAGGAAATATTAGTGGCTTCTAAATCTAATGTCCTGCCATCAGCTGTATCAATTCATGGTAGCTATTCTGCCAACTCTCTGCTACAGCCAACAACACACTGCTCTCTTCAAAATCATTATCCAAAAACTTTGCAGTTGGCCTAGTTGGTCACTGCTTAAAATATTAAAAACTCTTCTGACCAACTCTTACAAAACTTCAAGCAGAACTGTTCTTTTCAAAATCACTATCCAGACTGGCTGATATTTTTTATCAGCTCTTTTTATAAAATCATCTGAGGTGTTATAACATCACCTTGATTAAAAACAAATTTTATTTTATCTCTCTAATCCTTTGGAATCTATATACATTTTTTACTTAGGGGATTTTTAATAGAGGTCCCTACTATCGCATTTTATATGCATGTGATTGACGCTACAGCCTTAATGAATATTATTTAATTAATTAAAAAATTCCAAAAATAAGTATGGTGTTTTTACATTTCAAAATCAGAATAATAATAATAATAATAATAATAATAATAATAATAATAATAATAATAATAATAATAATAATAATAATAATAATAATAATAATAATAATAATAATAATAATAATAATAATAATAATAATAATAATAATAATAATAATAATAATAATAATAATAATAATAATAATAATAATGTTTATTCAGACCTTTTAAAAGTTTAATTTATAAAACAATATTTTAAATCAGAGTTATTATTTATTTATTTCTATTTCAGTAAATGTAGAAAATATCTACTATAATTTTTGTCTGTGTTTATTTCTACTTTTTCTTTATTTTACGTATATATATATATGCACATACACTATATTAGTGTATGCTATGTAAGCCAACTGATTACAATATACATATATATATATATATGCTTTAAGAGTACTGGCTTATGGATATGTGATTTGGACACTAGCCAAATATCAATACAAAGACCTCAGTCCACTCAACAATGTATTGAGAGATGTAAATAGGAAGAAAGGATTGAAAGCAAACATAGGTGAAAGAACTAATGATATTATTAATACCATTAAATGAATTAAGAAACTGAAATAGAGTAGGATTGAGCATCTTTCTAGTAGAGATAATAATAGATGCCTAGATAAAGTATTAAACAGAATTCAAAGAGGCTGTAAAAATCTTACAAAGAAATCACATTTGAGATTGATGGTTGATATAAGGAAGTTTCTTGATGTAATGTGGAGAAGATAAGCTATTGGTTGGAAAAACTGCTATAAATTCAGATAGACTATGATAATACTTTGCTGTGTGTTTTACAACTTTCTATTGCTCTTTAAATCTCTAAAAGTAAGCTTCTTAAGTAAGCACTCAAATATATATATTTATTAAAATCCTTTATTCTGGGGCATATAGACATTATCTTTTAATGTAAAGCTATTATTAGTAAATCCACTTTATTGAATTTAAATTTTATGATTAATTTCACCAGTTATATTTTCATTCCTATTAATAAACTGAATAACTTCTGATTTATTATTATCAATGTATATTTTTTTATTTTAAAAATTCATTTATTATAAATTTAGTCCTTTTAGTATTTATATGTATTACATTTTTGTAAATACAAGCTTATAAAAGCAATGTCATGTTATATATACCTTGCTTTATTGATTATTATATTTATGCCTATATTTTTACTTCTATCTAAAATTTTAAATATAATTTATGAAAACAACCACATCATTTGCAAAATCTAGATGATTTAACTAATTTTCCATTTATTTTTTCTCTTAGCTTTCTATTTTAATCCACAAAGTACTTTCTATAAAATGGAAATAAAGATGTAAGCATTCTATCATAATGCTTGTCAATGTTAATTTTTTCATTGCCACTATATACTTTAATCACTATTAGTTCATCTTGATAAATATTCTTCAGAATTTGGTAATATCCTAGGTCTATGTCTTCATATTGTAAAGTATCGCAGAAACATTTATGGTGTCAAATGTTTTTTCATAATCTACAAAATAGCAACTTTTACTATTTTTTTTAATAATTTCTTTTGGCATTTGAATGTAATCTACTCTGCTGTAACATTTAAATGTGTCAGATGATGTTTTTGGTCGTTTTTAAAATTCAAAATGGAAGAGATCATTTACTAAAATTTTTGAGCACCCATATTTTTTATTAACCAAAATGTAATCCATTGTTTTTTTAAAGAAGGATTTTGTAATTCTTTTGTTTTGAAAATTCCACAAATCAGTAGCACATTTCATTTCTGTCTTCATAATCAAAATTACCCATCACATTTACATCTGCTAATTGTTTTTCAATTTTAGCATTAAAATCTTTTATACCATTTTAAAAGTCCTTGTTTGGTCTAATTAAAAGTATCATATTCTCTATGTTTTCATCACAATGAGAATTTGTTAGTCATTAATTTATCTTACCAGCATTTGTTGTTGTGTATCAAGTTGATAAGTTAATCTGATCAATCTATTTGATATATCATCAATATTGACAAGGTCACTTTTCCATTTTCCATTTATTATAAATCCCATTATACTTATATTTTTAATATTTGTGCCTTTATAATAAAGTATATGTTTAACTTCCAAATTAATTTTTTCTTTATCTCTTAATCATATAAAGTCCAACAATGACTAATTTAATATTAATTAGTTCTTTTCTCAATCATGCAATCGTCCTTTGCCTGAAAGTGATAAACAGTTGCAAGTAGGCAAAAGTAGCCTAAATTTATAATCCAATAATTCCTATCACACACACACAGTGACATTGATTGCAAATTGCTATCTAGGTTGACAAATTTGAGGTTTCCAGGATACAAGAGCGGTAATTTAATTTTGTCTGCTATGAATTGTTAAAAAAAAGAACATTCACAAACACATCTGTATGTTCATATGCTTCAAGAAAATCTTGACAATATTTCATTTATAAATTTTCTGACATCGGAGAAAGAAGACTACAATATTCTTTTGGTCATAAACTCAGGCAAAAGCGAATAAACTCCAAATTGAAAAAGAACATTAATGAGCAACCATTTCAGTTTTTTTCTTTTGTGATCAATTTATTTTGTAATAACAGATACGATAAATAAATAATTTAATGGCTTTATTAACCAAAGAGTTCATGAGAAGGTTGAGTGCTGGAAATGATAGCACTAAAAATAATAAAAACAAACAAAACTCTCTATACGTATTGCCACTCAGTGCAAGCCAGAGTAATCAATGAATTCCAGAAGGCTTGTGCATAAAATCCTCATCTAGTGCCTACTCATCCAATATCCCCAGACTAGTTTCTGGCTTGTGGCCTTCACCAGTGATGAGCCTTGGATCTGAGAGCACTGTACATAGATCTTAGGATCTAATGCAACCGTCCAGCAGCCACCTTTTATCTCTACTTAACTAAAAAACTATGAGTCTTAAATTGAAAACACTATAATATTCTCATTCCAAGCTCATTAGCTTATCCATTGATTACTCTGGCTTGCATTGAGTGATGTAAAGAGTTTTGTCTGGTTTAATAACAGTTAAGAGAAAGCATAAGAAATAGTGATCATGTGATGTTTGTTGACTAAAAATAATCTAAGAAACTTACATTCCAGAGTCTTATGCTTTACCACTGCTCTAATTCATATAGAGTGGCGGACCCAATGGTAAAAATAAATGGAAAAGATATTAAAATTTTTCCCAGATCTATTTTCCAAAGTCTTCAGCAAGAAATCAAAGAATCTCAATTAATAACAAACTTATTTGCTGTTGCCTCCTCTACAATTGTATGTATATAAAAAGTCAAGACAATTATTAAAAATCCCTCTGGAGAGCAAAGTCCACCAACAATCTCTGACAAAACAATAGATATTTAAATATTACCAGAAGTACTGGTGAGAATTTGGGGTACTTCTATTTTATTTCTAGTTAAGCATAGGAAAATATTCATTTACCAACTAACATAGGATAGTTAGTCTAGAGGCCAGATTTCTGAAAAAACAATCCTATGTTTAGAACTTGATAAGTTTTACTTGGTCCAGATTTGAAATCAGATCATGGTAATGGTGTACAGATGTACTATTCCAAAATCCAGTAAGCTTTCTCTTTGAAAAGCAGGATAACAAATTTTAAAAATCTTCATGGTCCAATTTAATCACTAGAGAGTTATGTCATCAAATTATTGAATGTTCTAAAGTTTATAAAACTGTATGAAAACTTTTAATTTTTTAAATACTTTTATAAAATTACAAGATCTTTATACTTAATTTTGATATTTTCTGCTTTCTGAACATACAAATTTTAAAATTTTTGTAAAAAATAATTTTCTTTCTATTATTTGTTTTATAAAATGTTCCATTCATTCAGCCTTAATCTATTTTTAATTAAAAAATATAAGCTATATATCTTTTGAGGTAAAATAAGACAATTTTTATCTCTATACAAAAATGAAAAATTAACCCCTTTCCCCAGGTATGTAAAGATTTTTTAGTTTTACTTTCTGATTGACAATATTACATAATTAAAGTATAACTTTCGATTGATTTTTGATTAGATTTTAAATTTTGAGCAGTGTGGCATGTGATGGGTCAAATGAAACCAGCTTGCAGGTAGGACATGGTCCATGAATTATAGTTTGCCAACTCCTGCACTATACCCATTAGTCTTTTTAATATATATATATATAATGATGTAAAGGATAAAGAAACATGATTTTATTTCTTTGCTATTTAAATTGTCTTCTTATAAAATTGTGTGTAAAAATAGTAATTTGTTTGGAAATAAGAAAATTTCTTGGAAAAGAGGTATTACTTTGAATAATTTGTTAAATAATACCAAGGAAATTTTTGATAAAAAGACTATTCCTGGATTAGTATATATTGTCCCTTGTTTTTGTAAGAAGGTATATATAGGATAGAATAGTTTGAGCTTAAATGAAATAATAAAAATATATAAAAGGAGTGTTAGAAATAAATATCTTAGTTCTGCTTTATATACCATATAAAAGATACAGGCCATACTATTCATTTTGATGAAGCTAAGGTTGTCTTCTTTGAGTGAAATGAAATAAAAAAAAAAGAGAATCTTTATTATTAAAAAATTATAATTCTGAAGCCATTAACTTATTTAAAAGTTCTTTTAATATTAAGGATTGATGGGAAGTGAAATTGTGGGTAATGTTTAGTTTAAATATGTTGTTATTTTGTAGTTCTTTACACTTGAGAAGTGTGCTTGTAGCATTGAAACCATTGGTAGTGATTTAGAGTTATTTTCCTGGCTAGTCTGGTTGAGTTGTAAATTTGGAGGTAATTTTGATTATATATATATATGTGTGTGTGTATTATTAATATTTTATGTAATTGTTAATGGTTTATGCAATTATATTACAGAAACAACTTTGTGCCAGTACTTATTAACACTGAATTAGTGGAAATGGGAGGTATCCAAATTAAGTTAATCCTCAGAATTTGCACATTGAAAAATGATAATTTTGAAATTGATTTATATCCAATATGCATTTGTAAGTTAATTTATTAAAAATAGTAAAAAGCATTGAGGTTTGAATAAAAATAAAACCCCTATTTGCCAAATAAGTAAATAAATATTTCAAAATGAAAAAAAATAATCATATGGTCAGTTTCTTAGCAGTCATATTACATGAGAACATCCAAATGATGGTTGAACATTGACAGTTTCATTAAATGGATTAAAGTGATTTTTTTTTATTTTCCCCAGATAAGAATCTAACCAGAAACTTTTAGCTCTTGAATCCACAACTTTACCTCTTTTCTAAATATTGTATATCTAATTCAATAAGTAAATGAATGGCCTTTAGATATCTTTATATAAGAATTGGTATATATAACAGGCAAAACTCTCCATACAGTAGTGCCACTCAGTGCAAGCCAGAGTAATTAATGGATGCAAGAACATTTGTGAATAAAATCCCTATCTAGTGCCTATTCATCCAGTATTCCCAGATTAGTTTCTAGCTTGTGGCTTTTGTCAGTGAGGAGCTTTGGATCTGAGAGCACTGCACCTAGATCTTAAATCACTGTATAGAGAGTTTTGCCTGTTTTAAATTCCCATATCATTTACAGCAAAATACACTTTTACAATTTTTTATCTTTTCTGTAATAAATACATCTTCACCATCACTTTTAATTTTTTATTACCAATAAATTTATATCATATAATTATCTGTCTTTTTTTCTACATTCATATTTCTTCATTTAATATTTTATAACCATGTCCAGGAATTTATTTATTTCCGAAATTCCCTCAATTTGCTAAACACATCTCATCAATTTCTCGATCATAATTATTTCCAAACTTGCCATCTACTCAACAATCATTTTTAAATTCTACATTTTCTTAACCCCATCCCCAACCCTTTTACAAACTATTCAAATCTCAAACCCTTTATTTTTTCTTATATCTGTGATAAAGATATATTTGACATAATAATACAGTTCATGTAATTCCTCTCCTCTCACACAAACATAAAGTTAGATGTATATAACAATTAAACCACTAAACATCACATGATCACCATTTCTTATGCTTGCTCATAACTGTTAACTATTAAGCAGGTTTAGAAGATATAATCTAAATATACTAAACATATTTAGTTCCTCTGTTTTCCTGAATGTTTGTGATGATGGTGTTTTAGTTGTATTTTTATATTAGATTATTTTATCATCTAATATAAGTATTGAATGTCTTTAGAAAAATTTAACTTTATTTAAATATTCCAAATACATTCAACTGTTAATAATAGCACACAGATTAGTATATGCAAAATGTTTCAAGAGATATTATTATACTCTCTTCTTTAGATGTTGCTGGCTTGATCAATGACAGTACTAGCATGGGAATCAAACCTAGACCATTAGATTCATGAGTATTGAATTTTAAGATAATGCTTTAACCAACTGTGCCATTCTGCCAAAGGAAACAATCAGTAGAAATTTTATATACTTATCTATGAAGTTCTCCCTGATTTCTCCACTTTTTCCTAAAAGCAAAGATGATTAGTGGTTTCTATACATTATGTATAGTAACAGTAAGTTGACTTATGGGATTGTTTGCCATTGTTATGTGAGCAGTTTCTTTAAATTTTCTTCTTTGTACTTTTTTTCTCTATCCCATATTTTTGTATTTTCCCAATTAAACATATGTTCATTGATAGGTACATGGTCTGCTACCTCAGACACATCTGTTTTCTGTCTTCTAATCATCAGTTTGTGTTCTTGCAAGTGCTTTTCAATGGGACAACTGGTCTTTTCAGTTGGAGTTCTTTTACAATCACATGATATTTCGTAGATGCAGTTTTTTATTTTCAGCATTTCAAGTTTAGGTTTTGTAGATGTTAGAATTCCACATAGTGTGGTATGGCTCTGGAAGTTGTTCTCTTATTATACTGATTGCAAATTTTCCTTAATTTGTCTTCTATTTTTTGGAATGTGTGGGTACACTACAATACCAATAATTATTTTTCTTTTGATGGTTCTTTTTGTTATCTTTTTATGGTTTTCTTAATAACAGTTGATGGATAACCATTGTTCATAAAATTTTGTTCTATGTAGATCTTTTTTTTTTTTAAATTGCTGGTTTCTAAATAAACAACTTTTTCTCTGTTCCATAGTGATAGTATAACTCAGTGTTTTGTGTCTCTGGTGTTATTGGATGTATAAGCTAAGTATTTTACACTATGTGTGGGTTTTCACAAACTGTAGTTTTGATTTTGCAATGAGGGAGTCTTGTTACAAGAACATATAAGAATGCAAAGCTTTGTTCTTGTTTTGGATTCTATTGTGAATTTAATTGTAAGTGTTGTTGATGTGTTTCCAGAAAGTTTGTAGTAGTACTTCACCATGTGGCCTTACAACAAATGTATCATCTACATAGTGAAGCCAAACTTTATGTGGATATGGAGTGGTTTCAAATTTTTTCATGTAAATATTGCTAATCAAAGGTGATAATGGTGAGCTCATAGCCAGTCCTTGATTTTGTTGGAAGAATTCTGTGAAGTTATTCTTCCAATAAAATCAAGAAATGGCTATGGGTTCACCATTGCCACCCATGATTAGCAATATTTACATGAAAAAATTTGTAACTACAGTCATAAAACCTAATCCATATCCACCAGAAGTTTAGCTTCATTATGTAGATGATATATTTACTGTAAAGCCACATGTGAAGCACTGCTACAAACTCTGGAAACACACCAAAAACATATCCCCTTTCAATTAAATTCACAATAGAAACAGAACATGAACAAAATTTGGCATTTGTAGATGTGCTTGCAACAACACTCCCTCATGGCAAAATTAAAATTACAGTTTAGCGAAAATCCACACATCCAAGAAAATACTTAGCTTATACATTCAATTATACCAGAAACACAAAATTTGGAGTTATAATATTGGTACTTATTACTTAGCCAGGCTTGTCTGCCAATGGCATTGTTGACAGGCAAAAGCACCTACAAATGCCGTTTACATAGCCTAGAGTTATGGCTAAGAAAACTTTTTGATATCTTCATAGCAGAGTAATTTCATTTCTACTTAAATCATGCAGTCTGACTCACTAAGAATTGTCACACAATCCCCACCCTTTCCTACACAACTTGGAATGTGCAAAACATTGACAGAGGGTAGGTCCAAACCCAATTCGGCCAAGTTTACATGAAAACTCGTGCTTTCGTGAGAAAATATACGAGACCAAATCAAATGGCCGCAGTATGGCAAGCAGATTTTCAAATTGTGCCAGTTACTGATGTCAGTTAGACTCCTGTATTCGATTCCTAAAAATAAAATATTAAAGATATAGTAGAAAAAAAGAAAAGGATCAAAAAAAGTAATTAATAGTCGAAAGTTCTAATTTTAAAAAGGGCAAAATAGAAATTGCATAATGGAAATCACCATATAGCCAAACAAAAAAAACTTGCCATATTTTCAAATGAAGTTTTGATCTTATTGTAATTTTTTTGGGGGTGGTGGTGGGTTGAAAGGATCCAAAAATGGAATTAATAGTAAAAGTTGTTTGTTAAAAATGGCAAAATAGACATCGCGTAATACAAATCAAGCCAAAAAAAAAAAAATTCTCACTGTATAGCCAAAAAAAAAAGGGGGGGGGGGAGGTGCTATATTTTTTAAAAAAAAAAAAAGAAAATGAAAGTTGAAAAATGTCCAAAGTTTTGATCTTATTTGAATTGGGGGGGGGGTTGAGAAAGACTTTGTCGTCACTGGGACAAAAGTTATTTTTGGTTTGTTTTTAATTTTTAAAAAAGGTAATAAAAATTGGTTTTCAAACTAAAAGTTTTACTATTTCAGTGGTATACAAATAAAGCCAAAAAAAAAGTCACAATATTTTTTTAAAAAAAAAAAAAAAAGTCAAAACTTTTGATCTATTTTAATTTGGGGGTGGGAGTGAGAAATACTTTATCTTCACTGAGACAAAAGTTAGAGACCAAAAAAGTTATTTTTGGTTTGTTTTTATTTTTTAAAAAAGGTAATAAAAATCGATTTTAAAACTAAAAGTTTTACTATATCAGTGGTATACAAATAAAGCCAAAAAAAAAGTTGCCGTATTTTTTTAAAAACAACAAAAGAAAAGAAAACGAAAGTTGAAAGTCAAAACATTTGATCTTATTTTAATTGAGGAAGGGGGGGGTGAGAAAAAGGTAATAAAAATCAGTTTTAAAAGTAAAAGTTTACTATATCAGTGGTATACAAATAAAGCAAAAAAAAAATAAAAATTGCCGTATAGCAAAAAAAAAAAGTCGCCCTATTTTATTAAAAAAGAAAATGAAAGTTGTTAAAAATTGTGGCCCGGTAATGTTGCATTGTATTGTTTTTGCCTGGCAACAATGCCATCAAGTGGCTAAGCCCGGCTAAGTAATAAGTACCACAATATCACTATAAAACAGAGCAAAAACTATTTGTTCAGAAATCAGTGATTTGAAAAAAAGAAAAGATTGATTATGAAAAATGGTTTTCCATCAGCTGTTAGTAAAAAAACCTTAAATAGACAACAAAAAAAGCCATCAAAAGAAAAACAATTATTGATATTGTAGTGCAACCCATACTTATCAAAAATAGCAGACAAATTAAGGAAAATCTGCAATCAATATAATATGAGAGCAACTTCCAGAGCATTATTTTCTTATATAAACAATTATACCGCAGATTTTAAAATTATATATGTATATTGATATGCTTTAAATGCAAAACTCTCTCATACTGCATTCAAGTAAGGCAATGTTTATTGTAAATCTGATATTTGGTCACCAAAGTAGAATATGCAAATTTGAATTATTTTTCAGAAGTAAAGCTGTTATACAAGGTAGAAATGATTTAGCCTTATGCCAAAATCTTAAATCTTTGGAATTTTGGCCCTTAAGTTACTGTATTTATATTAGTATATGGTTGTTACTAGGTTTTGTATATGCATTATTTATCTTTACAAATATATAAAAAGGATAAAATATTTCAAATTGGTCATTGAAAGACAAAATATCTCCAATAGTGAACAATAAAAGTAAAGGATCTGTCAAGCGTTGTTAGCCGAGAGGTCATCACAACCGCCTTGCAAGCAAGTAGTTGGTTGCAGGCAGTTGTGGGTTCGCATCCCGGCCAATGCCGTGACATATAGGAAAAAAAAGTAAAGGATGTAATTAAAAATGGAGAATTTTTTTTTTTTCATGTCAAATGCGTTGACTGGGAATGAGCCCGGGCCAGCTGCTTGGAAGGCAGCTATACTAACCACTAGGCCACCAACGCTTGTCTTAAAAATGGGGAAAGTTGAGCAATTTTTTATTCATATATATAAAAACTAGAAATATTTACTGAGCAATATTTTTAGATTAACTGTTTTGATTATGGGCCACCTACCTAGAAAAAATTCTAAACCTGATTGGAATCTAAAAAATATTCATTCAAGCTGGAGTTAAATCATAGATTTAGCAAAAGTATATGCTATTACTATTTATGAGTCCCTGTTACACACATATTACTAATCTTCATTCATGTTAATATGCAAACAAACGAATTTGCTTAAATATTGTAGTTTTTACAAATCAATTATCTTTTTATATAAATAAAAAACTTTTCCATTTATCAATTTAACATCTTTAATAATGAATATTATTTCTATACTAATTAAAATTGAGCATCTGTGTAGAGATTAAATATTTACAATTCAGTGTAAGAAATTACTTTATCAGCATAAGTTAAACAACTTTGCAGTAAATATAATCAATAATCAATTTTAAATACATTAAAAACTTTTGAGTTGGAAAAATATATATAACTTACATTTTAGAAGCATAAACACTTAATAAGTACTTTATTAAAAAATTTAAATGTAATGCATTAAATTAAATTGATATAAATGATAATGAGAATAAAATTGATTTATAAAGCTAATAACGAGATTTAGTTTCTAATTATTAATTATCATTTTGTTTGACTTTTATTAAAAAGCACATTTAGGTGTCAAGGTAAAAGAATATCACGCGAACAAATAGCAATTTTATAATGATTGTCATTTCCTTAGCGCAATCTGTTTCAGAATCTTATATTTAGAGTTGTTGTAAACTTAAATAAACACCAACCTTATAAAATAATGGAACGACATTACAATTTTAATTGGCTTTTTCCTTCCTAAAATTGTTATTATTTAACAGAAATATTTACATAATTCTCAACTTATATGACACAAAACTAATTAATACGTCTAGATAATTAATACATATATTAAGTATAAATAAATATCCAGGAAAAATAGAGTTCGGAATTTTTAATATTAGTATAAAAAAGGTAAAAATACGAGTAGAGAACAGCAAAGATCGCTCCACAATATTTTATAGAGAAACAGGAAAGGAAAAAATAGAGCTTGACCGGAACAACGTTTTCATGCACGTGGGAGGGGGTCTTTTACTTTTGATAAAAATACTTAGATATAAAAATATTTTATTTGCAGATATAGATATATTGCTTTACAATTATTATAAATCAAGTCAAGAACGATTTTCTTTGTTAAAACTTTTATTTATTTTGAATGAGAATTCATTTAAACAAAAAAAAATTAAAAAAAAAATAAAATAGAATTTTTCACATATGTGTATTTTTTTTTTTTTTTTACAAATGTAATAAATAACATCCCCACTACTATATATTTTTATGCAAATTGTATGAATGGAGATGCAGTAAAAGACATGATATTCAATATGCATTTCATGCTAAACCAGACTCTCATGGTTGATTAATGCATAAATAATTTCTTATTTATGATTATTTATAAATTATAAATATAGCTTTGTGCAATTTTATTGAATGAATGTTTTAAAAAAAAAATGCATATAACATAAAAAAATTATATTTTATTTTTCTTAAATGCTTTATTGCGATTCATTTAACATCATAATTTATTCTTTATTGTGAATTCTGTTTTAATAGACAAAATTATTGTCAAGCATTGGTGGTCGAAAGGTCAGCACAGCTGTCTTTCAAGCAATTGTCCGGGGTTAGCGGGTTCGCTTCCCGACCGATGCTATGATACATGAGAAAAAAAAATAGATAAAATTATTAATGAAGAGAATCATTCTTGACCTATATTGATTTCACATTATCATGGCTGGAACATTGTGAAATAATTAAGCATACACATTGTACATAGCTGAAAATCATTGTAACCACACACCTGTGCTGCTACAAATATATTACTTAGAAGTGATAGGATATTCAAATACAGAATTTTGGCAGGAAAAAAAAAGGAAATGTAATTACCTTTAGCAAGTAATAAAACATTTTTATTTTTTTGATTTTCTCAGAAATTGTAGGCAATGCAGGTGTGGGGGCTTGATAAATGTGGAATATAGGATGGTTGCACTGTTCACACCATCTTGGGCCAGCTCTGGGAGAAAGTACTACCATGAGGCTTACCAATCACCAGGTAATGAGAGTGTTTGTTCATCCATGTAACATATGCCAAATAGTGCTGTAGGTTCTGATTAAAAAGAGATAAAAATTGTTATAATCCCTTACATAACTAAAGGTCTGCAAAATTATATAACTATAATATAGTTTATCATTTTCCATCTATTGCCTTATATATAAGGTTTATTGAAAAGTTTTATTTTTTTCTAATGATAACTTTTACTAAAAGAATTTTTTCTTTTAATATCATTTTCATAAGAAAATGAGATAGTTAGTTTCTGTTTTCTTGCCTCACAGTAAAATTCTTTTGATTCTGACCCTAAGATTTTTAAATATATTTCAATTTTAGCCCCATTTAATTAGTCATACAGATTAATCTAATATATATTTTTAAAATCCCTAAGTTTTCATACTTACTACAGCTGTATTTTTAAAATTTCAACTGTAATCAATTCAGCAAGTATAATTCGTCTTGTAGATTAGAACACATTTGCAATTTATGAAATAATCTAAGAATATTCATTTCAAATCTTATTTTCAATATAAAGAATTTTGATTTATGGATATTAACCTCTATTTATGTATTATTTATTTATATATATATAATAAATAGTGAACAACTATTTTTTAATAATATATAAATAAATGCAAAAAACATTTGACCGAGTAGGATATACTATACTTTCAAACTTTTCAACAATCACCAAACAATCGTTCAGAGTTTTATACCTTATTCATAACTGGTACAGTGGAGCCATGAACTATGCAATATCTAAACTACCATTCTTCAATTATATGCTATGCAAAAACAAATATAAATATATAAAAAAATGTAAACAAATAAATAATAAAACCAATAAAATTTTCAAACATTAAATTTTACAAATCTTATTATATTGGCAGCCATTTTTTCTTCACTAAATATCACATTCTCAAATGTGAATTTATGAGATCATGTTTTCTTCTCCACTGTTCTGAATCATTATCAAAAGCACATATACCAATTTTTTGCCTAGCAATTTTTTTCAATAAGTTTTATTCTGTATTGTATATCTTTAATAAAATATTATATTTTTTTGGAAAATAAGTGATAATTTAAAAAAAAAGTAAAATGTGATTATTAAAGAAAAAAAATGAATGTTATTGATTTAATAAAATAATAAAAAAGTCCTATTCAGAAATGGGCCCTATGTATCAAAAAAAGAGAATCTTTTATTAGAGGAATAATAAAGAAAGAGAAGCAGATTCACACTATTGTTGCTTGTGCTTTTGAAATAGGTTAAAATTGTAAACAAAGTAAGAAATAATTTTTTGGTCAAAAGTGAAAAAACTTTAAATCTATGCTAACTAATGAATCATAAGAATGTTCCAGCTGATGGTCATGTAGGGTGTCAGAAAGCATTAAGTCTTTACCAAAAATTTAGTCAACAGTTTGGAAGATCCAATGCCAAACAATTCACTGCAGAGGACAGCTTCAGAAGATTAATAATCACCACTTCCATTGTCTAGTTTACAAATAATAATAAAGAAGTAAATTTATTATATTATTTTTTAATAAATTTATTAAACACACACACAATTCTGAAAATATATATGTAAATGTGCTTTCTCAATTTATAATTAATAATTACTTTATTATTTCATTTTTTAAAATTTTGTCTGTACTTTTAATTTATACATGCACACTGTACACATAAATCATCTATTTTATGTGCATATGCATGTTGAAATATACTATATTATATACTTATAGTACAGTAAGTAATATGCATTCTATTCTAATCATTGTTTATCAACAAAAGTTCTTTATGTTGTGACAGTCAGATGATGTATGTTGATTTAACCCAGTTCGAATACTAGGCGAAAGTACCTCAAGGCCAACCATACACGAGATATTAAATCAAGAATACTATGACCTCTGCCCTATTCGTCTAGTCTCGAAGCTATTATGAACCGAACAACACTATCTGAGCCACACATAAATTATTTTTCAACCGGCCACAAAGCTTAGCAACAGCGGTAGAGACATGGACGGGAAATCCTAAGGAGCTAAATAGTTAAATGTGCAAAAGTCCTAAGAAATATGTGTTTTGCGTTATGCGTGCCTGGATCATTGAAAAGTAAAATAAAGCATTTAGAACAAATTTAGAAAAAGTCAAGCTTGTTAGTTAAATAATAGATCTTTAATTAATGACATTAAAATAGGAATAATGATTTAATGGCCTCCGCTATTCCTCTAAATTAATGAAACAAACTAATTAGACAATAAAAACGGATTAATAGGTTTGCGGTCTAAATCTTTTCCCAATTTTAATAAAATTGTCAATTCGATCTTCTCGATAAAATACAATAAAAAAGGGATCTTTCGCAAAGCATTTCTAATTGCTTTGCGCTAAAAACAGTGTTTAAAAATTATTTAAAACGTATATAGCTAAATCAGATATACGTGATAAGCTAATGGCGGACAAAAGAGGCGTTATCAAAGAGATCAAGTTGGCACACAAAAGAAACTGACTCGTATTTAATTAACAAACATAAATAAAATTGGAAAGAGATTTTACATGAACAAAAATTAACTATTAAACTTAACCGCAATGGAATATTGAATATTTACACTGGTTAGTAAGGAAGAATAGCGAAGGAAAAAGGTTAAATATAGATAGATGATCACAGAATATATATATAATTAAGGCTAGTCTAATAAAAATGGTTACATCAACAAATACATATAATTCAATGAAGCAATTAAAAAAATATGAACAAAAGGTAGCATAAGAAACAGTTCAATAGAGGAGATACGATTACCGTCCTTTTTTCTTGGTCATGTTCCCTACGGCGTTCGTGGCTTGATCCGACCGTCGACAGGTATTTGTCTGGACAATGAAAATATGTAGTGTGGTTTCACGAAAAATTCTCCAGACACGGCACAGAGTTCAGATGACTATTGAGTGGATATTAAGGCATTTTGAATGGTATTCCGGAACCTCGGCGATAGGCAAAGCTATTTATTTGCCTAGCCGAGCATAGTATAATCTATCAAACTTATATGATTTTTAGCTTGCACAGGTTCAAACTTCTTCATGATTTGTAGACAACAGTTGTAGACTTTTGAGAATAAAATCACGAACAAAATCTGACAGAGTTCTCCTAAGAGAAATCTGAATGCGCCTTGCAATAGCAAAATCTGAATCAATCTTGCAATAGCAAACTCTGAAAGAATCACCTTCACAAGGAAAATCAGAATCAACTGAATCCTTCAAAAGGAAAAATCTGAATAATCTGAATCCTTCCAAAGGAAAAATCTGAATAATCTATCTTTTGTTCTCCCTTCTATTTATACCCTCTCTGTCAGCTACCTTCTATTGTTTGTATGATCTGAGATCTTGATAAGCCTCCCCATGCTCCTTTGTTTCAAAGCAACACTTTCTAAAAATAACTTTAATTTTTTTACTCTAACTTTCTTACTTCAAAGTTTGAATTCTCTTAATTAAAAAGAAAGAAAGAGAAGGCCATCTTTAATTACACTTGAATGGCTCACTAATTAAAACTATACATTCTTTTAGAAAATGTTGGCAGGCTTATCTCAAAATCAAATCATACTAAATATTTTAACAAAATTTTAACAACAATATATTATTATTTTTTTATAGTAGAATAAGCATTTTATTTCAGCAGAATTTTGCATTAACTCATATATATATACGCTAGATGTGTATATATATATGTTTGACTAATAGGTTAAGCAATTTTTATTAATAGAATGAAATTTATTTAAAACAAAATATTTAAATGTAATACACATTTAATAAGCATAATTATTTTTAACTCTAATGCAAAACCCTGCTGATATTGGACTATAAACTTAATTTAGGTCTACAATATTAATCAAGTTTATAGGAAGATGTGAAGCATGGATTGGACTTCAGATCCATTGCTTCAATGTGCTATTTATGTTGCACATGGGGAAAGCTTAGAGTAAAATATAATATAGTTTATGATCTCACTGTATTAAAGTAATATTAAATAAATTTGCCCTATTATTTAAAATTCCAATATTGACTTAGTTGATTACTATTAAGTTATTGGTTAATTAGAATTGAATCATGCTTTTTTAATTTTTAATTTCTGGTAATCATTATTTTATTAACCTAAATTAAATACATGATTTCCATCTTTTTGATGATTTAAAAAGACTGAAGTGCACTTAGAATCAGATTTTGAGTGATTACATTCATAAATATACTGTTTTATTCTTGCATTTAAATTTGGTATATTCTCATTGAAATATATTGAATAATAACTGAGAGTTATACATTTCCAACTAGCCATCCATAGCATTGACAATCTGATGATGGCATACCCAAATCCTTTGTTGATCCCAATATATAGTGTGGTATGTGTCTTATTTGTATGAGAGTTTTTAGCTGAAGGGTGCTAAAAGTCTGTGTTCAAATCCTCTATAGTTATGTCTAAAGTACAAGTATATTAAATTATACTTGTATTCTAATATTATATTCATTGTTGCAAATAAACTTAATAGATAGCTTAATTGAATTAATATATGCTATATATTGAGAATAATTATTTCTTTTAAGTTAGTGGCAAGATAGCCTGTTTATTAAATAGGAATTTAATTAGGTTAATCTAATTAAAATAATTACATGCACAAAATGATCTTGCAACAAAATTTAGAACATTTTAATTATAATATAAATATTTAATTTTTATTAGTATAACTGTAAATAAAAATTTTCTTATATATTATACTTTTAAAAATATTATATTTTGAAAAAAAAAACAAGGAGAGATTAAGATCTTTATCTTTAAAGAAATTAAAATAATTTGATCATTCTTTTAAAAAGAATTACAGTAATTTCTGAGGTAGTCAAGTGATTGGATGAAAGATTGATATCAAAAATTAAAAATAACAACAAAGAAGCAATATAATATAGAGTTTACAAAAACCATATGTTAGACTCTCATTAAAAGTTAATCATTATTGCTTATGTAATCAATTTCATTAGAACTGTAGGATAAACAAATATTTCTGACAAAAATTTTCATCTTATTAATCTGAAATAAAAATCATAGTTAAACTGGAAAATAGGAGCTCCAAAGTGAACAAAAAGTTAACCTGTAATAAAAATAATTGTTAAACTAGAAACCTGGCATTACAAATAAAAAGTTAACTTAAAACTGAAATAATTGTTAAACTGGAATCCTGAATTCTAAAGTTTCAAAGAAAAAGCTAAATAAATGATTATAACTATTGACAAAGCTATGAAAAAATAAAATAGGGTCAAGAGATTGACTAAACTAATACTTATAAAAGTTCACAAAAAGAAAAAATTAAGTAACAACAAAAGGACTAAGAAGATCAAAACCCATAGTCAGATAAGGATGTTATTTTATAATAAAAAAAGTAATAATTAAAAATATTGAATAACTGATTTTTGTTTTTGGTAATTTTTGCTGAATATATATATATATTTACTTTGTTAAAATTATGTGGAACATCTTCATTTTTTTTTTAAAAAAAGGGTTCTGGTTAAATTAATTTTCTTTCTTATGAAATATTTTTTGATAAGGATTATTGTAAGAAAACAATTCACCTAAATTAAATATGAATTAGTTAAGAGAAATTAGAAGAGAATAATATTTATATATTATATAAAATTATATGTGTTGTAAAAATAGAGTTGATCAATCTGTATTAAATTTGTATTTGTTAAATTATCAATTTCTAAATGTTTTTATTTATTGATTAGCTTTGTTAAATAATTTCTGAAATTTATTTTTTGCTAATGTCTTTATTCTTATATTTATATGTTCAGCAAGTTAGTCTGTGACTGATTTTGTTATAGTTGTATTTTAATGAATTTGTAGATTATGCCAGTGAAATCATTTAGTAATTGTGTGAATTGTATATATATTATTCACAATCCCTAAGGCCCTTGCAAGGCCAAAATTAGTTTGTGTTTAATGCTGTTTGTAATATATGTGTATGGATATATATATATATGTATGTGGATATCCAAACGATTCTCATAGAATTATTTGAATAGCACTAAGGTAATAAACAGAATCTTTAATGTCCAAATACATCACTTTATTTTACAGATTTTGATAATTTATTGATACAGTATATTCATGAGACCTAATAGCCTGGAGTGTTGATGATTACAGATGGCAATATCATATTATAAGTTATACACAATTTATAATTATTTAAATTGAATATGATTTATTATTTTACTCTCTGTCATATCTGTATAAATATACATGTGAAATAAATAGAGATTAAAGTGAGAGCTAACAATATAAATATGTCACCACTGCTATTTTTCTTGATTTATATAATTGATCAAAGAGTTTATATATTTGTGATATATCTGTCATCCACTGCATAAACAAATGAATATTAATTGTGTTACTTTCACATCAATTTTATATGGTAGAGTTATTATGGTTTGATTCGTACTAATGGGAAAACATGTTGAGGCATGTGACTATTAGTCAATCTCCATTACATGAATCTGTGAATATCACAAGTCATAAGAAATAATTTTGTCATTCTTGAGAATAATGTTCAGTTTACCTAACATCATTATTGATATTGTCTATTCATTTATTAATATTGACTAAAATGCATACAGTAATTGTTTAATAGACAAAAAGTACTCAGCTTATATAAGTTATTAAAACAGGGAAAACTCTTCTTACAATAGTGCCACTCAGAAATGAGTCTGGGGATATTGGATGAGTAGGCACTAGATAGGGATTTTATGCACAAGCCTTCTGGCATCCATTGATTACTCTGGCTTGCACAGAATGGCACTACTGTATGGAGAGTTTTGCCTGTTTTAATAACAGTTACGAGCAAGCATAAGAAATAGTGATCATGTGTTGTTTAGTGTTTAACATATATAAGTTACTTATTAGTAGTAATTATATATATGTAAAATCATTTCATTTTTTATATTTAACAAATTATTAGTAGATATAAGTAATTTTGTTTTGTAAGCATATATATATATATATATATCATCCAATATTTCAATAACATCACAAGTAGCTTATATAACATCTATATAACTAGTATATTATCCATCTAATAATAACAATAGGTATAGAGTTTCTATTTTTGTGATACAGTGAACTAATAAAGAAAAAATAACACAAAATGGTTAGTGGATTTGAGTATTACTGTCATCTTGCCAGTAAATTTAATTTACTTTCATATTATTATTGGATAGTCCAAGATAGCTTAAAATAAGGAGGAAAGTCTAAGCTTTTCATCTAATGACCCATATAGTAAGTTTGGTATCAATATAGCTGTATCCATGCAGTTATTACAATAGGAATATATATATATACTGTAAGTTGATTTGTAAATGCCAAACTTTTTGCACTCACAACTTTGACAATATCCATTTCAGATAAATATATTTACGATTATTATTATTATTGGATGACAGATTATCATTTTCTTCATTAACCAAATATAAACTTTAAACTCAATTAAAGATCAATATATATAATTTTTAGTTAAACATAAACACATAGATCAATTAATTCAACCTCATCTCTATTTTTCCACGAGTAATGATCTTTTTTATAAACATTTAGAGAGGTTCACACTATCACATATTCTTAAAACACATGAATAAAAATATCTAGTAAAAATAAACGACTGCTGAGATATATTTTATGCAAGAAACAGCATTCATCAGTCAGCATAAGTCAGAAACTCTTATATATACATTTTGGGAATCAATTATTTTTTCAGATGTTTTATTTATATGTTTCATTTATATATCAAATGAATTCATTCAAGGCAATATTAATGAGTAACTGGATTATTGCTATAACCACCCATTATCATTGATATGTGTAGTTTGATTGTTTTTAATAAAGTAATACTAATGGTAGCCATTTTTATTTACTTCTCTGGACTTACCATAAAATAATATTGGCTAGAATAAATAAGATTTATTTGGTTAGAAGATAAGAATACCTATCTTTTATTGCGATCTTCAGATTTAAAGAACGGATTTGCCTACTCTTATTTATTACTCTTTAATTTGTTCTCACCTATTAAGTTGCCCATGATCTAAAATAATTTAGATGCACTTTGAATTCTATTAAGTATATCAGATCATTCACAATCATACGAATAAATATAATGTACGCTATGCAATTGGAATGAGAATTGAATAAAAAATGAATGTAATTATGCTCTTAGATTTTAAAATAATATTTTAATAACTAACAAGTAAATAAACAAATAAATTCGTAAGTTGTCATTAATATAGCTTGCATATTTGCAAATCCATAAATCACCATTAAAAATTATCTTACTGCATATATATTTAACTGAATTATTTCTTTATTTAGTTCCTTTAAATTTCTTCAAAAATATATGCATATCATCACATAGTTTGGTATATATACTTATGTTAAAATAATTTTAAATACTGAAAATTTCTATTATTTTTATTTTAGAAAAATCACAGTGGATGTTAAAAGACAGTGACCAGTCAAAATTGAATACTTTAAGCACTTTACGTTCGTGTTAGCCGAGAGGTCAGCGCAGCAGCCTTGCAAGCAAGCAGTTGGTTGCAGACGGATTTGCAGGTTCGCTTCCCAGCCGATGCTATGACATATGAAAAAAAAAGGGGAATTCCTCATATGTGAGTGTAAATATATAAATTATGCAAATGAAAGTAAAAATATGAAATCTTAAAAGAAAAAAAATAATGAAAAGTTTACAAATTAATTCTGCTATACCACATTGAAATATTATAATTAATTATAATTATTGAAAGTTTAAAAATATAATTCTAATCACCTGTTTAATATTATTCTTTGATATTACTTTTATTTAGAGAGAATTTAAACACAGACTTTCAACTCCCTTCAGCTAACCACTCCATCTTATATAACCGATGCACATGATCACATATATGTGAAAAAATAAATGATTTCCAAATCTATGAATTTTGTGCCGAACCAGCACTCATCAGTTGGTCCAGATCATCATCTTCCGTACATATATATGTAACCAGTGCTCACTTTATATTAAGATATCAAATCTTCAAATTTTAATGAACAGAGGTCAATCTTTTCTACCTTCCAATTCTTCAGCTATCCATATCATTAAAAATCCCCATGCTGGAATTCTCAAAGCCCTCGTTGATGCCAATATTGTTGTCATTCCCATGTTTACATCAAATCACTCTGATTCCGCAGACATAGAACCTTAGTATGTTTATTTAAATACACAGAAAAGGGATGAGCGGAATTGTGTCTAAATCTGTAATATTTGAATTCAAGTATGATGTATATACTGAACTTTAGATATAATTAGAAAAGATTTGAATACAGTCTTTCAAGTCCCTTCAGCTATCCATTCCATCTTATATAACTAATAAATATTTCCACATACATGTGAAAAAGATAAATGATTTCCAATATATATATATATATTTCTTGCTGAGCTGGCACACATTAAGATATCAAATCTTCAAAATTTTAATGGATAGATTTCAATCTATTCCACCCTCAAACTCTCCAGATATCCATATTATTGAAAATCTGATGATGAAATGCTTAAAGCCTTTATTGATGTCAAATTGTTGTCATACCCATGACTGACTTTAAGTCACTCTGACCCAATATGTCCATGTAAATACACAAAAGTGGAATGGACAGAATTCAGGTTGAATTTGTAATAGTTGGATCCAAGAGATTTGAACACAGACTTTTAAACTTCTTTCAGCTATCCACTCCATCTTATATAACTGATACACATGAACACATACATATGAAATATATAAATGATCTCCAACATACTATTTCATGCTGAACCAGCACTCATCAATTGGTTCAGATCATCATTTACCACATACATATATAATCAGTGCTTAGTTTATATTAAGACACCAAATCTTCAAACCCTAATGGATAGACTTCAATTCTCTCCATCCTCCAACTCTTCAGTGTATTGGTTCAGTACAAAATATGAAGTATATTGGAGATCATTTATCTTTTTCACATGTATGTGGTCATGTGTATCAGTTATTTAAGATGGAGTGGATAGCTGAAGGGAGCTAGAAAGTCTGTGTTCAAATCCCCTCTAATTATATCTAAAGGTCTGTATATATATTATACTTGTATTCAAATATTATTTATTACTTTTATTTTTTATTAGTTTCACCATTCATTCTCTAATTTTGGAAAATAAATTTCTGAGAATGATTACAATAACTTTTTTTAATCTTTAGAGTTATAAGGTTCTTCTAAGTATTGGTTTTGTTTTTCGTAGCTGAAATCTTATATCAATAGCTTTGCTGAAATTTATCTATAAACCTTTAATTTTTTTTAATTATATTATTTTTATATTAATAGGCTGTTGAATTTAAGTATTTGCAGAACTTTTTTGTTGGTAGATGATTATCGTCTCAGGGATACATTTCTGCTTGTAGACAGATAATAGGCAAGCTATGTTTTAGGCCTGTATTCAATACCCCACTAGTGATTTTATTTAAAGTAATAATTAGGGGTTGTGGTTAATGTATATTTCTATAATGTAATACATATAATAATAAATAATCTTGTTTTTTTTTAAAATATCTGTAATTGAAAAGTGGAAGAAAATATTTCCCACTGACTAATTTTCTCAAGTGGCCTATTGAAAAATAATATTAATTTAGCTTCAATTCTGATTTGGCTTTGTTTTGTTGATAAACTGTATGTTAATTTCTTTTTCTTGCAGTCATTTTTGCTAATAGTTTGGGAAGTTATATGCTTGATTGCTTCAAACACCAGTTCTTTTTCTGTTTCGTGGTAACTAACTTCTTTTATAACTAGCATCTGAACATTCACTTCAACTGAGCAACTGTAACTAATTCATATTGTTTTTATTTTTTAATTATATATTTACAATCTTCTTATGCAGCATTTCATATTAAATGAAATCAAACATATGTTGATTTGGTTATAGATGACATCTTGCTTTTCAGTTAGCCTTTGATTAAGGACCCATTTATTTAATAAATTGGATTTAAAAGAAATATAACTTAATTGCAATTACATTTTTTTCTTTTTGTAAATAACATTTGAGTTTGCTGTATTAATCTTTATAAAAAATAATTATAGAAAATAAAATTATATTTCAAAAACAAAATCCTTTCATAGTATCCAACATTCAATCTGTGAATTAATTTCAATAATATTTAATTGTATAAATCTTTGATTGTGATACTTATTAAAAATACAATTATGATAAAGTTTTTATTTAGTCATTAATGAACTATCTTATTTAAATTTGACACAAATGCATTGCTTTATGCCAGTATAAGTATTACATCTATGCATTACTAATATTTTAATCACCTCCCCTTAAAATATTTATTGATCCTAATTTGATTTAAATCCAGCAATTTATCTATATAATTTAGAAATTCCTGAATTAGCTGTTAAAGAGTTATGGGATTTGTTTATATATTCGTATTGCAACACTATATTATATTATCTTAGAATGAGCACACTTGTTTTTATTTTATTTCTTATGATTTTGTTACTTCAATTTCCATACTCTTTTTCTATTGGCTCAGTTGTATAACATTATGATGCTAAATTTTCTTTAATTGCTGGATCATATAACACTACCATTCTATCATTTACCTCTAAAAATGAGAAACAATTTGAGTCCTTTATGTTAAAACTTTTATTTAAAAATTGAAGTCTATCTATATTTGTTTTTATATAGAGTATATATAACCCTTATTAAAACAGGCAAAACTCTCTACCCAGTAGTGGAACTACTGGGTGGAGAGTTTTGCCTTTTTTAATAACAGTTATGAGCAAGCATAAGAAACTGGTAATCATGTGATGTTTGGTAGTTATATATAAACATGTTAGCAAATCTCTGCACATTCCTGCAGGTATGATTTAAAATTGATAAATGTTATATATATAAAAAATTTAAATGCATGGAAATATCTGTAAAAAATTTATTTATTTATTAATAAATAAAAATTAATATTTATTATGTTTTTTTTGTATCCGGTTTATTAAGTAAATGAGCCGATAACCAAAGGCCAATGGAAAAACGACATCAACTGTAAACAAATCAACATATTTAAATTATTAGTAAAGTATCTCTATACAATAACAAGAGATTTTATTTAGAAGAGATTCCCTTTTGAATTCAAAAAGCATTTACAGTTTACAATTTTCACAGATAATTGTCTATTAACATCTGATTGTTATTTTTCTATAATAAAATATAACAGATATTTCCACATATTTAAAAACATTTCATCTATATAACTCAGTTAAAAAAATACTGTTGGTGGAAGAGTCCATTATAATAAGGGAAGTAGGTAAAGTCATGAGGTTTTATTTCTTTAAACATATATGTTTACTGTAGTGTTTTATCTCTATATAATAACAAGAGATTTCATTTAGAAGAGGTTCCATTCTCAATGCAAAAAGCACTTGCACATTACTATTACCATTAATGAGTGTCTATTAACATTTGACTGTGATTTTTGTGTAATAAAACTGCTCCCAAAAGCTATTAATACAAAATAGCTAACTAAAAATAATAAACTAGCTGAGCGCTTTCAAAGGATCTTGCCTTCATAATCATAGCTTGCTAATACATTTAATGATATGCAAATATGCTAATTCCATTTTTTTTGATAAAACAAAGCACGTGTCCTTCCTGTTTATGGCATCGTTGTCTCGTGAGATGAATAAAGCCTCTTTGATTTTTCTTTTGAGGTCATCTTTCTCTCTAAACACGATTGTGGAATTGTCCGGAATGCACTCGTGGTGACTTGTGCTCTGGTGCTGATAGAAAAACTGAATAGGTAGAAGGATCGTTGCGAGCTCTATTGTATGAATATTTATGTTGTGCTAATCCTGTGGCCAAAATGCTCTGCTTTCCTCATAATATGTGCCTTTACAATTATTGTTGGAACATGCAATATTGTGTACTGTGTGGGGGGTCTGTATCAGTGGAGTTTGGTCTTTAGTGTTATTAATTAAAGTGTTAGAATTTGGAGGGGTTCGAAAACAAAGCTGATATTTGTTGTTAAGGATGGAATGCAATTTCTTGTGTAAATTGGATATATATGGAAGCAATAATCTGGGTTTATCCTGTGTGATGTGAGAGTTAAGATGTTTATTCTGTATATGTAAAAATTTTTTGTCAACAGTGGATTGCCTGAACCCTAAATTCAATAGGTCATCTCTGTATTCTATTACATTTGCTTTTGCATCTGCCTCAATTTTACACAACAATCTGTTTCTATGCAAAAAAGATGCTAGACCGGATAATGTATGTGCTATAGGTGTATGAGATTGGGGTGTAATATAATAAATGTTTACTAGAGGGAGCTTACCACTAGCTCCAATCAAGCTTTAATTTATAAGTGCCAAAAGAGAAAGAATTTAAAATCTCTATCAGAATGTCCTTATCCCCAGACCATTTGGTTTCAAGCTTATGGTTCACTTGAGTGAGGAACCAGGACTCCAGATACTAAATCCAAAATACCCAACTCAAAAATCAGCATTTATTTAATATGTTACTATCAATTTGAAAATCTGAATTTTTCAGACATGTAAATGTCTTCAAATCTAGCCTTACAAACCAGATAGCTATATGGGTCTGAACTCAGTTCAGTTTTACCATATATTAATAGCCTCAACAATATAACATTGCAAAAAAATAATTGATAGTAATGTATTAGATAAGTGCTGACTTTTGAGTTCGTATTTTGATCTAGTATCTGGAATACTGGCTCCTCACTGAGGTGAGCCATAAAGTTTGATTGGAGATAGTGGGAAGCTCCCTCTGGTGAACATTTTAATACAAGTTTAAAAGCAAGTTACACAATTTGTGTCTTGTTTATTAATTATTATAAATATTATACATATTTCCGCATATTTAACAATATTTCAAAAATTATTAATATATATTACAACAAAGATTTTTTAAATTATATGATGAAAGTAACATTTTTGGGGGATCATATTATATATTAGTTCTCAACATAGAGAAATTATTCCCAATACACAAAGAATCCCAATTAATTTCTTTATCCATGGTATAATCCAAAAAAGATTTTTTTTTCATATATATAAATTAAAGTAAAATATACTTTAAATATCTCTTTGCTAGTTAAAACTTTCACTAAAAGTCTAATTCAGAAATAGTGGGCAAAAGATATAACTCACCAAACTTGCTAACTGCTTAAGTGATATGTTTTAATGTGCTTTTATTTTTGTTTTACCCTCTAAAAGGAGTTAGATACCTTCTTACAGATCAATATTGGATAGCTAGGCAGTTAGTTATAAGCCAAGCTATCTAAAAATATATATCAACCTATGAAAAGATTTTTATGTTTTATTACTATTAGTGGGAAAGGCAAAAATATTCATGCATGCTCATATCTATAGGAGTGTATATGCGCATAATAATTAACTGACCAAATGAGTGATAAATTTTAGCAAAGTAACTATGATTGGTAGCATTTTATAATATACATAGGAATATTACCTTACATACAAGAGTATTAAGCCAATAAACATCACATGACCACTTCCTTTTATGCTTGTGAATAACTAAACAGAGCAAAACTCTCCATACAGTATTGCCACCTGTGCTAAATAGAGTAATCAATGGATGCCAGAAGGCTTGTGCATAAAATCCCTATATAATGCCTACTCATCCAATATCCCCAGACTAGTTTCTGGCTTGTAGCCTTCGTCAGTGAGGAGCTTTGGATCTGAGAGCACTACATCTAGATCTTAGGATCTAATGCAATCCTCTAGCAAACACCTTTTATCTCTACTTAACTACAAAACTATGAGAATGAAATTGAAAACACAAAAAACATTTTCAATCTAAGCTCAATAGCTTATATTGTCATATGGGTCTGAACTCAGTTCAGCACCGACACATTTTGGTGTTTTTGGCTCTTTTACAACCATAGCCACCACTATCCTATTAGGCAGGATTGGTGTTAAACCATTAAGCATCACATGATCACATCTCCTATACTAGCACATTAATTGTTGATAAACAGAGCAAAACTCTCCATACAGTATTGCCACCTGTGCTAAACAGAGTAATCAATGGATGCCAGAAGGCTTGTGCATAAAATCCCTATCTAATGCCTTTAATTGTTGATAAACAGGGCAAAAAAGGCATTAGATAGGGATTTTATGTACAAGCCTTCTGGCAGCCATTGATTACTCTGTTTAGCACAGGTGACAATACTGTATGGAGAGTTTTGCTCTGTTTATCAACAATTAAAGGCATTAGATAGGGATTTTATGCACAAGCCTTCTGGCATCCATTGATTACTCTGTTTAGCACAGGTGGCAATACTGTATGGAGAGTTTTGCTCTGTTTATCAACAATTAATGTGCTAGTATAGGAGATGTGATCATGTGATTAATTGTGTATAACTGTTGTTAAAACAGGAAAAACTCACTATATATATTGCCACACACAACAAGCTAGAGTAATCAATGGATGCCAGAAGGCTTGTGCATAAAATCCCCATCTAGTGCCTACTCATCCAATATCCTCAGAGTAGTTTCTGGCTTATGGCCTTCGTCAGTGAGTAGCCTTGGATCTGAGAGCACCGCATCTAGATCTTAGGATCTAATGCAACCCTCCAGCAAACACCTTTTATCTCCATTTAACTACAAAACCATGAGTCTTAAACTGAAAACACCTTAATGTTGTCAATCAAAGCCCATCATATTGCGAAGAGATATGAGAAAATAAATTGATTTTCTGCTTGTTTATCTCATTGTTGCTATTAATTATTATTTGTAAAATCCTTGCCATAATTTATATATATGTAATTAAGGGAGCAAAAAACATTTCTCAAGTTATTAATAGCACTTTGTATGTTTAGCATGGATTAAGAATAGAATGGACTAATGAATTACGTATACTTCAAGCTTTTAAAGTTTATAATTGTACCCTTACTAACAAAATTGAAAATTTCAGAACGAAATTGATATACTGACCTGATGAAAATATGACATTAATAATTTTCAAGTTACTTTTAATAATCTTTTTAATTATCAAGCAGAAGTTAATAACTGTAAGCACGAAGATAGCATAGCTTGTTGATAAGCAATTAAGGGAAACAAATGACCATTCCCATCAGGTTATGAAAAAATAGATTTCTATAAAATTAGCATGAATCAAGTTTATTCTTGATTCTTGCTAAACGTACAGAAAATTATGAGCTCCCTTAATTCCATATGTATTAAGCTAACCTAATTACGTTTATATATATATAGCCATTCTTAGCTAAAAATAAAACAAGAGTAGAAAACCTAACTCACTCCCTAACATTTGACATGCCTAGTGAATAATGCTTTTCTCTTCATTGATATTTTAAGGTGATTGCTGAAGAGATCTTTGCTCCACAGAGTACTGTTAAGTGGCAGTTTTTTAAATCTTATAGTTTAATGTTAACATCGGAATTCTTTAATCAAATAATATTTTATAACTTCATTGTAATTCAAGTTTTTAATTTTATAAAATTGTACTTTTTTTGTATAAAACTGATTTATAAATAGATAATTCAGGATGGTAGTGAACTGAAATTATTTCTGCCTTTCATGGTATTAAAATTTTTATTAAAAAATTATAAATTTATTTAAACTTTTATTTAATTTTGATCTGCTTATTTCGTATTTATAGTCATAATTTCCCTATTGAAAGCATTTTCCACAGAATCTCAAGTTCGCAATCAAAGTCTGTAGAATTATATATATATATATTTTATTATAGACTTTATATTTTTTATCATGGATTGAAAAGCAATCAAAATGTGTGTTTAAAAGTGCATATCAAGTTAATGGACCAAATGGAATTAAGAACATTTTAATATAAAACTACAAACATCTAAGTCGAATAAATAACAAACGTGGCGAATACTTTTTAAAAGTAAATAGTTACAAAAACAATTGTTTTAGTGACAATAAAAATTTCAAATTAAATTTTTGTTTAGGAAAAAGAAATCCAAGTGTAATTGTAAAGCAATGATGGAAACAAATTATTATTTAATTGGATTTCTAAAAAAAAAAAAAAAATTTAATATAAGTAAATTATAAATAAGACATTATTAAAAAGGGCAAAACTCTCCATACAGTAGTGCCACTCAGTGGAAGCCAGAGTTATCAGAGTAAGAAATGGTGACCATGTGATGTTTAGTGGTTTAAGACATTATTATTGCACTTATAATGAAAAAGTTATCTTTCTGCTTATTTTTTTTTGTCTGAAAATCTTTTAAGATTTTATCTTTCTATTTGTCGTTTCCCTGTAAAATCTTATCTGAGTTTGAAGATCTGCTATTTTCAAATTTAATAAATAAAATTATCACACTATTCAAACGTTTTTTCTGCATTAATAATCCCAAGTTCTATCAATCAGTTTCTGCCTTGAAAAACTTCTTTTCTCAGATGCCACAATCCCTTGAATTGCTAAGAAAATTGAAAGAGTAATAAATAAATTTGGAATTTCAATAGATCTTATTGTTCTAAAAAAGGAATTCATGCACTTTATGAGATTTTTGAATCTCTGTTGGCAAACTGGTTCTTAATTTTCTCACAAAGTATATAACCATTTATATCAGGGGTGGCAACAAGTTGATCATGATTCACCAGTCGAACAAGTTGATCATGATCCACTCGTCAATCACGAAGCCAATTTGGGTTGATCATGAAGCCAATCTGGCAAGAGCCATCAGGCTATGAGTGAAACAAATTAAGTCAAGATTTTCAACTTTTTTTTTATTATTTTTGTTTTTGTTCTAAATTTTTTTTCAATTCTAGATAGGTGAAATCCACTAAGTCGTATCATTATTAAAAATAATATTTTAACCTTGACTTAATGTAGCTAATTTGAATTAGTAAATATTATTAATAATTATTCATGTTGCTTTAATTCCCCTGGACTGAGTTTTTTGACCGTTCAATAGTTATTTTTTACGTGGGTAAATATATAAAAATAGTATTATTTCACACCTCCCTCCACTTAGACTATACCTATAACAACAAGTCGATCGCAACACATTTTTAAAATAAAAAGTAGATCTTATGAACACAAAAGTTGGCCACCCCTGATCTATATCAATCATTTTTGTTTTTTACTTGTTCTTTTTTCTGTTTCAGTTTAAATGTTTGACATTTCCATATGTGTTTAATATTTTTATATCTGTAATGGTCCTGAAAATGGTGCCAAAAGTCCAAATTTTTATATTTTTTCCGCTGTTCAAATCATGAGTCAAGTATTTGCATTTGCTTTATCTGCAAATTTTGCAAGTGATGAAGATTCACTGACAGGATCAAATATATTTTGTGCATGAACATTTTGTATAAGATTGGGTTACAGGTTCGATATCTATGTCTTTGACAAATTCATTGGCATAAATCAAAGCTTCACCATTTTTTATGCATTTCTAACCAGATGCCAATCTTTTAAAATAAAAAATCCTTATAAGAAACATTCATGATATTACAAGGAAAATCCTTACTAACAAAATTCACTTGAAACAGAAAGAAATTGCAAAAATTTAGTGAGAACAAATACATAATTTCTTACTTGAGTTTAATTCTAGCTTGAATATCATCAGTGACTTCTGTTAATTTTTCTAGCACAGCAATATGGATTTTATTATTTATTTTCTTTGAGATTGATATATTTTTGGATTTAGTCAGGCAAAGAAATAAAGCTTAGTTCTGTTTTTTTTGGCAATAATTATGATATATAAATAAATGGAACAATATGTGAATATAACTTAGGTAGAATTTTTTTTCTTATCTCTATAAAAAGTAAAGATAGTGTGAGGACTGTTGACTTTAATAACCATTTTAACTTTCAACTGTGACTCAATTGTCAAGCGTTGGTGGTCGAATGGTCAGCACAGCTGCCTTACAAGTAGTGTCCCGGGTTCACTTCCTGGTCAATGGTTTGATACATGAAAAAAAAAAAACTCTGTTTCAATTCTTTGCCAAGGAATCATCTAATTTTATTTTCATTGTTTATAATTTTTTAAAGAGTAATATTTGAAGGACTATGAATTTATGCATAAATATCTTTGATCTATTCTATCATTCCTTCTCTTATAAATGTTAAGTCTGTAAAGAGTTTTTTTCCTTGCAAACAAAAATAAACAAAAATGTAGTTAAAATTTGAATATGAAAAAAAAATTTCCCTATAAAAAATAACTTCCTGAATTTGAAAATTTTCTCATGTGTCATAGCATCGGCTGGGAAGCGAACCCTCTAACCCGGGACAACTGCCTGTAAGGCGGCTGTGCTGACCTCTAGACCACAAACGCTTGACAATTTGATAATTTTGTCAAGTATAAATAAATAAAATCAAAATTTTATCTCATTTGCAAATTATGTTAAAGTGTAGTATTTATTATGATTATATACGTACCAATAAAAAAATCCACAAATATTAATTTTTTACAGAAAACTAAAGATAAAAATATGAAATTGTCTGTGTGGGTGTCTTTGTCAAGCTGTCAATCGCAAAACTATTGCACAACATATTAAATTCTAAGAATAGAAAACCAAAAGTTGATGAAAATGGAATTTTATTATATTTTTAGTGATATTTCTTTTATTTCCATTTCGTTATTGCAAAGCAAAATAGATTGACAGATAATATTAGTGGATTTTTTTAGTTACTGCAATAAACTAATTGATTGATTTAAAAAAAAATCTAGATTAAAGATTTCTGCTTGTGAAATTATTTTTCTTTTAAAGGTCTTAAAGCTTTCTTAAATGGAGGGTTTAATTGGTAGCAATAGGCTTAAATGGTTCAAAATTAGACTTGCTAATTAATATTTTACACGAGTCATTCTCAAACTTTGTTATTAAAATTTGATGTGAAGGACACAATTGGAAAAAAAACTCAAGCAAAAAATTGTGTTGATAAATTAATTTGATTAAAAAATTAGTATTGTTAAAAGTTTTTGAGCCATAGTTCAGTAGAGTAGATTATCCATTCATGATATTAATATACAAACAATTGAAGTAATACTTAAAGAATCTTTAAAAAAAGTTATTTGGCAAAATAAATTTATAGACATAATATACCTTTTGTGTTTCTCTGAATGTTTGTGATGATGGTGTTTTAGTTGTATTTTTATTATTTTAGATTATTTCTATCATCTAATAGAAGTATTGAATGTCTTTAAAAAAATTTAGCTTTATTCAATATCTCAAATACATTCAACTATTAGTATATACACAACATTTCAGGGAGTATTATTCTCCCTCCTCTTTAGGTTTGCTGACCTGATCAGTGATGATATTAGCATGGGATTTGAACTTGGATCCTCAAGCATCTAAGGATCCAAGTTCAAATCTCATGCTAGTACTGTCACTTGGTCTGACCAGCAAACCTGAAGAAGAGGGAAGAATAAACCTTTCAAAATGTACATATACTAACCTGTTCGATGTGCTATTATCCAACAATTGAATGTATTTGGAATATTTAAATAAAGTTAAATTTTTCTAAAGACATTCAATACTCATATTAGTTGGTGGCAATAGTCCAATATAAAAATGCAAATAATATGCCTTTTCTTTATAGAGTTTTTTTATAATTAATTTTTAGGCATTTTGAAGAAAAAGTCATTTATTTCGATTGTGCATTAACTAATTAAAATACTTTTAAATGGTTAAAATATTATTTGCGTCAAACTAAATCATTTTTCAACCATTTTTGTTTTAAAAAAATATATTTTATAATTTACATTATTATAATAAAAAAGGATGGTATTAAACTGTCTGAAGATTTTTTATTTTTAAGTTAAAGTTGAAAGTTCCACTTCAATCACACATTATTGAAACAGGTATAAAGACAACTAAAAAGATAAATGATCACAGTATGTATATTCCATACTGAACCAGCATTCATGGATCAATTTAGGTTTCAATCTTTTACTTATATCTTCATTATTTGCTCAGTATTTACCAATAAACTAGAACAAGCAAAACTCTCTATATGTATTGCCACTCAATGCAAGTCAGAGTAATCAATGGATGCCAGAACGCTTGTGCATAAAATCCCCATCTAGTGCCTACTTATCCAATATCCCCAGACTAGTTTCTGGCTTGTGGCCCTCATCAGTGAGGAGCCTTGGATCTGAGAGCACTGCAGCTAGATCTTAGGATCTAATGCAACCCTCCAGCAGCCACATTTTATCTCTACTTAACTACAAAGCAAAACATGAACAAACAAGCATACACTAACTGAACATAATTTTAATTTGAATGCATCTTCCTTCTTAGCTAGTTTTAATTAGCATACACATAGTCTTACTTTTTAAAATGCACTACAAAAAGTTTACTATGTATTCTTAAAAATCTCACATTATTCTCTCATGCTGCACAAACTTTAAAACATGTTCAAATAAGTCATCAATAAGTTTACTTTTTGATTTCTCTCCTTTTCATGATATTTGTTAGTATTGTAAAATTCTAAACACCCATTGGATAATTCATTTTAATCTCAGTTATCTTTGCTCCCCTACCATTAAAAGTTATGTAGATTTTTTTTTTTAAAAAATTTAAACATTTTTATGAGTATTTTGCAATATATATACATTTCTTACGAATCAATAGTTTAATTCAAAATGAAGATTTTTTTCATACCTCCCTTGTGACTAATTAATTATTTTTAACATTCTATAAAATATTTTATCAACTTTACAGATTTAGTTCTAGAAATTTTTTAATCTGTTTTCCACATTTAATCAATAAAAATGCTTAATTTAAAATGGATAAATGAATGCTTTCTTATGAGACCACAGTTACATATCTTTTTGAAGCAATATAGTTATTTTTTCCTTTATCATGGTTATCCCTGGAAAAATTAAAATAATAACTTTGATTTTTCAAACTTCTTGGTGGTATTGTCTTGGGTTTAAGAAGATGATCAAGATTGGCACTTTAGTCATAATGAAGATCAGCTAATTTACTCCATGGTGTCTAGAATTGCTTTTAAAATATTTTCTATCCTTAATTTGCTTTTTAAAGATGATTTTTACCACTTAAGACTTCAAATATTTTTAAGTTTTATAATTGTTTTTACAGAGAAATGAATTGAGACTCCCCTCTGCTTTATAATTTTTCTTCAATCTTTTTCTCCCAGATCATCTGCTGTGTTATTTTTTAAATAAAACTCTGGGATAAAATGAGATCAGAGAAATATTTATTCAACTCTTATTGGTCAACCCCAAATGAACTTGTACAGTTTTTTAACTTAAAGATTTGTCTGTTTCTATTTTAAAATATTTGAAATAAATAACAATGAAAAAATTTTATAAATGAAATTAATTTAAATCAATACTTGAAAACCAAATCAAGTTCTGATCAACTTTTTAATAAACGACATTATTAATTGAATTTATTCTTAAAGTTTAATAATAATTTTTGTTTAAACAATATTACAATTACAACAATTTTAAAGTAAATTCTTATCTTGTGGTAGCTAATTGTTCCTTCTTTTGTTAACTACAATTTTAGATCTTTAGCTTTTAAAGGAACATTGTATTCAAAATAAACTGATAAGTAATGATGTTTATTTAGATTTACAACTAGTATATTAAAATTGTGTAGTGGATTATAATATAAATGGTTGATAATAAGAATGGTTATTAAATCTTTACAGAATTCTAGCTTTAATCTTTATGGATTAAATTGTTTATTCTTATTATACCAAAGTTTAGGACATTACTATTATCGTAAAGTATAAATTTAAACTTTTGGAACTATAATTTAACCTTTATAGGCTATTCCTACCATGGATAACCAATCAAAAAGTTACAATACATATATATAAACCATTATACAATTACAAATATCCAGTAACGCCCTCTGTTTTATAGTCTATATCTCAATAATAGTGAACTTCATTTTGAAGTTTGCTATTATTGAGATATAGACTATTAAACAGACGGCGTTACTGGATATTTGTAATTGTATAATGGTTTATATATTTGTATGATTATTTCAGTTAGTGTTAACAGTAATTTTATTTTCATATATATATATATATGTGTGAATATATAATAAAATGAAATTTTAAGCATGGGAAGTTCCAAAACTGGAATCATCTGAATACCTTATACTCTAGAGTTTGGCACTCTAACATTGTACTAAACCATGAAGATGAGTAATAATCATTATTATATTTATCTAACATGGTTGATATAAAAGTTGTGGGTGCAAAAAAATTGATTCTTGTAAATCAAATTGTTAATAAGACTTTTATTGTATATATTAAAATGCATCCTATTTTTAGACCACCAAGGACTAACAGATAATGGATAGTTTTAATGATTGCTATTATTTTAATTTTAAATTATTCAAGAAATATTATAATAGATGTATTCTCTCTAAGATTAATATAAAATTTGTTACAATAAATTAAGAGAATTCATAAATTCAAATTTAGTGCACAGCTGTACTTTAATAATGCTTCACAAATGATATACAGTACACCCGGGTCTGTTTGCATGTGGACTTATTTAACATGATTTTGAAGTTACGCGATTCATGTTTCACCAGAAGTCGAACTCCGATAATGCGCTATTACTTTAAATAATAAATTTCGCGCACTTACATTATATTGAAAGTAATAGCACATTATTGGAATTCAACTTTCATCTTACTAATTTCAATATTTTCAGTGCTTTATAATAGTAAGATTTTATGCAATAATGAAATTAAAATCATGATTTCCACATTTTATGTATACACATATTAAATTTTACAAGATTATAATGTAAATTTGTTCAAACATTGTGCGTGTTAATTTTGCATTTTAAATCACATTCAGTTTTTGCTTTTTAAAAAAGAACATAATCAATTATTAATCATTTAGTGTCCACAAATTTATTTTTAAAAGGTGAGTAATAGCAGTGGGCACAATTAAATTTGACAATTAAAAATTAAAATCTGATTTTTAATTGTAATTAACAATTTAAAAATTACTTATGACAACTTGAAATTAATGTGATGTAAAATGAAATTTGATTTTTAAACGGAATTGAAAATTAAAAAATTAAAGACAAAAATAAGAATTTAATTTTTAGTTGTTAGTTTTAATTAAATTTTTCCCAGCAGTGGTGAATAAATGTCTTTTTATTATCATAAGTCTAAGTTCATAAACTATTAATAAAATCATCATCTCAAAGATTAATTACTAATTATGTTATCAACAGAAAACACAACATGAGAATGAACTTGGCGCTAGTTGTATTTCCTCTTGTGAGAATCTGATTTTTTACCAGTTTGCAAACGAACGTGTTTTTCAGCAAATAGCGATAATAATTAAAACGTGTATAAAAAATGTAAATTACTGTACTGTAAATTATGCATAAAAATATATTATTTTGAATAAAATTAAATATTATAGTTAAAAAAAGTTTGTCTTGTATCAATTTTTTTCAAATTTGAAATTTTTTATTAGTCATATTTTATTTCCTTATTTCTTTTTGCACGAATTTTTAAAGTAATTTTACGTTGGTGCTTTGCTTTTATGCAAATTTTGAAAAATCACAGACCACATCCCCCCTTTTTCAATGTAAGTTACGTCTATTTTTGCGCGAGTTCATTTGCGCGTGTTTTCTGAGGAACCTATCTATCGCGTAAAACAAGACCCAGGTGTCTTTATATTTTTAATGGATTAAATTATTTCAAATTTTGTGTGTATGATTTCTGACTTTTACTTTTTATTTTTAAGAAATGATCTGATTTTTTTAAAAAAACCTCTATTTCTTACATGACAAAATCGTAACAATTTTTTCTTAAAAAATATAAATAAACAAATGAACAAAAATCATCCATTGATACTAATGTATTTTTTTATTACAAATATCAAGAACAGAAATATTCTGTTAATCATAAGTTGTTTTTAATATTACCTCTGACATTTACAAAAGGATATCAAAAATGGAATATGAATGTAGATTTGAATGTGATTAAGATTATTTTACTTTTATTGAAACTCCTTAACATGTTAATAATAAAATAAAAGCAAGTTCTGTATAATCTGTAAAGAACTTATTAATGAAATAGTTTTATATTGTTATTATTGTATAGATATATATGTTTCTATGTCTTCTAATGTTTACTAATAATAAAATGATAGCAGGTTTGTGTCAATACAATATTATTTGAAGCTTACAATCAATATATTTATTTTTATAACAATATTAATGAAAAAGAAATAAAATGATAAAAAAAACTGTTTACCATTAACATTCACTTATATCTATCTAAACATCTGCGTAAATTGATAAATAAAGCATGAGTTAATAAGGAAAAATATTTAAATAAGAGCAAACTAAATTAAAACTATTAACTTATTTTTAAAAATAACATATTGATATATTTTTTGAAATTGTTTCTTGATAAATTTAGCTTGACATTTAATATTTGAATAGCGAATGTATACATCTAATGCTAAGCAAAAAACAAAACCTAGTTTACTTATTTCATTAGTATTTTATCTTATTTATCTTTTGCTATCTTATGCAAAAAATACTATATATCTGATGCCCTTGGCACTATTTTAATAACACAATAATTGCAAAAGATGTTGATTATGGTGCAAGAAATTACATTTTTTCAAATATATAAATTGTTATATCTCTTCATAATTTTATATCCTTATTATGATTAAAAAATAAATATTATTTTATTTTTACAGATCATGCCATTTCCGAACATAATATAATATTGCATATTTGAGCTATGTCTTTATTCATTCATCTATATTATGAATGTGTCAAATTTGTCAAAACTTTGTACCAATAGATGCTATGAAGCTTTCAATACTATAAAAGCATTTTTGGCAAGAGTTCAAGATGATAAAAATTATTAGGATTCATCTTGTTTTCTAGTACTCAAAAAAATTTTTTTAAAGCATCCAACATTGGCAAAAATCTTTTCAAAAACATCCAAATAGTTATCAATGGATCATGTTTCTTCAAATATTTTGTTACTGATTGCTAAATTGGGAAAACTGCCTAGTATTGATGAAGAATTAATTCTACTGTCTATAAGTCAGATAATAGGCACTATGCTATCCAAGATAGCATCTGGTATTACCAAAAACATTTTTGAGCAATAATGCAGTGCAAAGAAAAATTGAGTAAATGGCTCAAGATGTTGAAGACCCATTGGGGTTATATCTAAAAACTTTCCAGTTGTCTGTATAGCTTCATGAATAAACAGTGACAAGACATGAATCCTTGCTTTTAACATGTGTCATTCATAAATGAAGAAAAGAAAATGCCAAGGATTATTATTTGCTAAATATTTGCAATCTGGTACTTCAGGAGAATTGATATTTCATGCATTGAAAAAGTTTTTAAAGAAAACAAAATCCCCTGAATAATATCTTGACAGTAGCTACTGGTAGGGCCTGTTATAATAGAGAACTGTATACATATTTATAATGCACAATTTAAAATAGCATTTCTAAATATATTGACTAAACACCATGTTACTAATCATCAGTATTTAATTGCCAAAAATATGACTGAATGATTACATAGATCATAGTATTATATCATTAAAACAACAATAACGTCTGAAGCAATTCATTGAATAACAGATTACTAGGACTATTTTGTATTAAAAATGATGAAGATTTTAATTTCTTGTTATTTCTTTCAGAAGTTCATTGGCTTTCAAAAGATAACTGTTTGGATTGGTTTTATAAACTCTTTAATTCATTGCTAATGTTCCTAGAAACCAAAAATGATTTTTTATGACCAACTTGATTGATTCCAAAATGACATAATTTATTTGACAAACTTATTTGGTAAATTTAATGAAATAAAGAGCAATAAACAGAATTTAATCAAAATAAAAGTTATTATGACTATATTTGAAGCCATTTTTCTAGAAAGTAAATTTAGGATGAGTGGAATTCAAAAAGTTTCCAAATTTATCAGCAATAAAAAAAACATGATGAAAACTTGCTTATCTACTAGTAGTCGAAGTCTTTCCATTCTGATTTCAAACAACAATTTGAAAAATGAACATAGCTGATTGAGTTTTGGACCAGTTTGGAAATACAGTAACAAAAGTATCTCCCAAGTTACAAAATGAACTGATAAAAAATAACAAGAAATTAGGAATTAAAATAGTCTATCGACACTCTGCTTCAAAAGCATATACCTACACTTTATCTTAGTTTATGGACTATACTACAAATATTGTTAATTGCATTTTATTCTTCATATTTAGTGGGACATGGGTCAATGCTGTCACACATCTTAGTTAATTGTAATTGGTTTAAAATGCTGTTGATCAAAATAAAATGGCAGCAGGCAATTTCATCCTTTCATTAGGATTGTTTTTAATGATATTCATGGTTTTTGTTTTAATATTATTTTTATTTCTTTTGTGGTCATGAGAATGTTTCTATTGCTGATTTTAAAAAAATAATTTTATAACTTCTGGTTTCAAAACGTCCTATTTATAACATTCATTTTTACTACGTTGTAAGATATAGACAGAAATGTAAATAAATAAAAAGTTGAAAATTTATCACTGCATTTTTTTGTTTGTTCATTTAAAAAAATAGATTTCCAGGGAGGGGAATATTGAGTAATTTTTTCCCTGAAAGGTTAAAAGGCAGGTCAAAAAATTGGGGAACCTCAGTTCTAGATACAAATAGATAAGTATCTATTGTGATGGATTAGGTATTAGATCAATTACTTGAAAAGTAATCCTAAGCCTGACTGGAAGCAGAAAATTTTCCCATTTTTTTTCCAGTTTAGTGGACTGCATATTCAATTTACATGCAGGAGTTTTGTCTGGAAAGTTGACTGAATAAGGTTATCTGTAAGATTGGGTAATAATTATTTGGTAGTTACTTATAAAAAAATTAAAAAGTTGCATAAAGCGTTGGTGGCCTAGCGGTTAGCAAAGCTGCCTTTCAAGTAGCTGGCCCGGGTTCGCTTCCCGGTCAACACTTTGACATATATATATATAAACTATTTTGCAGTAATAAACATGGAAGTTGATTAACGAAAAATGTGAAAATTAAAGCGATCATCGTAAGAAATAATACATTAAAAAAATAATACATTAAATAAATTGCGTATATGTTCTTTTTTTTAAAAAGTTTGCCCAGTTCTGTTTTAAAATATGGACTTAAGATTGAGGACTGTAATATTATGAGGACCTTTTTAAAACTAAGATGATAGTTTCAAAAATATAAATCTTATTATACAGAAATTAGTTTTACTTTGCAATGAATATAAAGATTTTTTAAAATATATATATTGATTAGAACATTTTAACAATTATAATTTAAGCATATTTTATTAAATGACTTTTTAAAATTATATATTAAAACAGGCTAGATTTTAAATATTGTTTGCCTTTATATTTTTTTTGTATATAAATTACCTTATTTTAAATTAATTTTAAATCTGTGAATATTACTATTTATCTTTATTAATTATTGTTGGATATAAGTAAATATTTTTCTTGGGTTCATTTTTGATTGAATTATTACTCAGGTCTTGCGGGAATTTAATAATCCAATAAAAAAATATTCATTAAATGATAACCGCAGGTAAATTAAAATAATGAAAAATCACTATTTCTTTAATACATATTCTCCTTACTGTTATACATCATTCATTTAATTACTTTCCACATTGTAATAATTTTATAAATAATATTTAAATAAATTATCGCACTTACAAATATATTTATATAGAAATAGGCTTAGTAACCTTGTTTTTAGAAAGTTTAACTGTTACATAAAGGAATCTGTAGAAATTCAAAGCAAAAGGTTGATTGACCAATAGCTTTTGTTAAGCCCTTTAGTTTTGTCATTAACCACAGACTAGTATTGCATTGGTGGTTGAGAGGTCAGCGCGACTGCCTTGCACTTGCAGGCAGTTACCCAGGTTGCGGGTTCGTGTCCCAGTCAATGCTATGACACTTAAAAAAAACCACGGACTAGACAGTCATTAAATTTTATGATTTATGGTTTGTGTTTGTCCATATCCACATAAATCAGTGACTATTACAATCTATTTATGAAGCAGATAAATGTAATGACTGTAAGTTGTGCAGAATCTGGTGATGAGACAGCTATAGTATCTAGAAAAATCAAATCTTTATATGGCTTTATTGTTAAATTTAAAAAAAAAAAGTTTGCTTGAACCTCATAAAAATTCCATTTTCTTACATCATAATTCTTAGTTGAACATCCAGAATATTTGAGATAAATTTATATAATGAAACTATATCATGAATTAGTCTGCTTATTTGACCTTTTGCAATACTGTCTTAAATTTCTTCTGCAACACACTTTGTAATTATAGCTATCAACCATATTCTGTATTCATGTGTGCTTATGCACAACATTGCAGCGATAGCAATCAATTTTATATATTTTAAAAATCTCTTTGACATAACTAATGTAAACATGATTTGCTTCTAATATGAAGCTATATTTAAGTTTATTATAAATAATTTTTGAAAAGTGTTTTTTTCATTCATATCATATATCCATTCTGATGAAGTTGTATTATCCAATTATTTAAAAAAAATTATATGCCTCTCTGACTTAAATAGTGAATGCCAAAACTTTCAAGAATGAAGATGTTCAAAGGAATACTTCAATTAAATTTATATCTCCAAATGGCAAAATCTTGCACCTTTTTACAATTGAAAAGATCATATAAAAACTCATGTACTTATCCATAATGGACAATAATTTTACTTTGCTTGCAATAAACTTAATAACCTTGTGCTATTATTTAACATTTTTCAAAAAGCATTGGACTATGAAAGAAATCATGACTCTAATTTTCAATAATTTCTTTAGTGTTTTGCTTATGTATAATGAATACATTTAGTAAAACTGTTAAGATTATAGTCTTACATTATTTGTATCCTGGTGTAGTTTAAGCAATCTTTTTTTTATTCATTGTTATTCAGATTTTAAATTGTGTATCAATTATCTTTGAATTATTTGAGTTTTATGATTAGTATTTAGTTTCAATATTTTTCAGACAAGATTAAGATTATTTCAAGTATATAGTTCACATGTATAGTTCAGCAAATGAGTACTTAAATAATTATTAGCTGGAAAGTATTCTTGGGATAATGGTTGATGGGTTGATCATAAAACAAAGCCCATTTGTAATATTCTGATGCCTTCATTGATGGTGGAGTAAAGGATATATATCTATATGTGGTGAGTTCAAGTTTTGCTATTACTTTTAGAATCATCTTAGGTATATCTTGAGGAAATTAGCAGTTGTGTTGATTTATTTAGCGTAGATAGTAAGACTTTCAACAAAGTATTTTCTTTTTGTCTTTTTTCTCTTTGGAAATATCAGAAAATATTTTTTTTACCCATTT